>NW_004624739.1:6269930-6320642 GCF_000247695.1 Heterocephalus glaber
CAAGAGAGATTATGTAAAGGTGCAAATTTCCAATGATGAATGTCATTATATTGTATACCTAAAATGTACCAATAAAATTAATTTTAAAAAAATAGAGGCTGAGGGTCAGTGGAATGCTAGCTGCAAGGTGTTGAGAGAAAATAACTGCAGATTTAGAAAACTGTGTCCATCTAAAGTGTTGTTTCATAGTTAGGATAAAGTAAAGGCATTTTCAAAAAATACTGCGAGAGGTTACCATTTCAAACCCCTATCTAAAAATACTACTATAGGATGTATTTAGAAAGAAAGAATTTTAATTCAGCAATAAGGAATACATTGGAAGAACAGTGAATTTAAAAATTGGTTTATATGGGTAAATATTTATAAGTAAGCATTGACCGTATAATTTTAAAAAAACAGAAATGTTTATTTCTAGATTGGGCAATAAACAAAAAAAATGTCTAGAGAAGGTTATTGAAGTTAGCCACATTCTAACATTTTTATTTCATTCAGGAGAAAGGTAAAGCATATACTATACAAACTAATGGAGGAAGGAAGAAGAATAAAGAAATATGATTTAATCAATAGAATACAAGAAAAAAGTTTAAAAAGAAGTAAATAAAAAGCATGATCAACATAAAGGACCATAAGAGAATAAGACAGTAGAAATATACAATCCTTCTATATATCAGTAATTATAATTAATATACAGTCTAGGGCCTTTACCAATAAAAATACAGTCTAAATTTGTGATTTAAAAGAAATGTTATATACACTTCTATTCACATTTCTAAATAGCTAAATTTTGTTACAAGGGATAATACTAGACTTTAGTGGCTTATGAAAATTAAAGGGAAAAGGATGAAAGAAATAGATAAATATCATTTTTTTTTCAAAGCTTGTATAAACTGGGCTTGTTGATGCATGTAATCCCAGCACTCTGGACATGAAGGCAGAAGGATTGTAATTTGAGCCCAGCCTGGGCAACTTAGTGACTTAGTGAGACCTTGCTAAAATAAAATGAAATAAAATTAAATAAAATTAAAAAGAGCTGTGGATGTACCTTAAGTATGAAAGCCCTGAGTTCAATCCCCAGTACATAGAAGAAAAGAACTAGTATAGCTCCATTAAAATTACACACATAATATTTCTAATATTAATAGAACTGTATTAGAGGACAAAATAGCCAGTATATATTGAGAAAAGATCCCAGGTCTTTCTAACACTAAAGTCTACATCTCAGCAGTATAATGCATGATATAATTCAATAATTTAAAATCCTTGTAGGTAAAAAGTGTAACACAAAGAAAATGTCTAGGCAGGCAAACTGGCCTGGGTTGGAGTTTCAGCTTCACCACTTCCTCTGTGTTAGCTGAGTTGATTTATCTCACTTTAATTCTTTGTGGTTTGGTTTCCTCATCTATGAAATTCAGCCAGCAATATCTCTCACTCATGGTTTAAGTGAAGGTTAAAAGAATGAAAATATGTAAAGGACCAATTTATGCTAGTTCCTCAACTATGAATGTTAATTCCTTCATAATTTATTTCTTATCATGAAAAGAAACCTGCAACTTACTTATGATTTCAGAAGGCAAATAGCTATTTCAGATTTCAAGTTGAAGTCATTTTTCTTATAAAGAGCTAATTATCCATGAAATTAAATATTTATGCATTCACAGAACCAATGTATTTATAATGTTAGAATATGAAAGTGGTTGGTTGAGAAATGCAAAACATTCTTAATGTCTTCACATCTGCTGTTTCTCCATCATGGGAATATTTTAAAATTAGCTTTTACAATTATCTAAAGAGAATGTGCTGTAAGGTCGATTAGAAAGGTACCATGCAGTTGAACATTTAAATTCAGGTGTAAATGCTGACTGCTGGCTGAGATTCCCACTTATGAGGACCTCAATACACTGAACATTTTTCCCCATATGATAAAATCATAAATGGTGATTTGTGTCCCAAGAGGAGTGACTAACTGTCCCAATTTTCCTGGACCTCAGGTTTTTCCCAGGATGCACACTTCCTGATGCTAAACCTGGGACAGTCTTGGGGAAACTGGAAACCTCCACCCCAGGCTAACACCCCCTGAAGTGATCTGCCTGGATCAGTCACAAATGCTGGGGCCCTCCCCTGCCAAATGCCAGAGTTGCTGCGTTACATTTGGACTCTGACAGTCACCTGGCCTCCACTTGTGAAGTAGGTCTGGGATCTATGTGGAGGACAAAAGAGAGGCAATTTATGTCTTACACCCCAGAGCAGCATATTCAAGGCCCACAGTAGCACATCTTTCCAAAAAATGACACTTTTGGTACTTACTCTTCTCATATTGTTGCCCAAAATGAGCCAGTCATTTTCAGGGTGGAGCTGTGAGCAGCAAGAGAGGATCAGATGTTGTGCTATCCCCTCCATGGTCCTTAGTCAATAGAGCTTAGACAATAGAGCTCACCCTTAGATGGATGGCCAATTACTGCTCAAATCCCAGGCAAGGATTTGAGACTCCCAATTGGAGCTTTGCTTAGGCTTACATGAAGCCTTATTTCTAGGAATTAATGTAGTTAATAATGATCTTGACATCCATAAATGTAGAGCAGCCTACTCAACAGCTGCCATGACATTTCCACTGCCCACATACACTAGTGCAAATGGTTTCAGCCTCCCCTGTTCTCCCATATCTCTTCCTTTATGCTTCTATTTAAACTCGATAGTGATCTGTCTTGTAATATAGCTACTTAAAGCATGTGTCTTATCTCTTTTATAAATGGCTAGGGAAACTGTCTCATTCACATTTATGTCACCCCTGGAACCTAGCAAAGTACCTGTCAGAGAGCAACTATTCAATGAGTGCTTCCAAAATTGATAACATCTTCAGGACTCCAGAAACTCATCAGAGATCAGCTGGTTCCATTTTAACCCAGTCAATAACCCAGTCTCTTAGGAAGAATGACTATATTAAATATGCTCTGCCCTCATTGCTTATTCTTGCATTAAATTCCGTAGATCAGTTAATTTATAGGTAGCTCTCGTTTAAAAAGACTTGGCAGTGGGCCGGGGTTTTAGCTCAGTGGTTTTGCCACCTGCTGCACAAGGGCAAGGACCTGAGTTCAATCCCTGGTACCAAAATAAATAAATAAATAAATAAATAAATAAATAAAAGACTTGGCAGTGATAAAAAAGATATTGTAATAAATGAAATTTAAATTATTCTAGGCCACTTTTAATTGAAAAACCATTGAAATGATGTTATTCTTTCACAAAGAAACATTTCAGGTTATTCTCTGACCATTGGATGCATTCTGTCTTCTCTGAGATCATTCCCAGTATTTTCTCACTCTGAACCTACTGTGTGTCAGGTGACAAGGTCAGTGTCATCATTCTTCCTATAATTGTAAAGCATTTCAATTCTGTAGCATGAGAATGAGATTAACTTGATAGCTATTTCTTAGCACATTTAAAAATGAGCCTAGATGACACATACAATTAATTATATGTTATTCTATTTCAATTTTTAAAAGAGAAGCTTCCTCTGTGATTTTGCACTGAGCTAATTGTTCTAATAGGCAGAAGAAAAGGCAACAATTTTAGTTGTGACAATATCATAATCTTCCTACTCAGAACTATAATAGAATATTACACTGAAACACTCCACTCAAAATATTATTTACCTTTACGATGATAGAAAAGGTACATTGTTTAGTTTTGATGGCATTGTAACTTATTCTGCATGGAGGAGCAAAGAAACATTTTCTATTGTATACATGGCAGTAAGTAACCCTATATGTCTAATGTTTGTGCATTAGAAAGACAGAGGAGGAATAATCAGCTGCCATCATATTCAGTTTTCTGTCATCGGTAATACTTGTAGAATCTGCACATGGGTGCAGTTTGGGAGCATGTGCAAGAGGATTTAATTTCATCTCAAGTGGGGTTGTCTCCTTAGAACAGTAAAATTCAAAGTTTGAGGATCAAGAGTAACTCAAAAGTAATCAAAGCATGTACTTCTCTCTCATATCTCCATGTTTTCTCTCTCATATTTGCCATTAGCTATACATTTTTCAAATTTCAGCTCAAGCCTCAGCTGCCCTAGGAAGTCTGCCCTGCCTCTTGCATCTCCCCAGCCTGGGAAAGGCATCCTTCCCTCTTCCCATAAAGCCATGTACGGCTTGTTGTTAGGGAGGGAGGAGCTACCTTTGCCCTTGAAATAGGGAATATCAGTTTTGAGCATATTTAATTTGAAGGACCTATAAGATGCCCAAGTATTAGCCATGGCTTGCAGAGGCTTCTCGCCCTGTGCTCTATTCTCTTTTCTTGTTTCCTTCTCATGCTCGAGGAGTTGCTCTTCTGACTGCTTCATTGCACCACATTGAGCCAATGGTTGGAGATACTGTCAAAAGGTAATATCCCCTCACACATGTCCCCTCTCTTCTTCCATCAGTTGCTAAATGTGGCTTCCTGACCCTTCTTGTCTACATGGCTGTTGAGTAAGTGAATTTGGGAATCTATGTCAAAGACCTTTTTCTGTGACTTTCCAGATTTGATTTGGAAGCAGGGGCAACTTGGAGGCACAGGCCTCATCCAGGCACCCTGGCAGCTTACTTAGGAGACTCTGCATTTGATTTCCTTGGACACTTGCCCACCTGGTACTTTTCTCCCTCCTTGACAATTGATTTATTAAGGGACACCTCGCCCCCATCAAGAAGCTACAAAGGCCGGCATGATGGGCCTATCTACATCCCAAAGGTACAACACTTCATCTTTGCGCTTCCAACAATGCACAATAATCTATCTCCCTCATTAGATAGTAAATTCTATAAGAAACTGTTATTGACCTTTGTATCCCCAGAGCTTAATACAATGTCCAATATATAATAGGTGCTCAGAAAAGGTTGAATAGATGAATGAATGAATGAATGAGTTTGTCCATTCTTGGATCTGCTTCATCCATCCAACCTCCAGCTATTCTGCATCAGACTGTCACAGGAATAGCCCTGCATATTCCCTCCATAAGCTGTGCCTGACCCACCTGTTGAGCCCAGCTAGTCAACTCACCCAGAACTTCTGTGACAATCACATTCTCTGTTAAGTCTTTTCTACATAGTTCTGCCCATTTCATCTCTTATGTAGTTTGGCTTTTTGTTACTCTCTAATTTAAATGTGCCAGAGTTATGTTGTTCTTACCTGGGTCATTTATGATCTTCTCTCTACAAACTTATCCTGGAAAACATCATCAGGTAGGGCAAAGTATGCAAGTAGAGGATTTGCTATCTAGTCCTCCAACCTTAATGAGGTAGGATAAGTCATTTACTTTTCTTAGGCTTTAGTTTCCTCATCTACAAAAATTGAGGTGATAATCATCTGCTTTACGGTGACATGGGCATAGTATATATGCTACTTCATTTCATTTATCCTACTAGTTTCTCTTAGTTCATTGAAAAATAGTTTTGTGCTATTATCTGTTTGTTTTTGGTAATAGAGAATCTTTCATGTCTATGTCTTGTACTCTACAACTACTTTGAAGATGATACACAGTGTACTAGCTATTCTTATTCTTTTATTATTTTGTTATAAAATTTTGTTTTATTTTCACATAAATAAAAAAACAAAAAATAAGACAATGCCATCTGTAAGGAAATTATGCATAATTCATACTGTACAGATTATAGACTAGAACCAAGATAAGGGAGACCTTAGTAAATGCTTCCAGATTTGCTTGGTAATGACTGTTTTGTTCATAGACCTCTCATTAATGGAGGTTGAGTTGTTCTTACTGTAACCCTAGTGAAGGTTGCTATTATTTGTTTATTTATTTTTGCGGTGACAAGTAGGTAACCCAGCACCTTTAAGCCTATTCCAAGTATAATCACCAGGCTAAAATATTAGATAAATACTATAATAAGAATCTATAGGAATGAAGCTTTGCATCTTTTAAAGTTTGCCATCATTGTATATATTAAAAGTAATTCATATTTATGATGGGTTTCTGATTTTTCCTTATCCCTTCCCTTCTGTTGCTTCTTTGTAACTTGTCTTAATTTGAATTTTGACCCCAGTGTAGAGTTACATGGAAAGTTAGGCAGGAATTATTATCTCCATTTCATGAATGAAAACTCCAAAGTTCAATGAATCTGAAGGTCAGAGAGCTTTGGCTGCCCCTTCATCAGGACCATAGAGTTTCCAAGCAAAAAGGTTCAGTTTTCCTCAGTAAAATGAGGTGAAGAAGCAGTGAGCCCAAGGGCTGTATGAGTCAAGCATGGGCTGTTTAATGTTAAACTCTCCAGGCATTTAGGTTTGGTGGAAGTAAGAGTTTAGAATTTTTGCTTAAAATAAAAGTCCTGGATTATCTTTCAATGGTTCCTATATATTATTCCTATTCAGCCTACTCCATATAACTAAGAGTTCTATACACAATGATAAATACTCAGAATATCTACACTTCCAAGTGGATCTTTGAGTCGTGTTTCTTTGCATAATACTAACTTTAATAAAGAAAATCTCCAAATATAATAATTAAGAAAGAATGATGTTATGTGACAATAAATTATGACTTATTTGACCTTTGAAGATTTTTTAAAACAGTCTGCACTTCAGTATTTAGTTCAGATAACAAAAATAAGATAAGGAAAATTTTGGGGAAATCACAGAACAATTTTATCTTAATTTTATTAAAAGGATTTTGCTTTGTAGCATCACTGATTTCATTTGGCTTAAGAAATGTCAGAATTTTTTACACATAAAGAATACTGTATATATGCTGTAAGATTTGCTAAGTCATGATAGACAGTCTTGCACTACATAACAATCTGGTCCATGATGGACCACACATAGGACAGTGACCCCATAAGATTATATCACCTACTGATGTCACAGCCATCCTAGCTTTTAGTGGACTCTGAAGTTTGTACAATCAGAAAACCATCTAATGATATATTTCTCAGAAGGCATCCCTGACATTAAGCAACACATGACTGTATATTATTGGGGGGGGGTGCCAGCAATTTTAAAATGTCATATGAAAATATTTGTGCACTTTTTTACTATTGTGGTACAAAGTATCAGTATGGGATGAGACTCATTTTCTTTGACTTAGAAATTATATGTAAAAATCTAATAATATTAATTTTAAACTAATCCCATGTAGATCAGTAATTGAAGGAAAAAGTTGGATAACCTTTAGCTAAGTTAATTAATGAGTCCTGTGTTGTGTGAAAAGGTAATCGTCCTGCACTGTGTATCTCTGACTCAAATTCTAAGGGAGGTGACCTAAATAGATGTACTGACCTCAGCAGTTTCAAATGGTAGCCATCAGAGGCATGTACCTATTCAAATTCATTGAAGTTAAATAAAATTTAGTTTCTTATTTAGCTTCTTATTTGTATTAGCCACATCAAGTGCTCAAAAGCCACATGTAACTAGTGACTGTCATATTAGACAGTGTGATTGAGGACAAGTTCTATGAGACTGAAGTCCCTTCCGCTGAAGGCATAGGTTAACAAGATTAAGAAGGATTCTAGGTGAAGGAGGAAGAGAATACAGAATATTTTTCCAAATTAACCTTTTCCTAGTCAATGTGTCTCTAAATACTTCTTTGTCACACACACACACACACACACACACACACAGAATTTTAGTCATCATAAATAATCCTATCTTTTTATCTTTCATAGCTATTGCTTTAATACTGATAAAACAAACCTTCAATTTTCTTCATGAGGGAGATTATAATTTAATAAATAATATAAAATAATTCTGCCTATTGTAATAGCACATTGTCAATTGAAGAGAATACACTTTTTAATGCGTGGTATTTTATTTAAACACACATATACAATGACAAAGGAAAACACTATAGAATTCAGCACAATGGTCTCATGCATTGGTAGGACAGGCAGACATTCATTGTACAGAATGAAATATGGGTGGAAAATAGGAAAAGCCTGGAAAGCAAGTTTTATTTCCCATCACCACATAGAAGGGTCTTCAAGCCTGTAAAACACAAGGAGCAGAACATGTGAAAGAAGCTGGGAGGCCTCCAAGAGTGAGAAGTTCAGTTCTGAACTGAAAAATGATCAGTAACTCTTAAGAAGCCTCCTGTCAGCACTCCAAACAAAAAGCCACATGGAAGAGCAGCCCCTGAGACAGCTACATACTGTGCCAAGGCTCAGCTGAGAGGCTCTCACTCGTGTTAATGGGTGTCTCAGTCAAATCTCTGGAGGAGTATTTAAACGGCTCTGTATATATAAAAGGAGCTGAGGAACTCCACAATATTTCTGAAGATCAAAATATAATACAAGAATTACACAAACTGTAACAGGAAAGTTAGTGTTGCTCAACTCTGAATTTGCTTCTGATGTTTTCTTACAAGCCTTTTTATGCAGCAAGATGCTATTTATTAACTATAAAGAGCCCTTTTAAATATAATAGTATTCATAAGCAACTTCAAGGCTATCAACTTTTGTCGCCTTCTAATTGCACATGATTGAATCTGTCAATGAGAGTACAATTAGCTCTATTTCATGCACTGTTATTTCAGGTCATAAAACAAAGCCAGCAGCAGAATTATAAGTAGGTCTGAATCATTATTTTCCTAACTTTAAGTAGACAAAGCCTTCCCTAAACTTCACTGTGACAAGCATTATATACCTATCCATGAAACATTCAAAGGTACGTATTGCTTAGTATTAAAAACAATCCTTATGAATTTTCTGTCTGTTTCTCTTGCATTTGCTGTTTATATCTGGGCTGGTATATGAGGTTTTATTCTAGCTCAAATCATTGTTTCCCTTTGAGAAACAAATCTGCCAACTCTATCCTTGTGCCCTTCATTCTGGCTGGCCATTTCACAAGTGAACTAAGGGAGAGGGGAGGGGAGATGGGTTGCCCCGTGGATTCTTTAGGGAGAACCTTGATGAAGAGTGACACAGCAGTCACACACACTAAGTGTTCTAGTGACCTCTTCTGGGGAAGTCAGTTTTTGATGTGGTAGAGCCCTGGGCTTCAGACAGACAAGGTACCAGGGAGAAGAGTGGGTCCTGTGCATTGTGACTGTACTGTGCATGGATGAACTCAGGAGGCAAGGACAGCATAGTCAGGGGTCATAAAAATAAAGGACTAAATGTATAATAGGTAATGTGAAATAGGAAGAAAAGGGGCAAAAGGGAAGGAAGTGGGAGGGCTAGGGGAAAGGATAGAAGGGAGTAGGATTAATATGAGAAAATGGAAAAATAGGAACAAAATTTTTGTAAATAGGGAGGGCTGGAGGGGTTGAAGGGAGGGCTGGGCAAGGGTGAAAAATAAGAACCAAGAGAGACTATGTAAAGATGCAAATTTCCAATGATGAATGCCATTATATTGTATACCTAAAATGTACCAATGATTAGAATGAATCATGGATAATGTAAAATAGGAAGAAAAGGTCCAAAGGGGTAGGGGTAGTGGGAGGGGCAGGGGAAAGGAAAGAAGGGAAAGGAAAAATGATGAGAAATGGAAAAAATGGAAATAAAGTCTTTGTAAATAGGGAAGGGTGGAGGGCGTGAAGGGAGGGCTAAGAATGGGGAAAAAATAAGAACCAAGATGCATTATGTAAAGGTACAATTCCCAATGAGAAATGTAATTGTGTTGAATACCTACAATGTACCAATAAAAGAATTAAAAATATATATATAGGCCAGTTAGGCTTCTTTTGGGTAGCAGACCAGGATGTGTCAGAGAATCCTCGCTTAATGGCGAACACATAGATTTTCTTGGGCACCTTTTCCTTGAACAGATCCACACTCCAATATTTACTGAGGCTACAGATAAGTTCCTAAGAATAAGACGTCATTCAATAGTCATTTGCTGAATGTAATAAATTACTGTGTTGAACTACAGTACGTCAAACAGTAATCTGGAGCACTTGGTCTTTCTATAGATTCATGTAAAACTAGAAAGGCTGGAGTCACATGAGTAACATTTCCTAGAACATAGGGACACTCACCCTAGTGTAGGCAAATTAAAGATTCTCCAAGCCAAAATGGATAGTTGTTTATTTTCATTTAGAGTTGTGGGCTTACTCTATACTCTCCCAATTCTAATGCTAGACATTCTATACAAATTCTGAGCTAAAAGTTACTTATATTTAGAATTTTCAAAGGTGCACCAAATAATATAGGCTAGAAAATGCAACCTCAAGGAAGTTTAGAGATTTGCCAATGAGCAAAAAGAAAAGTCCTCCCTGCCTGGTTATCCATTCCCATTTCTCCCCCACCCCAGGTCTGGAAGCCCCCATCCCAATGCCTCCCACCTTCCCCTGGACACCTGGAGCTCTGTGACAATGTCCCCACCATAGACCTTGTCATACCTAGTTCTGGGGACATTTTCTGTGCTTTCTCTCATTAAGAGGTCTGAAATCAACGTCTCAGGGCTAGATCGTTTTCCATATCTAAAAAAAAGAGCAAAGGAAAAGTCATTTAAAGTAAGCTTGAAAAAGCCATAAAAATTTTAGGGAAAAAAGAAGTCTACTATCTGGATACTAAACCTGAAAGCTATTTTCAGTTGTTCATCTGCTAACTGCTGATATAGGTACCTGCTAATCTAGTTATATGAAGCCATCAGAAACATTATTATAAATGAGATTTAAATTTTGTACTATCTAAATTTGTTTAAATAACTTAATTTGAACTCAACCAAAAGTCCTAGTCAAATGTTTCTTTTTATACTACCATCAATAATATATATTATATAATATATTATTTATGTATGTGTGTATAATAACTGACAGAAAATTAAAAACCATAAAAGCATGATTTATAAATGTTTCCATAATTAGTTGATTGGCTATAGATCTGATGATACATAGCAGTTTAAATCTTAATATCACATAGACCACATGATATGCCCGAAACAGCCCTCCAAGGGGTAGGGCGACCTGCAGAATGATGTTCAAAACCTACCTGTGTCTCTGAATCTGTTGTCTAACTTATAAAAATAAAATCATAACTCTTGCTTAAATGGGAATCTTTGTGAAAATCCAAAGTGAAATGTGAGTCCAAATGCTTTGATAGTGACAAAGTGATACTCAAATACACATTACTGCCACTGAAATGCATCCATCCTTACAGCTACCACCAGATCCTGGGTCTTGTATTTTCCGTATTTATTCAAGGTACCAAAAGCTAAAAGCCTTTCCTGATGCTGTGACTTTAACCTTCCCTGTAAGTACAAAGGGATCCTATTGGTGCATGGAAATGTGTTTATGAGATTTCTTTTTCCCTCATATAGCAGAATCTGGCTGGGACAATGTGCGATGCAAGGTTACGTTTACCTGTGAAGGTAGTATACATACCTGCTTCAGGATGCTGCTAAAAGAGTTTGGAAAGTCCACATCCAATTATATATTTTGAAGAGGTTATTTCCCCTTTCTCTGAAAGGGATTAGACAGGAGCAGCTGCTTTGTTTACACATGAAAACGTAGCCTGGTGTGGACTGATTAACTAATAGGTACAACAGCTGAACAAAGCTGCCAGAGGGTTTGCTCCAACTGCCTATCAAGTACAACTAAATCCAAATGTTTTGGGAAAATGTCCTATTATTGCTGAGAGTCAAAGGAAAAAATGTCTCTGCTCCCTCTCCCATCATTTGTAAGATTTCCTCAAAGATTTTCTGGAGTTGCGATACCAAACCCTAGGCTGCTGCCTCTTTTTAGTTATTGTGTCTATCAGTTGATTTTACTAATCTTAAAACTCTTAGACAACCTTAATTCACTTATCTTCATCATGCTCCAATGAATAAAAGAACTGGCAACTGTTTTCTCCAATTTACCAGTAAAGAACCTAAATCTGTAATAGCACGATTTACACAGTCATAAACTGGCACCCAGGACAGCAATGTTCACTACTCTTCCTTCTCTAATTAATTCTGTATTATCCTTCTTTTCTACAATGCTTTTACTTCCAAAGAGAGTCTCTGGGGCAAAAATTCTCAAACCTGGCTGCACATTATAATCACCTGGGGAGCTTTAAAAAAAATTATGAAAGCCTAGGCCCCACCTCCAGTGGGTCTAATTTAATTGGTCAGGGGTGCAGGCCAATGTCCATATATTTTTAAAGGACCTCAGGTGATCTAATGTGCAGCCAGGATGGAGAAACAGTAATCTGGGGGTGAGTTTCTTAACCTTAGCACCACTGACATTTTGGGCCAGATAATTCTTTGTTGTAGGGGACCGTCCTGGTCATTCAAGGTTGTAGCAGAGTCATTGTCCTCTAAGCACTAGATGCTAGTACCACCCACCTCTGGTTGTGACAACAAAATTTGTCTCCATTGACAGATGTTCTGGGGACCATAAAATCACCCCAGCTGAGAACTATAGGTCCAGGGAACTATGTGAACAAAATGTGATGGACTCATACTCTACAATAAGCAATGCATCTTTCAGAAGCAATAAACCAGGGGTGGATACAGCACTGGCATACAGTTTTAAAACATGGACTGAGTAGGGAAAAAAGAATGATTTCAGATGACCATACATGCCAAACTAAAACAATCATAAATGATGCTCTCATTTTCAAAGCACATACTTGTGCATATGAGTGGGCATCTGTGGTGGGAAGGCAATGATTTCAAATTGAACAGATGCCAGGGAAGTAGGAGCTTCTGATGGCTTCTAAACAGGAATTAATATGAAGACGACAAAGAGAAACTCCCTTAGGGGCCAGCTGCCTGCCTAACCTTCCAATGCATCCCTTCCTGCATCCCTGCCAATGAAACTCAGGTCCCTTTCCCTTGCTTTTTCCTCATCAGACCTCACTGATTATTGATGGTGCTGACAACATTCAAGAAACTCATTAGGAGAGCTCCAATTCCATAGCCCTTCCAAAAAGCTTTCATGAAATGTTCATGGTTCTGTGACCTGTAAAGTGGAGATAACTATATTCACTTCAAAGCTCTGAGGTGAAGACTGAATGAAATGCCCAGGCAAACATTTTGATATGCTACTTTATTCAGTGGCAATTACCTTTGTAAAAATGAATTCTACTGTCTATCAGGCTGTAACTAAATGACTAGCAAAGGTTTTCTTAGAAAAAGCAACAGTTACTCTGGACTGAATGATAGCATAAGCAAAAGTTTGGAGAATTAAATTTCTGAGAAGTCTATAGAATTTAATACATTACTGCTTTTTGCTAATTGAAATGATCAGATTTTAAGAGATTTCCAACCAATATTATTTCATTGATTCTGTACAAACTGGGATGTTTTCATAAGGCTTTTAAAACATACCTTATTGATGAAATAAAGAAGATAACTATTTTAAAAGTATAAATTCTTCCCCATTTGGAACCTTTTAAACTACGCTTTGACTTGTAAACAGCAAAAATATGATTTAAATAAACCCAAACAAAAATACCAGTACTTTATAATACATAACTGAAATCTGTTAATTAAATAACATAAATGTTTCTAAAGGGCTTATTCTTCATAGCTCCTTAATGTCCTTTAATCTCAATAATTAAAATAAGAATAAACGATTTACAACTAATATTGCACCAATTTTGGAAAGAAATTTTAAATCCTACATTATCTGTAAAATAGTTTGGATTTGGCTTTTCATTTAATATTTGATGTTGAGACTGAAAATGTGGTATTTTATTTTGACTTTCTGGACATTTAGAATAAAGTTAACAATTTATCAGATTTTGGGCAAGCCCTGGATTTATGCTACAGTTACAGTACTAGACCAGTGTAAAATTTGTCTTAAAAAGCAAGTGGACACGTTCTTACTATCAGGTGGGGAAATTCTGTATCTTAGAGCAACTGTTTTTATGCTACGTCTCTAATTATTGGGATGGGAGTTCTCAAGAATGGAGCTGAGACTGTACCGAGAAAAGAAGCTCATAGTTGTATTTGTCTTTGTCTAAACACTGACACTCAGTTCACTGAGGACAGGTTGGAAGGTCTAGCCACCTCTGCCGTGCCCAAGCTTTTCCTCCTTGGTTTTCTTCAGTGGTTGTTCTGTTTCCCATAGACACCAAGTTCGCCTTTCTTCCTATAGCCTTCCTGGGGGCACCATTGTCCCTTCGCCCCTTTGGAGTTTTCCTATGGAGGTTTCTAGACAGGCCCCCAGCTGCTCAAAATAAAAAGAGACCCTAGGAGGTCCCCAGACCAAAGCCTGGGGAACCTGACCCTGGATTCACAACTTAGTGATTGCAACTGGAAAGGGACTCTACCCAATTTGTGTATTTTGTGCCCTGCTGAGTACGCGCCTGATACTGTCCTACCCTGGGATGTGGGGGAGAAAGTCCCAGTCGCCTAATCTCCCCAGGATCTGCGGGTGTGCAGATCGCTCCCCCTTGTGTCCTGCGGAGCCCACCCACCTCTGCCTGGTGATGAGGTTGATGTAGTGTCGCAACGCCGAGTAGTATCTGGCCATATCTTCCGCCGGTGCGTCCTCGCCGGGGTTGTCTGGCTTGGTGGGGTATGCTTCAGCCAGCGCACCCAAGCACACCAGCAGGGACAGGGCGAGGGTCAGTCCGGACAGGCCCAGTCGGTTGCTACCGAGCATCTGAGGAGACAGAAGGCTCAGTGCAGGGAACTTGGGATTCCGAGGACGCACGCGCGCGCCCCTCTCCTCGCTACCACCCGCGACGCCCAATCCGCTCCCATCTCAGTCCCGCAGGAGGAAGCTGAGCTTGGTGAGCAGCACTTTGGAGCTTAGGACATCTTGTGCCCTGGCCTGGCCCCTCTGCCCCGCCCCCAAACTCGAGCAACTTGTCCCAAGTCGCAAGGATGAAGAGTCGCGCGGCGACTTTTAAAGCAGAGTTAGATGTTCCTTCCTCTGAGTTAAACAATGACCGCTTTCCTCCCATCTCCAAACCCTTCTTGGAAGAGGAAACTTTGTTACTTTTGGTCAGCCTGGCTGCAAGTGACGGCTGAGATTCCGTCGGGGTGACAACTGAGGTGGCAAGGGGGAAGAGAACTGTTCCCAGGCTAGCCCGTCTCGGCTCGGATCCCGAGGCTCCTGGGGACGCGGGGTCCCGACGCCAGGGATTCCTCCCTCGGGAACCTGCCCAGGAAACCTGCTTCCCGCGCGCCGAAATCTGGGCTTCTGGGCTGCGTCCCTGGGGAGACCGCCAGCCGCCCAGGGAAGGGGTCCCGTGTTCTCCTTCCACGTCCTCCAGAAGATAACCCAGGGGGCCGCCCAGCCAGGAGGGCCCCGGGGAAGGGCTGATGGACACTCAGACGGAACTAGAAGGGACAAGTGGAACTTCGCCGCCACGAAGGACTGGCGGCGTCCGGGGGTGAACCCGGCCAAGTCCGGCGCGCAGAGGTCGGGGCCCGGGGCGCAACCCTCGCAGGGCTCCCGGGCTCCGCAGAAGGGTCTCGCGCTGGGGCGAATTCGGCGGCATCCCCTTCCAATCGGGTCCCGGCGCTTACCTTGGCTGGCGAGCGGGCGTGGCTGGGCGGCAGGTGCTCAGCTGCGGGGCGCGCCTGTCCGAGGGATGAGAGCGGACTGCCGGGGTGCGGAGAGCGGGTCGCAACTGAGCTTTTATGGAGCTCCCTCGCCGCGCGGGAGGGGCCTCGGGCAGTCACGCTTGGGCGAGTCCCACCCGCCACTTCCCGCCCCCGGGTGGCGGGGGAGGGGCAGCCGTACGAGAGTGTCAGCTTCGGGAGCCGCCCACACCCAACTCTCCCTCCCGGCTCTACGGCGGGGCGGGGGGGGGGGGCGGACTGGGACAGCGAGGGCGAAGCCGCGCCCTCAAAGTGCGCTGGACAGCGTCACCCCAAGGTGCCTGCCCTCCGAGGTCCTGTTCAGACCCCGCTTTCTTCCACGCCCGGTCTAGTCCTGCTAGAGATGAGCGCAGCCAGGTCTCTGTCTCCTGCCGCCGGGATGACTAACCCATTGGGTGGGGGCAGAGGGTCCCCGAATTGTGTACTAGATGGAGCATCCCCGCGGCACCCTCGCGGGGCACAACCGCGCTCTCTCGGAGGGAGGCAGCTGGACCCGCAGGTTCCTCCCGAACCCACAGGTACAGTAGAGGGGAGGAGACGGCCGCCCAAAGTCCTGAGCTCGAGGGCCCCCAAAGCGCCCCGCGAGGAGCCTACAACGCGCCCGAGGCTTGGTTCCCTTCTTCCCCTGGTTTTTCTAGATTAGCCCTGCCCAAACTCTTGCCCCTAAGCAGCAAGCCCAGGTAGGTCTCAACCTGAAAGAGTGAAATAACTCTACTCAAGACTCCCAGAGGCAGAACGATGTAAACAGACTTCCTTGTTTGCTAGAAAAGAGTGTTTCCAGTTTCTGGAGACTTTTTGGTTCGAAGTGGCGAAAAGGACCGGCAGTTTACCTCTAGCCCTTGTGAAGTCCTAAGTGCGTTCAATGAACGTTGAGTCTATAGATTCTGAATGAAACGAAAACAGGTACAAAATGACCAACTTTAATTTCCACATCGCGTTAAACCTATTCAATGAATTTGAAGGGTACAGAAATTATTCCTACAGAATCGGTGTTGCACAGTCTACTGAAATCTTGTTTCCTGAATGAATGCTCCTGGAAGTCTGAATCTTTCAGCTAAAATGGTACGTTGGGAAAGTAGAGTGAACACATTATTTTAATGCTACGATAACAAGTGATTCTATTAAATTATTAAATTGACACTTGTTTTGTGCTGTTTGGACAGTGAATTAAATATCAATTACTGTGAGGAAGGCAGAGAGAGAGAGAGAGAGAGAGAGAGAGAGAGAGAGAGAGATTGTGTATATAATCAAATGAAAATTGAAAGACCAACGTCCCTTTCAGCTGGGTGACTGTGCTTTCCAAATCGCATTACACACGTCTGGGACATAATATCAAGACTCTCAGAGTGGCTCTTGTGAGAGCCTTTGGTTTTAAAAAAAAACAAAACAAAACACCAAAGCATCTAACTTATAGCCTTTTCTTGGTAAGGGGAAAGACACTGTCTACTGTTCAGTAAAATAATCCTATTTTTTCAGTACATCACAGATTCCTATCGGTTAAAACCTAGACTTAGCAGACGTCATTGAATTTGGAAGAAATTATTTCTAAGGAAGTGCATCACTCTGGAATGGGGAACACTATAGAAAAACAAGAAGCCATTCTCAGAGTACAGCACCTGGAGAATAAAAGTCAGAGAGTGATGTGTCCTATGGGCATCTCCACATCCTTGTTTCTTTTCTCTCCAGGCAAAGCTGGGCAGTCACCTGGCCTTTGGCTCTAAATGTTCTCTCTCAGGACTGTGTTCTATCAATTGCCTCCTCTTTCCTATAGTTTTCTGTACACTTCCCTCAGCCTATAATTGTTTTGGTTTTGTGGCATGAACAAAACAGAGCAAAATCAAACCCAAACAAATAAAACCAACTGTCACTCAACACAGCATCTCCTTCCATCTGCTGTCATTTCACTCTTCTGTTTCAAAGTCAAGTGTGTGTATTTATATGATTGTTTTAGTAGCTTTGTTGAGATATTAAAATGTACTAAGCTACAAATGTTTAAAATATTCAGTTGGATATATATATCCACAAAGCCAACACTACAATTAAGATAATGAATATATACATCTATTTCACTCCCCCAAATTTCCTTATTTACCTTAATTACCTTTGAAATTCCTCTCTTCTGCTTCCCCCGACCCCTTCCTGTATCAATCTGCTTCCTATCACTATAGATTTATTTGTATTTTCTAGAATTGTGTACAAATATAATTCCACAGTATGTATTATTTGTCCACCTTCTTTTACTCAGAAGCATTATTTTTAGATCCACCCATATTGAAGCATACATCAATAGCTCATCCTTTTTATTGCTGAGTTTTCCGTTATATGACATACCTCAAATATTTTAATCAATTTGACTACTCATGGACTTTGAGTTGTTTCCAGTTTAAACTTTTATAAATAATGTTGCAATGGCATTCATTTACAATTTATTGTAGGGACACAATCTTTCATTTCTCTATGGAAAATCCAAGCAGAATAACTGAGTCATATGGTGAACGTAGACTGAGCCAGAGTTCACTGATGGTCTGTCTCTTTTGCTTTTTTTCTCTGTGTATCTTATTTTGGATAGTTTCTATTGCTATGCTTTTGAGCTCACTAATCTTTTCTTCTGCTTTTTGTGCTTACTGTGAATTTTATCCAGCCATTTTTCACCATAGTCAATGTCACTCTCATATTTGGAACTTCAGTTAAATTTCTTTTATGTCTTCCACATTTCAATGTACTAATTCTTTAGTTTCTGAATATATATTATCATTTACTTTTGTAGTACTTCAACCATCTGTGTCATTATGTGTTATGGTTGATTTTTCTCCACATTATGGCTTCTATTTTCCTTTGTACACCTTGTAATTTTTGATAGGATATCAGACATTGTGAATTTTAACAAATTGTTGTGTAATGGATATTTTTGTATTTCTGTAATTAATTTTTACTTCGTTCTGGGACCCAGTTAAAAACTTGGAAACAATCCACTGGGTCTTGCACTTAATATTTTCCCACTTTTGAAGCAAGACCCTTCTTAAACTAATTAATGCCCTCTGAAAGGGAGAAGTTTGCCCCTCCAGCTGTTGAGACAGGCACTATTCCCAGACCTTTGTGAGCCCTGAACAACCTTTACTTTCATCCTCTTGTGTGGTTCTTTTTCTAGTCTTGAGTGGTTATTTCACTCTGAAAATTTCTATGAAGTATTTCAGATTTAGATTATCTAAAATGGACCTTCCATTAACAAATTCCTAATAGTGTATAGTACTAAGTCCTAAATATTTTCAAAGTCCTTAATATGCAGCACAAAGCTGCATGTATTTTGGTCCCTACCTACCAGCTAGGCTTATCTAACACACTTTTTTCTTTCACTGCCTATATTCCTGACCATTGGCTTTCTTGCTACTTCTTAAATCTGCTAGTCACCTTTTCCATTGGGCCTTCACTGTGCTATGTCCTCTTCCTCTGGAATATTCTGTGTCTTAACTCTTTACCTGGCCAACACTTACTTACACATCCTTCTAGTTTCTCTTTGAAGTGTCATTTCCTCATAGAAGATTTCCCTGGTCATTCAGGCTAGTTTAGGTCTCCTATTATAATCCGTATGGGACTCTTACGCAGCTCATTAATTACATGTAGCTACAGTTCAATTGTGTATGTGTTATCTAGTTATTGTATTGCTATTTGTTAAATGTCTAATTCATTGATTTCACAAGCAAAGGAACAGTGCATTTTTATTTACTGCTGCATCCCTAGTACTCAGTAGATTCCCAATAAATGTGTTCATCAGAATAAACGCCTTTATGCAATTGCGGTTTATAACTGAGTTTTCGAAGGGTCTGCTATAATTTAGAATATGGATTGGCAAACTATACCCTATGTACTGCCTTCCCCCCTGCTGATTTTTGTAAATACAGTTTTATTGTAACAGTCATGTCCATTCACTTACATAGGTGTCTATGGCTGCTTTCCTACTACGTGGAAAATTTGAAAAATTACAACAGAAACTGCATAGCCCTCAAAGCCTAAACTAATTATTCTCTAGCCCTTTATAGACAGTATGCAAACCTCTGATTAGAACTTAAATATTGTACATAAATCACAGGTAAAATAAGCAGTTTGAGGGTCTTTAATATGCTAATCTTTTTTCTGCTCAGGACCTTTGCTTATGCTATTTTATATGCCTGGAACATTCTTCCTTCTGTTGATCTTTGCTAGAAAACTACCACTTTTCCTTCATGTTTTACTTTTTGTGTTATTTCCCCATGATCCTACAATCTAGAACTGTTCCTCTCTGTCTTACCTCACTGTATGGTTCCCTAATATCCTAAAATTTTTCCTTTAATGATCTTCTCGTATCTGTATCCACCTATTTAGTTGTATAATCATTTGATGTCTGTAATGTTTCATAATTGTAAGCTCCATGAGAACAAGGATGTATGCTTTGTTCACTAGTATAGTCTCAATACACAGGGTAATACTTAGCTCTTAGTAGGTGCTCAATACAAAATTGTTTAATGAAACTGAGATTTGGTATGTCATTATATATAATTTGTAGCCATGGTCTTCTAGGGTTTTGGTGGTCCAACAAATAACCTCCTCACCTCAAAGGGAAATGGTTGAGAGAAGTCAGGCATAGAGATAAATACACTGGGTTTAATGCTAATAAACTGAGTGGTAGGATATACCTTTAGCTCTACTTGCTTTTTTTTAAGAAACAAAGTTTAGTCTTTCCATTTCTATTTTACTTCAAACAACCCTAACAAAGCAATTTTACATGCTTTGTTTCCTTTCTAGAGTTACTTCTAATTTTAATGACTTCTTTTAGCAGCCACATATGTATATTCAAACAATATGCTTATTATTTATCTCACATAAAAGCATTTTCTTTCAGGTGCCTGCCTCAAGAGAATTTAAACACATAGTTAATATAGAATGTTAGGAAGGAATAAGAAATAAATGTAATTATCTTTTTTAATACCTTTATTCCCATGGACCATAGAAAGCTTTGCAAATAACAATAAACCAAGCAACATCCTCTTGGGATGGAAACTTCCCAGTGGACATGGAATTCAAGAAACAGCACAAGTAATTTTGATGTTAGAATTTGAAGGGAAGGAGAAGGACACAAAATTTATATTTTGTAGTAACCTAGAAGACAATCTGTATTTATATTATCAGAGTTAAAAAATATGAGAAATATCAGAGGTAATAATCCAACAGTGTAGTTTTAATTTTTAAAATAATCTGAATTATTTTTTCTTAGTAAGTTTATGATGCTTGCATTTATATTATTTAGTTTCTAAAATTAATTTTAAAATTAGATAATACATAAACAAAACCAAAAATATACCTTAAAAAGATGCACCTTAAAAAGTCTTGCTCCTATCATTACTAACATTTGCCCCATTTCCTGCCTTCCACTCAGGTAATCATTTTTATTAATTTTCTGTAGATTGTTGCTGACTTCATACAAATAAAAGCAAAAGTGAACATTTGTTCTTACATTTCTTCTTTTCTAGTAAACAAAAGGCAAAGACTATAAACAAACTGTTCATCTTTATTTTATTATTTAATGCTATTCTTGAACATCTTTCCATTTTAGAGTTTCAAAGCCACCTTCAGTCTTTTAAAAAAACATTTTTAAGTGCTTAAAAATGATTCCATTGTATGGCAGTATTATGATTTATTCTACTAGTACTTTCTCAATGGGCACTTTGGTTGCTTTTAATCTGTTGCTATTAAATAATACCCAAACTAGTAACTTTATACATATATCATTTCTTATATGCATAGATATATCTGTAGGAAAATTTCTTAAAAATGGGATAATGATGGGGCTGGGGATTTAGCTTAGTGGTTCTGCTGCCTGCCTCATAGCCTCAAGGACATGAGTTCAATCCCCGGTACCAAAAAAAAAAAAAAAAAAGGGTTAATGAGTTCAGAAGATATTTGTAAATCTCGTAACCCCCTTGCCATATTGATCTTCACAGGGGATTTTAAAAGTCTTACTCCCATTAACAATCTGAGATCTGTCTATTTTCCTACAGCTTAAATAATAGTGTGGTCATATTTTGGGTTCTGATCATCAGATATCTATGAAGGGGGTATTTCAGGGTACTTTAGATTGAATTTATTTTATTATAAATGATGTTAAGCATCCACTCTTATGTTTACAAGTCATCTGAACCTGTGTTTGTAAGATGTCTGTTAATATTCTTTGATCACTGTTTTTCTGGGCTGTTGATTTTTTTAAATCAATTTCACTTATTTCTTTAATAAATATTTTGAAGACCTATTGTGTACCAGGCACTGGACTAAGCACTTGAGATGCACCCAACATCGAAATACATATCAGGCATACAGTGTAATGAGAAAGTAAAATAAACATGTGAAGAAAATAAATGAGATGCTTTGTTAGAAAGTGATGAGTCCCAGGAAGAAAGGGAGAGTAAACACCTCAGGGGCTTGAAGAGGTCAAGGAAGAACTTGAGGTGAGGTGGGCACTTGACAAAGACTTGAGGTAAGTGCAGGAGTGAGCTGCTCAGATAATGAGGCTAGAGAAAACCTGCTGTGAAGACCCTGAGAGGGACAGAGCCTGGTATTTCCCAATCAGCAAGGAAGCCAGTGTGACCAAAACAAACAGAGGGCAGAGGAGAGCAGGAGATGCTGAGTTCACAGAGATGGTGGAGGAGGAAGATCATAGCTGGCCTGACATGCTCTGGATGAAGTGAAGGTTGGAGACTCAATGCAGGTTTGAAGTAGAGGAGTGATGTGATTGAACTGGTGTTTTTAGGAGGTCACTTGTCACTTGGGTGTTCTGTTGTAGACCAGATGGTCGGGACCTGAGTGGAAGGAGGAAGCCAGCTACGTGGTTAGTGGAGTGACAGGGAAGAGATGTCATGGGGCCTAGGACCAGGAAGGAAGCAGGGGAGGGCTGAGAAATTGTTGGATTCCAGACATAGTGGCACAGGCCTATACTAGAGGTTCTGAGAGGCTGAGGCAGGAGGACCTAGAGCTAAAGGCCAGCACAACTTAGTGAGACCCTGTCTCAAAATGAAAAGATTTTTTTGAGACATTGTCTCTCTGTGTAGTTCAGCCTGGCCTTGAACACCGTATCAAATGATGTTGCAGAGAAAACTGAGTACAGGCTAAAGTTGACCCCTTGCATGATCAGTATGGGGATCCTGAGGAGAGCGTTTGTGACCATGTGTGGTGGTAACACTTATAATCCCAGCTATATAGGATGCTATGTTAGGAGGACTGAAAGTTTGAGGCTGCCCAAGCGACTTGGTAAGATCTTGTTTCAAAAGCACAGAAAGGGAAGGGATGTGTAGCTCAGTGGTGTAGCACCACTGGGTTTGATCCCTAGTACTGAAAGAAAAAACCAAAAAAGAGTAGTTTAGGGGGAGTGGCAGTACAAATACCACAGGATTGGGTTTGAGAGAGGGAAAGAATGTGCTTAAAGATGTTAGAGACCCCTTCCTGTGGGGGGTTTCAGTACAAAGGATAGAAAGACTGGCCATAACTGGTGAGGGAACTAGAGTCAAAGAAGGGTGTTTTGAGATGGAAAAGGGGAGTATGTTGCCCTCACCAAGGGAATGATGAAGAAGAAGGAGAAAATGATCATGGAGGAAAGAGATTTTATCTCCTTGTGAAATGAGTTGCAAAAATTTATTGGTGGCTTTTAATTTATTTACTTTAATGTATTAGTTTTGTCTTACAGATGTTTCAAATTTGTAGTTGACTCTTGTGTGGCTTTTTTTGTTTTTGTGGTATTGGAAATCGAACCCAAGGCTCTTGTACTAAACTAAATCCACAGCCCTTTTTTATTTTTTATTTTGAGGTCTTGCGAAGTTACCAAGCTGTCCATGCTGGGCTCAAACTTGCAGTGCTCTGGCCTCAGCCTCCCAGAGTGCTGAGATTATAGGTGTACGCCATTATATCCCACTTGGTTTTGGAGTTTTGAGTCTCAATTTATAAGGCCTTCCCAAATTCTATAGTAGGGGTTTACACAGCCTAAGGGCCAATTCAGCCTTTCACCCTTTTTTTATAAATAAAGTTTTATCAAAACAGACACACCATTTGTTTACACGGTGTGGGTGCCTTCTTTTGCACCACAGTGGCAGACCTAAGCAGTCCTGACAGTAGCCATATGGTCCACAAACTTAAAATATTTACTATTTGATCTTTTATGGAAAAAAAATTGCTAATCCTTGCTCCATATTAAAAATAGGAAATTTACCCATTTTTTCTTCTGCTTTGATAACTTCTCTCTCCCTTTCCTTCCTTTCTCTCATTTGTTCCTTCCTCCTTTCCTTCCTTCCTCTCTTTCCTTATTTCTTCCTTCTTTCCTTCCCTCTTTTCTGTACATCTTTCTCACTTTTCCTTTCTTTATTTTTTGACATTAATACCTGGAATTTATTCTGACATAGTAAATAAATTAGTGTTTCAACTTTATATTTCTCTAGATTATTTTTCCTTCATATCATTTATTAAAAAGTTCATTAATTTTCTTGTAGCTTTGCGATGCCACCTTTAGCATAAGCCGTAAAGAATGTAAGTGTCTATGCTGATTTCTGTATTTCCTGTTCCATCCCATTAGTCTTTTTGGCTGTACAGGTACAAATACCAGCTGCTTTAGGAATGTGGCTTAACATGTCCTTAAGGGCCAGGGATTCAGCTTAGTGGTTCCACCAGCTGCTTTGCAAGTGCAAGGACCCAAGTTGGATCCCCAGTACCAAAAAAAAAACATGTCCTTAAGGCTGGTGCAAATACCCCATCATTGCTCTCTCTAATCACAGTTTTTGATTTATTAGTAATGTTTTTTATAGGCTGGATATATCTTTAATATTCTGTCATTTTATTTTATACTATATGGGAGGTTGCTTATTTTAATAGGGGCTGCTATGCCCTCTGTTTCTATCCTTTTTTTTATGGTCTATGATAGATTCTTGTTTCTTGCTTTGCCAATTTGGGAATTATATTTTATTTCCTCTAGTATTATCTTAATAAATTTTAATACTTTGAAATGAACAGTGGCTATTATTTTAGCTGCCTATGCAGTTGCCACTTCCGTCTTTTCTTTGCTAACAGACCTTGATTCAGTTCTGAAATCAGCAATTTTGGCCAAGAAGTTAGATTATAATCTTATATCCTTGCTAATGGTTTAGTGTTGAATATATGACCCATTTCTGGCAGATGTAATATTAAGATAACTAGGGGCTTTTAGCAAATGTATTTCCTCTTGCAAAAGTAGGAGGCATGTCTTTTATCATAATTCCATTTTCTTCCCTCTTTGAATACTGTTTAGTGCAGATGTGATGTTTATAGCTATGGCAGCCGTCTTGTGATCATGAGCATCAACACTGCAAATACAGTGAGGCTGACAGAGCACAAAGATCAAAATGGCCTCAATCCTTGATGAAATCAGTGAGTTGCCAAGCCAATATTGGGACTATTTTTCCAGATCTTGTTAAGTATACAGTAAATGTCTATATTTTTAAAGCCCTTGTTAGCTGCATTTTCTGGTACATGTAGCCAAAAGCGTTCCTAATTAGCAAGCAATTTAAATTTCTACTTCTAGAGTTTCTATACTTTTTTCTTCTATTAAATTTGCTATTTTGTTATTTTATTTTCAAGGTTTTTTGTTAAGGGAAATCTGTATTTAGTTCTTACTTCATCTTTCTATTTGTAATAGATTTTCTTTTAGTTTTCCTCTCTTGCTATCTCATCTCTCTCTTTCTCTGTCTCTCAGGAGGAGAACTAATTTAGGCCTATTACGATCCTTATTTTGGAAGCTTCTGGTTTTTGTTTTTATTTTTGACTATTCGTATTTTTATGCATTTTGTTAGATCGGGGAGAAGGGAAATTTCTTGATTCTGTGTGTCCCAGATTGCTATGAGGTTGAAGCAGGGTTAATTAACAACGCTACTTTTCTTACTATACATTTTTAGCAGTGTCTCGAAGTTCATGTGTAAGAAAATTAGGGCAATTATGAAGACTATTTGCACTAAAATTTATCTGAAATATCAGATAATTGCAGAAAAAAGATTATTTTTCAATTTGAAAGTATTCTGATAATAGCTGCAATTCTCTCCTGTGCCTTACCTTTGCAGGCATAGACTGAGGGTTCTGAAATAGCACCCATCGTGCTGAGCACAGACTGGCTTTGTATTCTGACCAGTTACAGTTGGTTTATCATTGTCCTTATTATTAGTAGCAGCTCAAGTCCTGTGCTTCTCATCACACTGACCCCTACACTAGCAGAGTGCTTATTTTTATGAGAACCAAGTCTTAATGTGATTGTGGCAATGGTAAGTGGGTTCTGTCATACTGCAGGCAGGCTTTCTAGGAAGTTACTCAGGAGACAGGGTTGATCATCCTGAGGGCCTGTTGAGGAGTCTTATCTCCATTCCTCATAGAGGTGAGTTTGAAGAAAATTCAATTTCCAGGAGAAGGTACTGTCATGGAAACATGTAGGTCCCTTAAAACCCATTGCAGGACACATCCAGCTTTCCGGGATTCCAGAAGCTGGAAAGTGGCCATTGTTTCCCAAGCCTTGATTGCCATTAGAGTTCAGATGTGATTTAAATCAGATCCAATTGCTGGAGACTTTGATACAAAATTGAGTTAAAACAATAATGAGATGGCCCATTTTCTCCATGTAGTTTAAGCATTAAACAAACTTTAGCCCAGTATGGTGGTGCATGCCTTAATCCCAACACTCTGGAAGATTGAAGCAGGAAGATCACAAATTCCAGTCAGCAAAGGCCCTTGGTTCAATCTCCAGTACAACCAAAAAGAAAAAAAAGTTCACCAGCTCTGAGTTATGAAAGGACTAAGTTGTGTGGGGAGAGAAATAGGCTGTGGGCACCCTCTTCTTAGCCCAAACTGAGGCAGAGGCAGCATGCCCAGGAGCAGATGGCCCTGGCAGAAGATTTCAGATCTTGCACCTGTCTGCAAGAAAGACAGCTGTGCTCATGGCAGCCTGGTTCTATGATGCGTTTTGGAAGACATTTCTTGAAGATCAGCCTGGATCCTGTTTCCTTACCACTCACTTCCAAAGGGTCAACTTTAATAAATCCTCTTCTACTTGAAGAAACTAGAACAGATTATGAGTCTTAAAACTGAGAGCTCTGACCAACAGCAGGACCATGGGAGTAAGGCTGTTAAGTTGGGATTTTACTACCACAGATGGGATCTCTTAAAAACAATTTCAAGAGATGAGATGTTTCAGGAATGGGAAACACAGGCTGTGTGAGTACCCTCATCAGTCTACTTCCAGGGGTTGATGTGAACTGATGGGGTAAGAAAAATGGTTGTACCGGGAGCCGGGGGATCATGCTCAGAGATGCACTCTACTGTAAGGGCAGCTGTGCCTCAAAGCATGAAAGGGCAGACACAGCCACAAGACTACCAGGCACTCTCCTTGCAGGAAGACTGTGCACCAGTCATGTTGCTTTGGTGTGCAATGACAGAAAACTGAAGTTCCACAGTCCAAGACCATGAAGTGAAGTTGAAATCTCACAAAATATGAGGCCCAAAGCCAGGCATCCCTACTACAAGTTAATTTAGCAGCTCATGATGCTATCAAGCTCCAGGTTATTTGCACTGTTCTCTGCATGGTAGCTTCGACTTGTGGACTCACTCCCTAGAAGGTTGTTAGATGTCTGCCCCATAAGTTAGATGCTGTGGCCATACAAACTGATACCTTCCAAGAAAGATGTATATTTTTATGGATGGGTTTTGTTGTTGTTGTTGTTGTTGTTGTTGTTTGGGTGTCTTTGTGCAGATGCTTCCAGCAGCTACCTCTTTCCTTTTTACTAGTTTTATGGATTTGTCTAAACCATTCTCTAGCAAGAAGAATGGGAGCAGAATAACTGAATTTAATCAATGGGAATTTAGGATGGATTGAGAGATAAGAGTCATCTCTCCCTGAGAACTAACACCCAAATAAAAATCTTTGCTGTGACACCAAAGAAGAATGGGAGGGTGGCTACTGGCAACTCTCAATGTCAGTCCTCGGGTTATAGTTTGTGGATGTTTCCTTGTGTTTTAAACATGAGATTTTTTTGCCTGCTCTGTGTGTGTGTAAAAGTAATATGCTAGTAAGTAGGAACAACTTTAACAGGTTCAAAAATGCCTAGAGGAAAAGAATTTTCTACCCATCCTTATGCCTTAACTTAATAAAAAAGTTATGAGATATAGTTGAGAAAATTAAAAAGTTCTAAGCAGAAGGAGGAAAATAATATGTTCATGTGCTAAAAGTACAAACCTTGAAAAGATTTTCCGCAAATTTATCCATAGGTTTAAAACAATCCCAGTTATAGCTCAGCAAAGATTTTCTAAGAAATAGACAATTTATTTCTCATGTTTGTGTGAAAATGCAAAGGGCATAATATCCAAGAAAAGCTTAAAGCAGAGAAAGCTAGAAACTTATAAAGTTACAATTATATAATACAGGAAATATAATCAAAACAAAGGAAGTGTATAGTCCAAAAATATATCCACAAATATACAATGTGACTTGATTATGAAAGTTTCAATACAGTGAGAGAAAGGATGATGTTTTTAAGTACAGTAAAACCTTGGTCTGTGAGCATACTTTGTTCCAGAAACATGCTTGTAATCCAAAGCACTTGTATATCAAAGTGAATTTGCTTATAAGAAATAATGGAAACTCAGATAATTAATTCCACAGCCCCACAATATTCACATAAAAATGATTATAAGTACCATAATATAGTACAAAATAATAAAGAAAATACAAGATATAGAAAAATATAAACAAATTAACTTCCACTTACCTTTGAAAACCTTCATGGCTGGTGTGAAGGAGATGAGAAGAAATTTATTGTGTAGGATGACTTTCACTATCACTAACAGAATCATTGCTAGCTATTGGTTCAAAGGAATTTTTTTCTGTTTGGGCAACTTTAACAAGGAATCTTTCCAATAACGCTGGCTTTTGCCTCCTTTTGAGGATTCCACAGAAATGTGATATCGCATTGCCATTAAACAGATTTATTGCTCACACTAGGGCAGTGTTTTCTACAAAATTTTGCACTATTGCCCACACTTTACCCACCTCCCTAATCTCATTTGAAGTGAAGATTCTTCCACCTTTTTGTCCTCTTCCTCCTCAGACAAGATATCCTCCATAACCTCTTGCTGTTGGGAGATGATCATCCACAATCCTGCAGTGAGACAGAGGGAAGAATCATTGGCTCAGTTGTGATCATGTGACATCGGGCAGCATGTACTACTTGTATTGCAAGACATTGCTCATTTATCAAGTTAAAATTTATTAGAAATGGTTGCTTGTCTTGTGGAACACTCACAGAATAAGTTACTCAAAATCCAAGGTTTTACTGTAAATAATACTAACTATATCGGATATCTACCTGGAAAGAGTAGGTAATATTTTTCCTCCATTTATTTGAACTTTTTATTTTTTCAACTATATTTAGTAATTTTCTGTATATATCTTTTCTAAGATTAATAAAGTTCTCTATTTTTCCTAATTTGCTAAAAGATTTTTTAATCACAAATAGCTTTTGAATTTAAAATATTATTTTTCTGCCTTTTCTGACATGACCATATGACTATATTTCATTCTGGTAATATGTTACATTTACACTGATAAATTCTCAAATTTTAAGACTTTCATATTCTTGAAATAAATGTCATTTAGTTATGATATATTTACCTTTTATACCACTGGAGTTACTGTTTTTACAAATATTTGTATATATATTTGACGATCAAGTTGGCATGCAGTTTCCTTTCATGTAATTTTCTTGTCCTATTTTGAAATAAGTTTCACCAGCATCATAAAATATGTTAGAAAATGTTTCTTCTTTTTTCTTATCTTGAAGAATGTTAGTAGGGTTTTTGTTTACTTTGTCAATTTGGTGAGGTCTGTTTCTATAGAACCTTTCTCATTTTCTCCACATTTCCAAATTTATTGGCATAAAATGGTCCCTCATATCCTACTATTATTGTTTAGTATTTCTGCTATCCATAGTGATATACCTTATTCATTTCTAATACTGATACTTTGTGACTTGTCCATTTTTTTCTTGATCTCTTTCTAGATGTCCATTAACATTGCTAATCTGTTCAAATAACAAATTTAACTTTCTAAATTTTCTTTATTTAATATTTATTTTCTAATTTAGTTATTTCTTCTCTTATTTTAAATATTTCCTGCTCTCTTTAGGTTTAGTTGCCATTCTTTTTCTAACTTCTTGACAATGATACTTTTCAGCCCCTCTTCTTTTTAAGATATTAACTTATTCTTGTAAATTCCTCCTCTCTCCAACTTCAGCTGCATCCCATAAGTTTTTTTAAAAAGAGGCATAAAGGGATTTATTTGGCAGAATTTTAAGAGTACACACTCAAAGAGTATAATGCAGGCTCTCAAGAGACAGTGGCATTATTTTCTAGAACTGGGAACATTTATATTTCTATTGAGAGGGGGTAAATCTGTTAAATTCGTCAGATTACAAGAAGCTCTGTCTTGGCCCTGGCTTATGGGAAACATAAAAAAGAATGACCCATCCACCAGAAGGATAACAGTTTAAAACAAATAAATAAATTGAATTTTCTCAATCTGCTCCTTTAGCTTAAGATTGGGTTTATGCTCTGTATCAACAAAGCAAGTTTATGGACTTGCCATATCCCTAAAGAATCTTGGGTATGATGGGTGTAGAAGGAAAGAGGCATATATTAACCTAGGGAATACTTACATTGATGGAGTTGAGTAACTTTGCGTCTCAGAAGTTGCAGTCTTCTTTAAAGTATAATTTTTCTAAAACTATTATTTTCCTTGTCTTCTTCCTATTTATCTTTATTTTTCTATCCTACCCACCCCCTGACTTTGATCTTTTATTCTTAAAAGATACAGAGGAGTCAAAAGTCTGTGTTCATATGGCTGCTTCAGACTAAGGAGAGACTCTGAGCCTGCCTAGCCAGGGATCAGAAGTCTCACTCTGACTGATCCAAAGGAGACAAAGGAAGCTGGGTTGTGTTGTTTGTTGAACCAGGATCCTTTGATAGTCAGTCATGGTTCTGATACCTCATTACCTCCTGCTGCTGACTTGCCAAGAGAAATGCCACCAGACAGGGTCCAAAGAGGTCCCCAAAGTGGATACTGACTCATCTCACCCAGGGGACACACTGAAGGTTAGAAAAAGAATTTTCAGGACACATAAGTAAGAGTCACAAAGGGATTTAATAGGCAAAATTTTTAAAGTACACACTCAGAGAAATAGAGTGTAAGCTCTCAAGAGAGAGGCTCATAAGTTTTATCTCACTTAAGTGAAAATATTTTCTAATTCACATTATGATTTCTTCTTTAACTCATGCATTCTAATTAGTATTGCACAATTCCCAAACAGTAATTTTCTAGTTTTATTTTTATTATATTTTCTTTAATTTCACTGTGATCATAGACCATCCTCTGTATGATTTTGATCTTTTGAAATTGAAATTTGTTTCATGGTCTTACATAATATTAATGTATTAAATGGTAAATTTTAGTAAATACATATATACTTCCTATTAGCCACAGCAACGTCATCATTCCTGAAACTCTCCACCCTGTTTCAGTGAAGTAGGGAACTCTTCCCCTCTTCACTCTACACCATATCCCTGGAAACAGGCTTACTGGGCTTAAAGAGTAAATGTGGGGTTTAAGGTTTCATGAAGTAGGAAGGTGGGATAATACAGTGAAGGGAAAGGAAATTTGATGGGATATTTGTCTCTTGGAAAGTCACGTTACCTTCTTCCAGTGGCCCCTTTCCTTCCCAAGATTTAAACCTGAGTCCTTGGACTGAACTCAGGAAAATCATAACCAGATGCTATGCTGTTCTCTCCAACTGCCCTTTTCCCCAACCTTGCTTCTCTATTTTTGAGGCCCATGTATTAAAGTATACTAATTACTCTGATTCTTGATAAGCCTGCCCTCCTGATCAGACCCACTTAGACCTAAACTATGGACCCACCCTATGCTGAGCACCTTTCTCCTGTACCACTCCATGCCTGGCTCCATCTGGACACTGAGATTTCATGGAAGGCACCACAGGTACCTTGTCTTCTGCCTTATGGTTCAGCCAGTGGAAGGTGCTGTGGGATGGAGGAAGAGAAAACAGGTCTTCATTTCCTCCAGTTTACTCCCTGCTAGGTCTCCATAAACAGGTACTCAGATTGGCACAGCATCTGTTAGGTGGCTCTCTTAGACTGCAGATATTTTCCCCAGCTTCTGGTGATGCCTCTCTTCCCTGTCCTTGCTTGGCTTGATGGCTAAGCTTGCTCCCTGTTGCTGGTCTTCAGGTGCTGCACCACCCTTCTTTCAATTACTCCTTCCTCATCTCTGTGGTCCGTCCCTATATTCTCTCCTCAGTTACCCAGGGAGGGTGCTCTGGGGTGCTGAGATCCTGATGAGTCTCCTGGCTACAACACTTGGTCTCAAGTTATAAATGTTCCATTTTATTTCTGTTTCTAGGAGGTATTGGTTGTGTCTTTGCAGTAAATGCTGCAGTAAAAAGGACAGCCATGGCTGATACCTTAGCTACCACCACACCACACATGGACATGAGGTCTCTGTACAGAGATTCCTGATTGAAACTCAGTGACAGCCATAAGGAGTTTTCTCTGTTCTATTGTTGTCTCTCTCCTGCATCGAATGCCACCACATAAAGGACAAATCAACTGTGCAGACCACAGACAGTAAATTAGGAAAGAGGAAAACTACAGACTATACTATTACCATAAAGGGGGACAGTTTACAGCCCAGGAAGGAGCCTGATCAGTATTGTGGAGACAACTTTATCTGAATCTAAGACTATGGAGAAGAGATCTTTCCAGGTTGAACAATAGAATGCAGTGGGCTTGAAATCCCAGTAAATGCTCATACTGCTCAGATAAACTTATTCCCGGTAGCCACTGCACATCATTCCCATCCTCATGCATTATTGACATTCCCACCGTACTAAATACAGGATGTTTCCACAGGAGTAGGAATATTTAAGGAAATACTACTGCTGCCCAGATAGTATTGTTAATGAAATCAAAAAAGTAATGTTCAAAGCACGGAAAATAAACACTTTCTTAGAGCAGTAGTCTTTATGAAATACAAGTGATATGGTGAGCTAGTGGTATAATGCCTGTTGCAGACATTTCTCTGCCTACTTGCAAACCCATCAACCACATTATGAGTGGCATTGTGGGCAATGCACAAAGGGATAATAACAATTAATTGAAGCCTACTGTGTATTAAGCATTGTAGTTGAACCTTTCCAATTCTAATAATAGCATTATGAGGTAGATGTTATTATTCTCATTTTACTGAAAGGGAAATATAAACTCAGAAACATAACAGAAATTGTCCAAGGTCACATAATAAGAGACAAGCAGACACTTAACTCAAGAGCCTTAAGCTGAAGTGACTGATTGGTTCTACTGGCTATGATGAGTAAGTAGGACTGAGTACATCTCTACATACATACACAAAGTGATATAGTCAGGATGAAATATGATTGAGTCAGTACACAGTCCAAACGGGTGGTGAATAAAATACATGTAAGATATATGTGACAGAGAGAGAGAGACAGAGAGACAGAGAGTAAAAGATGGAACAATATTTCAGAAATTAGAAAAAGTGACCGGTCATATGACAGAGCATAGAAAAGGAATAAATTTGACAACTGCTAAGAAGGACCTTGGAAGACAAATTAATGAAACTAAGTCTGGAGGAAATATAAAATTTGAATAGCACCTATTAAAGAAAGTAGATTCCTAGCTTGAAAACCTACCTATATGACAACAGCAGGCTCATAAACATTTTAACTGATAAATTATATCAAACAATTAAAGCAGAAAAAAGAAGGAACACTTCTCCCCTCATTTTAGGAACTCAACATTGTGCTAATCCTAAAACTGGATAAAGGTAATAGAAGAAAAAAGTATGAACATAGATAGAAATCTGTTTAACAAAACAAACTATTGGAAGTCAGATCTGGCAGGATGTAGAAAGTGGTTTTGTTATAGGGATGGCAGTGTTGGTTCAGCATTGGAAGATCCACCCCCAAAAGTCATCATTTTAACAGAGGAAAGGAAAAAGCCATATGATCCTGTCACTAGTTGGAGAAAAAGTATTGGACTAAATTCTACAGCTGTTCATGGTAAAGCTATCAGGAGCCTAGAAGTAGAACAGAAGAACCTTCTCAACAGATTAAAGACATGTACTCCATACTTCCAGCGAGAACGCCTTATATGAACTGAGAAGACACAACGCTTTCTCCTTAAGGTGGGGAGCAAGGGCAGATATGCTTACTCTTTATCTGTCCATTAAACTTTGAAACCTAGTCCCCATCAAAATAGTCTGGCAATAAAATGACTCAACTAGGATAGGACTGGCACGGCAGAAGCAAAATCTTTATATAAAGATGAAATGATCATCTACAGAGAAAATACTAAGAAATCTCTAGGAGCCCCTAGAACTTGCACTTGAATTTAGCAGGATTAGAAAACACAAGGTATGTATAAAAATTCAAGTCTGTGTATACTTGCTATAAATGAAGAATTTGATATTGAAATTTAAAAATTATGTAGGAGTATAAAGGACCTAGAAAAGAGTTTTGTAATATGCTTTCTATATCCTTTTAAATTCTGTAAAATCTGTGGTAATGTCTCCTAGATCTTAATATTGTAATTTTAAAAATGCATAATTGATATTGTGTAACAGGAAGAAAAGGTCTAAAAGAGCAGGGGAATTGGAAGGGGTAGGGGAAGGGAAAAAAGAGAAAGGAAAAAATATGAGAAGAGAAAAAAATGGAAACTAGGTCTTTGCAAATAGGGAAGGGTGGAGGGGGTGAAGGGAGGGCAAGGGAAGGGGGAAAAATATAAAAACCAAGATACTCATGTAATGGTACAAGATCCCAATGATGAATGTAACTGTACTTTATACCAAAAATGTACCAATAAACTTAATGGGGAGCACATTCATCACACTGGGATCATCATGAGGCTGCTTAATTGGTAAACAGTCTTCCTTCTCTTCTTAGGTCCCATCAGCCCTGTGTGAGCTCTCCTTCCAGAAGGAAACGTCCTTTTGCTATGTTAAATAAATCTTGTCTTTTAAAATGAAAAAAAAAAAAGAAAAAGAAAAGGAAAGATATTTGGTTTGTGCAGTGTAAGGCACAGGGAAAGAGGACGTAACTAGAACCTCTGTAGTAAGTCCTAGTCTCCTGCGAGGCAGGGCAGCACAAGGCAAATTACCGGAAAGGTAGAAAAATGAGACTAAGAAGCTGAGCTTTGGGTCTGATCAGTGCTGCTCTGGGCGGCAAAAACTAAAGCCCCCAGCTTACCTCACCTTTTATTCAGTACTCAGTACATCGGGAGAAACAAATGTAACAAATGACTTGCAGAGAGTTCAGTACATCCCTATAAACAAGATGTAACAATCCAAGAACAATGAGGAACTGAGTAGATGTGTGTTCTTCCCAGGATGTCTTCAGCTGGTGTAATCTTGTCCTGGAGAATCACAGCATCACGGGATCATTGAGATCTCAGTTGTGACTGGAGGCCAAAATAGAATTATGTCTCAGAATTCCATAGCTGGGCTGTAGGCAGGAGAATTAGGCTAACCAAATGATTTTACCCTAAAATTATGTAGCGTTGCTCCCGACAGTGGAGCCCAGAAAGAAAGCCACAATGGTCATTCTGTTGTGGATTCAGTTGAGGCCGTGGGAACAAAAAGAGAGTATGAAGAAACATATAGAAAGAAAACTCAAGAGACCATGACACTGACCCAATAACAATAAGAAAATAGAAAACAATTATCCATTTATCTATTTCCACAAATATTATTTAAGTGCTTTCTTTGTACCTGGAGTAGTTTGGGGTCCTGGACATAAATAGTAATGAACATGACAGGCAAAATGACATTTACGTTCCAATGGCAAGGGCCTGGGATTTAGCTCAGTGGTTTCAACACCTGCTGCGCAAGCACAAGGACCCGAGTTCAATCTCTAGTACCAAAAAAAAAAAAAAAAGAATACATTCCAATTGAGGAGGTACTATACACAATAAACAACAACAACAAAAAATGAGATGCAGCCTCAACTAAGTAATTTGTTCAAGGGGCCAGATAGATGTTGGGAAGTTTAGATCACAGCAGGTGTCTATAAGGATGAGGAAAGACTCAAATGAAGTGGAGAAGTGGACCATGTGACTATCTCTTAGAAAAGCATTCAACTGGATCTTTTTTGTTTTTGTTTTTGCCAGTACCATGCTGTTTTTATCATGATAGCTTCATAGTATAATTTCAGGTCAAGCATTGTGATGCCTCCTGTCTTGCCTTTGTTGCCCAAAATTGCTTTTGATACTCTGGATATCTTCTGGTTCTGAATGAATTTCAGAATTGTTTTTGCTAATTTTGTGAGGTATGCTGTTGATATTTTGACGGGGACTGCAATAAATTTGTGTAACAATTTTGGAAGTATGATCATTGTCACTATATTGGTTCTTCCTACCCAGGAACAAGGGATATCTTTCCATTTTCTGATATCCACTTTGATCTCCTTTTTCAGAGTACTATAGTTTTCAATGTAGAGGTCTTTTACTTCCTCTGTTAGATTGATTCCTAAGTATTTCTTTTTTCCTTTTTTTTTCCCTAGATGCTGCTGTGAAAGGCGTAGTTTCCCTAATCTCTCTCTCAGTTAGTTTGCTATTCGTGTACAGGGATGCTATTGATTTTTTAGTATTGACTTTGTATACAGCTATGCTATTGAATTTGGTTATTAAATTTAGAAGTCTTTTAGTTGAGTTTTTGGGTTCTTCTATGTAGAGTATCATGTCATCTGTAAATAATAATTATTTAACTTTTTCCTTTCCTTATTCCTTTTATTTCTTTCTCTTGTCTAATTGCTGTGGCTAATGTTTCCAGAACTATTTTGAACAGAAGTGGTGATAATGGACATCCTTGTCTTGTTCCTGATTTTAGCGTGAAAGATTTCACTTTTTGATCATTTGGTCTGATGTTAGCTATTGGTTTGTCATAGATGGCTTTTATCAGATTGAGTTAGAGACCATCTATTCCAATTTTTTGTAGGGTTTTTATCATAAATGCTTGTTGGATTTTGTCAAATGCTTTTTCTGTGTCTATGGAGATAATCCTATGGTTTTTGTCCTTGGCCCTATTGATGTAGTGTATTACATTGATTGATTTGCATATGTTGAACCATCCCTGCATCCCTGGGGTGAATCCCACTCGGTCAGGGTGTATGATCTTCTTGATGATCTTCTTAGACTTGATGATTTGCTGTGTTAAGTTCATCAGTATCTTACTGAGGATTTTTCCAACTATGTTTATGAGGGAGATTGTCCTGTAGTTCTCTTTTTTGGTTGGATCCTTCTCTGGTTTTTGCATCAGGTTAATGCTTGTTTCCAGAATGAATTCAGGAGTATTACTTCCCTTTCAATTTCATTAAAGAAGTTGAAGAGTAGTGGCATTAGATTTTCTCTAATTTCTTGTAGAATTCAGCAGTGAATCCATCAGTAGGTTTTTAATTACATCTTCAATTTCCTTGACTGGTATTGGTTTATTTAGAATTTTTGTATCTTCTTGATACAGCCTTGGTAATTCATATGTATCTAAGAATCTGTCCATTTCTTTTGTGATTTCTATCTTAATAGAATATGGTTTCTCAAAATAAGTATTGAAGATCTGGACTCTGCAAGATCTGTTATGATTTCACCCTTTTCATTCCTAACTGGATGGATTTGAGGCTTTTCTTTCCTTTTTTTTTTTTTTTTTTTTGATAAGGTTGGCTAAGGCAACTACAAACACACTCAGCCACCTTATCTTTGACAAAGGAAGCAAACACCTTCACTGAAAGAAAGATAGCCTCTAATAAATGCTGCTGGAAAAACTGGCTTCCCACAGGCTGAAGATTAAACCTAGACCCATATCTTTCACCATGCTGTTTCTCAGACAAAGGACTAATATCTAGACTATATAAGGAACTCAAAAAATCAGACCCCCCAAATTTAAAGACCCAATACAAAAGTGAGCATCTGAAATGAACTACTCAGATGAAGAAGTAGAAACAGAAAAAAATATATGAAAAAATGTTCAATATCACTGGTCATTCAAGAGATGCAAATTGAAACAACAGCTGCCATGTGACTCCAGAAACAATGGCTATTATCAAGATATCAACCAGTAACAAATGCTAGCAGTGTTGCAGGTAAAAAAGGAACCCTTCTCCACTGGTGGTTGAAGTGTAGACTGGTGCAATCACTGTGGAAATCAGTGTGGAAATTCATCAAAAAACTAGGATTAGAGGTTCCATTTGACCCAGCTGTTCCCCTTCTGGGTACCTTCCCACGTTTATAGTGGCACAGTTTGTAATAGCTAAATCTTGGAAACAGCCTAAATGTCCATCAACTGATAAATGGATAAAAGATGCAGGGTTTTTTCATACAATGGAGTACTACTCAGCCATAAAGAAGGATAAACTTGAGGCATTTCTAGGTAAATGGATGCACCTTGAGACCATGCTCTTAAATGAAATAAATCAGACACACATGTTTAAATATTGTATTGTTTCTCTGGTGTGAGAAACCAAAGGAGTAAATAAGGACTAAAGTGTCTAATAGATATTGGGAAATCAGAAGAAAATGTTCAAATGGGAAGGGGAACTAGGGAGGGGGGATGGAAAAAGGAAGGAAAGGAAAAGAAAAAAGAGAACAAAAGGAAAAATGGAAACAAGGCTTTTGTAAATAAGGAGGAAAGGAAGGGTTGAAAGGATGGGAGGATGGGAGGGGGTTGGGGAAAAAAGAAGAATCAAGATATATCATGTACAGGTATAAACCCCCTAAGATGAACATGATCATTATGTATATCTAAAATGTACCAACAAAATTAATTTAAATATTTTAAAAAAGCATTCCAGGCAGACACTACAAGAAATGCAAACGTCCCAAGACACCCCATTTTGCCTGTGTGCGTAACAGCACGGTAACAAATAACCAATGGGGAGTGAGCAAGGTGGAAATTGAATGTAAGGTTGAGGCATAGGCCAGGTCTAAAGGGGGTTGGGCCTTAATGGTCAGGGTGAGGACTTGATTTTCTATTCTGCATGAAACAGAAATTGAAGGGCTTTAAGAAGAGAATACATGATCTGGTTCACATTTTTAAATGATCATTCTGGACATTTCATGGAGAGCTAATGATAGAAAAATAGTAGAAACAGGGAGACTACTTAGGAGGTTATTGCAATCCAGGTGAAAGTTGCTTGTTGGTTAGACTAGCAAAGGTGAAGGTAGAGAGAAACAGTAGGATTGGGGATATGTTTTAAAGGTAACATAAATAGGACTTGCTGATGCGCTGGATATGCTATATGGGATAAAGAACAACAGAAATCAAGAAGGTACTTCTGTGAGGCTTTCTACTGTCCGGTTTCTCAAAGTCTGCCTGAGGATGGGGGTTATCTTTGATTGTTTGATTTTCCTACACCTCAATCAACAATAGACTCTACCTTCAAAACATGTCTTGCAACTTTCCAGTTCCCACCACATCCTGTGCAACCACACCGGCCCATGCTCTATCATTTCCTCCTCATGAATGCCCCATAGCCAGGCCCCCTGCTTCTACTCTTGTTCCTTTCCAGACAAGCCTTTCACACTGCCAGATGCAACTGATCTCTGCTACAAACAACCTGAGCGAATTCTTGGAGTAAGAAATACTTACAATAAAACGCTAATTTCTTAATCTCAGATTACAATATTTTAGCTGCTGTGTGCCTGGCAATGTGCAATCTTCTCATCCTCTCCTCTCCTTGTACCCTGAACTGTAGTCACTTTTGGACTCTCTAACTCACCAGACCTTTGCACTCCATGGTCATTGTATCTGCAAGGCTCTGTCTTACATATTGCCAACCTCTTATCTCAGCTGTTACCTCCTCAACCTTCCAGATCACTGAAGTCCTTGTTTACATTAAAAGGAAGAGTCTAATTTCCTTCTCTTTGAATTTGTCCTGGTTTAAGGGCCTTGCTTGACCAATAGAATGGCATATAAGGGACATCTTAGGAGTTCTCCTGCTAAGATTTTTTTAACTTCAGCCTGGGCTCTGAGAGTTGCCAGGTGAGAAGTCTGCCTGACCTGACCCTGTCATTCTGGAGAGGCCATGTGTAGGCACTCCAGTTAACAATCTCAGCCTACCAGCCCCCAACTCAAACTTCAAACATCCACAAACCAGCCATCAGGTGAGTACCACCTGGATCATACTGTGCAGGGGAGAAGAATAGCCCAGCTGAGCCCTCCCCAAATTCCTCATCTACAAAATTACAAGGCAATAAAATCATCATTGTTTTAAATTACTAAGGTATATAAAAATAAATAACTAGAACACTATTATAATGTAATTCTTTGCAAACAACTATCACAATTTGATATTTTCTTCTTTAGTTGATCTATTGTCTATCATTAACCTATCTATCTTCTTATCTGTTTTCCTATCATCTATTTTACCTCCACTAGAATATCAGCTTCATGAGAGCAGAAACTATCAGTCTTATTTATAGCCGTACAGTTTTAGCATCTAAATCAGCACCAGTACACAGGTGCTACATGAACACTGTCAAGCAAAGGAATCTCTTCATCTCCCAATATCCATAACTAAGAGTGGCAAGGATGGTTGAACACACACACACGTACACATGCACACACACACACACACACACACACACACACGCATGCATGCACACCTGCATAAATTCCCTTCAAGGTTTATAGAGCTAACAAAAGGCAAAGCCTGGGTTTGTAACTAGTTTGACTTCCTATCAGTACCTTTAAACACTATTCTCTTGTAAAGAAACAAGAAAAAGGGAAATAGTCAAGGATACTTCAAGTCATCAAACCACGTAAGTACAAGAAAAAAGGAACCAAGAGAGGGGGAAAAGAAAGGAATGCTGCTCTATAATGACTGACTCCTAACTCTTCCTAACCTATGCTTTTGGGAAAATTGATAAAGAAGGCTTCTGACTTGAATTGCTGGCTGGATGTTTTTGCAAAAGTAGAGAGAGACTCAAACATAATTTGAAGTAGAATATGCAGCAGTTAGGAAAAGAATTAATTAAGAATATTTTTGATATGTTCATAGAGAAATAAAAGTTGAATCCTGATTCCAAGGATGAAAAAGTATCTACTAAAAGAGATGAAAGCATACTTCAATTTCCAAAGAGAAATAATCCTTGAGCCAAAAAACTTAAGGTTAAAACTAAAATAATGTATTATCTAAATGAATTGGAAATATAAGTAAATATTAGCTTATTAAAGAGTCGATCATTACCGATAAATTTCTAATCAAGAAAAACATAAAGCTGTATTTTTTAAAAGAAAAAGCCAAAAAAAATTAACCTTATTCAATCATAAGTTACATTAAAAACAAATTTTAAAAGTGAACGAAATAGCAGAAAAAAACGGCAAAAGGAAAAATAAAACCAAAAGTTAATTCTTTGGGAAGTCCAGTAAAATAACCTGTCAAGTCCAATTGAAGATAAAAAGAATAAAACTATGGTACACAAGAAAAGAGAAAGCAGCTTGAACCATGAATCCCAAAGAGATTATAGAAATTAAAAGATAATACTATGTGTAAGTCTAAGGTGAGAAATTTCAAAATCTAGAGGAAATTGATAATTTCTTAGGTAAAAACAAATCTACTAAAATTGACTAAAGAAGGAATTCAAAACATAAACCAATAAACACTAGAAAAGTAATTAATGATGTTTATTTGAAAAGAACTAGAATCAGATGGTTTTACAGCTGAGTTCTACACAATCTTTAAAGGAAAAAAAATCATATTGATGTTTATTTTAAACTATTCCACACCACAGGAAAGCTGGCATAATCTTCTTTAAAAATTACTACATGTTGGGCTGTGGATTTAGCTCAATGGTTCCACTGCCTGCCTTGCAAGTGCAAGGTCCCAAGTTCGATCCCCCGTACCAAAAAAAAAAATTACTACATGTTTGCAGTATATGATGTTTACATTCCTTGTGTGGCATCGGTACATGTACATAACATACTTTAATTCCTTTTATCATCCCCTTTCCCTCCTCTCCCTCTCTGCTCCCTCCATCTCTTAATCTACTTCCTATTTGAGAAAGTTCTGTCTCCCTACTTCCTATCTTCTATTTTGCTCTTTATTTATAATTTGGGCTTCTCATATAACAGAAACTATACAATATTCAAGCTTGTGTGTCTGATTTATTTTAATTAACATTATGGTCTTGAGGTGCAGCCGTTTTCATACAAATGATTCAAGTTTATCTTTCTTTATGGCAGTATAGTGCTCCATTTTGTATAAATACCACAAATTCTTATCTGTTCATCTGTTATGAACATACAGGCTGCTTTCAAAATTTAGCTATTATGAATTAAGCTACAATAAACATGGGTATGCATGTATCACTGTAATATAATATCTTTAACTCTTGTGAAGATATCTAGAAGAAGAATAGCTGGATCAAATGGAATTTCTAGTTTAAAATTTTTTAGGAATCTCCATACTTATTTGCATAGTAGTAGTATTAGCTTACATTCCCACCAACAATGTATAAGGGTTCCTTTTTGCTCATGGATTCCTACTTCAGTAAAGGTCTTGATGACTACAAAGAGGGATTGTAATTTTATTCCATAGGCCATATATATCAACTTTTTATAATGTATAGAAAATAGAACTTCATGTCCCAAATAATAGAATCCAAAGAAGATAGGAAAAATCCTATCATTACTTTTCTGCTCACTGGCAACATTCCCTAAGCCATGGTCGACAAAATGTATTTAAAATATTATCTTTCATAGAAGGACTTGATACCATTAACAACTAACATTGATTGAATGCCTGCTACATAGCAAGAACTGTGCTAATTATTCTATATGCAGCCTTTAATTTAGTCATCACCACAGACTATGAGGAAGTTGGATTAGTATTTTTATGTTACATATTTGGAGACTGAAGCAACTTCAAAGGGGTTAACTAAGTAATTTCAGCTTGTACATGTACATATCAGTGATGATAACCTTAATTCTAAAGCTTTTTAGCTTCTCGGCTGTCAATGCAATATCCTGCCTTGATAGACTGTGTTTACAGGGTTTGTTTCTAAAAGCAAAGATCTAGGTGGAAATACTGTCTGGGCCATATATTAGTGTGACTATTCAAAGCAATTTTTAACCTATGATCTAGGTACAATTTGCAAGTTTATGAATATTTCAAGGACACCGCAAAACCAAGACATTTTATGCAAAGGGGTGTGTGTGTGTGCGCACATGTGTGCGTGTGCATGCACCCATTTTTCTGGGAAGAGCTTTCATCAAAATCTATGATCCAATAAATATTAAGAATAACGTATTTCTTAATCATTCAATTGTTATTTTCTCATTTTCTGTTTTTTTTTTCCTTTCTTAAAATATAGTTTTCTCTTCTTTGATATCTGTCATTTATCTATCTGGAAAAAAGCAGTCCCTGAACTGATCTGACATTCCCAGCTAGAACACTGTGTTATTATCAACTGATGCAACACAGCTAAGCCATGGTGCCCTCCTGTTGAACATAAACAATCTCACAGAACATCCTCTTTAAAAAAAGTCACCATGTAGCCCACAAAATACCAATGTCCTTCTCTCTTGCCTGATGTGATTGACTGCAGCTTCCTTACAAATCACAGATTCATCCTCACTCTAATCTTCTCTCCCTGTAGAGATTTATTTAGATATTCAGCCAGTATTGCCTCTGCTTCTTGACAACACCTAACCTAGAACAAACCTTTGCTTCCCTAGAGCCTTCCCCATACTACCCAATCAAAGCCCAAATCCAGGTTCTTTCTACTCTTCTGATTGAAGTGCTTCCTTCTCCTCTCTCTACCCACCCCACCAGCTCCAGGTCCTCCGTCACAATGAACGAGGGAAAGATGTCCAACTTGTTTAGTTACATGTGCTCCTGCTGGCCTTTTGCTGAAGAAAATTTAGGATTTTATATTTATACATGTAGTCAAATATATACATAATTTTTAAAGAATTCATGTCATGATTCTATGTCATAGATGTATATGATATACGTGGATTAAATATACAGAGTCTGCCAAAAACTGCATACATCTGGAAAAGAAAAAACTTGTATAAACATTTTAATACTAAATTTATTGAGACATGAGATTAATACAAGCTACTTTTGACCTCTGCTATTACAAGAGGTGCTCAAAGTGGTGGCCATTAGCTTTCAGACATTTATTAGTACAGTGAACTGCTGAAGTATGTATGCATTGTTTTGGCCAATTCAGTATATGTCTTCAATTCACATACAATATATGAAAATGGCCATGTGTGTTCTAATCCATTACAGTTTGTTTTAGTAGTTTTGAAGCTCAAATTCTCCCAGTTTTGTCACCAAGAGATCCTTCAAGGTGGCTTGTGTGACCCTTTAAGGTGGCTTGTGTGACCCTTTGGACAGCACCATTGGTCTCTGAAAGCACCTTTGGGTTTTGCACACAAAGCTGTCCCAGGCTCATCTGTCATATACCCTGCCCCCGATCTGGAAAACCTTTAAAAAGTCAAGAGCTTCAGATGTTGCTTTCATGACCTGCTAGTTTAAGTTAAATTTTCACAATGTTCTCAGCAAATAATTTTAATTACTAATATTATTTATTAATTTATGTATTAATATCTATTAATATCAACATTAATATTAAGTAATATTACTATTTTTATTTGATAATATTGAAAGTATTCATACTTTTTGACCCAGCAATTCCATTTGGGGATTCTACAGAAATAAAAGCAGGAAAATGTAGGATACACCCATAGGGCTGTTTATTGCAACATTCATTATGTTGGCAGAAGAGTGAACCTGAGTATCCACCAAAGGGAAATGGAGAGCTAAATTAGGCTTCATCAAGAGTATAGAATATTATGCAACTCTACTGTAAAAGTGAGTTAGAACCATGGATGGAAAACAGCCATGAAACTGACAAGCCAAAGAAACATTTTATAGAGTATGACATATAATATGGCTTAATTTGGAAGAAATTCTATATTTATATTTTTGTTATGAAGGAAGAATTTTAACTCTTTATTAGCTCAAAGGAGTGGGAATGGATCCAAACCATCTTTGACTTATAAATTGTATTACTTAGTATGTAATATAGATAGATGATAGAGATCGAGATAGATGCATTCTTTGCTGTTATTATGAGGGATTGAACTCAGGGCCTTCACAACTGACCTTCATCCCCAGCCTTTGTTATCTGAGACAGGTCTTACTAAGTGGCCCAGACTGGACTTGAACTTTTCAGCCTCCTATAGCTAGGTTATAGCGACACACCACCATACCAGGCCAATATACTCCTTTTTATTTAAAAAATAAAACAGAAGAAAAATAAGTAAACAATAACTCAACTGAAAACCAGACTTTGAGTTGAAATTTTTCTTTAATAGGCTACCCATAAGACAAAAGGTAGACATTTTAGGGAGAAAGGGAACCGATGAGAGCTCCTTCTCCAAGTCCTGGGCTTCTTTGGGGAGAATGGCATCTGAGCACCCACTGCAAAGCACCCAGTCACCATTCTGAGGCCCAGCTCAGGGGTACAGTTTGGATGGAGCTGCTCATACTTCTTTACCCACTATTACCACAAGAAGAGCCCTTGACTCCTCAATCAATGGAGAAAGTTCACCTTGTAGTATCATAGATGGCCCTGTAACTAAAGTTTGCATTTAGCCATTCACCACAAAATGTACACACATATAGAAATTTTATGGGATCAGGGACAAAACAACTCTGAGTAAAGTACCTGAGGTCATTATATTTTGGTGATTTAAAAATAAATTAACAGAACTTTTCAAAGATAGGGGCACTAAAGCCAAATGGAAAAGAGAGTTGAAATGAGAAAAAGGTTCATCCTCTCCACGGCGGAAGGACTTTCTACCCAAAGTAATGTCCATTTTCCAGGTGAGTGGGTTTGCATTCTGGCTACACTAATGCAATGGTTCTATGTCTGAGTAATTTTTGACTTCTACTCAGCAATTCTAGCTCTACTGATAAAGCCTTCTTGTGGATGAAAATAGTATGTTTACTCTTATTGAAAATGCATTTCCATGTGAGAGTAAATTGTGACAAACAGAAAAAAATTACTACTAAAAATGCTATAAACAAACCATGGTTCTGCTCATGATCATGAGAGCTTTCAGTAATCACATATTCTGTGGTTTTCGTATAATTTTCTGATGGGAAAACAGCCCCAAGCCATTTTTGTTTGTTGTTTTTAAAGCATGAAGCATTATCCAGAAAGTACACTTTGCCAGCAAGCCTACTGTTATAGGAACAGGAAAACTAATAATTCTCTTTCTCTGATTGCATTTCTCATTTATCTTTCTGGGGTTTCAGCAAAGCTCAGAGGAGACAACTATCCCCCTGTATAGTCACACGGGTTGGTTTTAAGGCTTGGTGCTTTGGGCATCCATTTGTCACTAGCTACTGCTTAATTACCCTGAATAATTTAGATACCTCAGGGGTGGGAGAGGGGGATGGTGACTATTGAATCTTCTCCCCAAGCACAAATACTTAAAATTTCAAGTTTCATCTGAGGGCACCATAATTTCTTCCTCTACTGACTATGAGGCAACAATTTTAAGTCTTAGAAAATATCCTTGTCAAATGAATTTTATCTTCTGGGGAGGGGAGAAGTTATTTTTCTACTTGCTCTTTCTTTTCTTGTCAGCCCTTTCTCTATGAAGGTTGGTGATTGTGCCAGCTCCATTCTCTGCTTACAGGAAGTCCCTTCTTGCCTTCCATTCACTGTGTAGCAAGCTTGGGGTCAAGCTTGGCAAATGCCCAACCAATACTTCAGACAACAATTTCTGTCTATCGAGGCTTGCGCATGAAACTTAGAGTTCTTAGTATAAAATATTTGTTCTTTGTCCTTTTTTCCAGTACTGAGGATTGAACCCAGAGCCTTTACACTGAGCTATATCCTGACTCCTTTTTTGTATTTTTGTATTTTGAAACAGTGTCTTGCTAAATTGCCCTAGCCTGGGTTGAACTTGTGATCCTGCCTCATTTTCCTGGAGTGCTGGGATTACAGGTGTGATAAATTATTTTTAATATAAATGCAATTTATTGAAAAAAAAACTTACCAGCTAGTACAATGCCAAGCACTTAATATACAATAAATATTTGTTAATTGAAAAATTCTCAATCATGTATTTTTCTGGTATATACAAAGCTTGGGTGATGAGAATACATGGAAAAGTTGTGATGGGGTGATACAGACTAATAAAGAGTGGAGGGGATATGTAGATGCTGTGGTCAATGGGCAATGTTTCACACCAGAATCACTTTCCTACTGGATAGAGGATATAGAACGGTACATCTTGAGAATGGAATTTGGCCCCGGCTCCTAGCCAAGATCCTGGAAGTCAAAACATTGCACTAAGTCATGTGTGCCTCTTGGCACAAGGACACCTTTGTCTCACATGATATAAAAGTAACAGCAGTGGCAGTGAAAAAAGAAAGAGAGCTGCTGGGCTGCACTACTGGGCAAGTCCTGTCCCAGAACAGAACCTTGTGGCGAATGTTGCTTCCTGGCCTGGAGATGTATCATACCCTATGTTTGACTTTCTAATTCCATGTGTTTTCTTGATCTTTTCCTTCATTCTATTACACTATCTATTTCAACTTTTGGAGTGGTGGCTTTATCCACAGATCGAGCCCCCAAATCTGATTAAAGGTGCACCTCTGTTGGCAAATTTACCTTGTCAACACTGAAGTTGTTGCTTTTTCCCTGAAATTAATAAGTAATTCATAGGGGGCCGGGGATTTACCTCAGTGGTTTCGCCGCCTGCTGCACAAGCACAAGGACTTGAGTTTGATCCCCGGTACCAAAAACAAAAACAACAACAACAACAAAAGTAATTCGTAGGAAGTTACTTTGAGCTTGTGTAAGATATATCTGCTATCTCACTCAGTTGCCACCCTTAGCATCCATTGATGATTCCTTTCTCCTCCTTTTTAAGTTACTTCTTGTACTTCACAGTATTTTCTCAAGTTAAACTGGTAATGTGCTTCCTTCCTTTATATAAAATATTTTGTAATTATTTGGGAAATTCTATAAAACTAGAATTTTAAACTGTAATAATTTTATTCATCAGTGTTATAAGAATTTTGTGGGAAACATTTAAACTCTCTATTCTTCCCTGTATGTGAAGAATTACAGCAGAGAATTCTAATGCAATTAAACTAATCCCATAATTTAGCAACACTGTTTAAATACTCATTGATTAAAATGCACTAAAAGTAAATCCTTAAGAAGACATCAATTTGATGAGTCTCAAAGTAGGTTTCAAGGTAACAGGTGAAGATGAGAAAGTTGGAGACGAAACACTAATTTAGTTTGTTAAACCCACAATAATAAAGGCAGACTTGAATTATCTTGAAATGATGGATGGATTTTTAAGATATACCATTTCCTGCAGCAAAACAGCTTTCAATTTGAAATCAAATGATGACTAATTATTTTTCACACTCTGTTTCCTTGAAATCGCGAGTTTTAAGAATGTTTATTTGAATCATAAAGCTTTCTGTTTGATTCTGCACAATTTCTCCATCTCCTAAGATGCTCCTTCTCTGCCTTTAACTTGGAAGATGTAAAATCTATTCATGGGTGGTGAACAGAGAAGAGTTGGGGAAGAAATGATGGAAATCCTACTGGGCAGAAAATATGAAATTATTCACCCAGGACAGAAATATATTAGTTCAACTCTCTATAGATGTGGCTGTTTTCTCTTAGGATGCCAGGAGGATGTGGTTTTAGAAGTCTTCAGCAGTGAAGAGAATAAATCACCTCAGTGATGTCAATGGAAGCTCTTAGTCATGTGGTTCAGTCTTGTAAATCTCCACTGGCTCAGTAAATAGCACCATCTACCCATAGAACGCCATCTCCCAGCCTTGGCTGTACAATGCGACCACTCACTTGTCTTCTGTTCTGAGAATCTGATGTTACTGGTCTAGGATGTGGCTTGACATTCAGGGCTTTTAAAAGTTTTCCTGATGATTTGAATGGCCAACCAAAGATGCTGTGAGTCACTACTGGAGAAGGTTTGTGTTGCTCCCTTAAGGTCAGGAAATAAAATGTTAGTCTCCCTATTTATGCAGACTTTTGTGAATCACTGTTTTTTCAAGATTCCTTTTATTCGTACTTCTATATATATGATTGGACCCAGGAACAATTTATCAAAGCTACTTTGTGTACTTGGGGTTACTAAAAATTTCAGATACTAATTCACTAAAAATATCTTCCTTGGCTTAAGTATCACTTTAGAGAATATTGAATTAGAAATACCTGTTTTTCTTGTTCAATTATCTTACTGTCATAATTTCTTCCTCTTCCCATGTGTTTCCATCACTATGATGCTTTCTGATCACAGTGGCCATGACTGAGCTGACCCTGGGGTTGTCGTAATTGCTATAAAGGGTCATTTATTGAGTCCTCCTAGCTACAAAATGCTTCAGGCATAAGCACATTTTAAACACAAAATCATCCACTTTAAAATAGCTAGAAGAAAGGCAAGAAGCAGAATCTAGGATGTCTCTACAATCACTACGGATCTATTGAGGAAGGCATTTTGGAGGACATTTCTTCTCTGTGGATTAGTCCACTACTCACCCCAGCACTTCCCTTGGCAATTGTTACTGGCTTACAGGTGACCGCGTGTTCTAGGGTCTCCTGAAAGGAGTGGGTTATACTCATTGTTGAGTCAGGTTAATACACTTTCTCTTGCAGAACATGCGTAAGGAAGCACAGAGCTATGGTTTCCACCAGATACTATTTTGTGACATGAGGTAAAAGAGTTTAAATTAGATAGGAACTGAATCAGACTCAGTGGTTAGGTCAATGTTGACCTTGTGGGGATATTTGATTAGGTTCTCATCCAATATGGTTTGCGAGAAGAATTGTGGAAAGAATTCAGTTGGTGAATCGAGGTGTACTAAGTTGAGGAAATTCCATTTCATTCTTAGTTGCTACAAGTGTTTACTATGAATGGATGTTTAAGTTTGTGAATTTTTTTTGTACATTTAACATGATCCTGTTTGTTTCTTCTTTAATTTTATAGATTACATTAATTTTATGGATTTTTGAATATTGGATAAGCCTTGCATTTTTGTAACAAATTGCACTTGCCATTGCATAATATTCTTTTAAATATATTTCTTGGTTTGATTTTATTGAGGAATATTGTCAAATTATTTTATTTAAGATGTTTTTGTCTATATTGATGAGGGATACTTAGCTGTAGTTTTATTTTACTGTCTTTTCCTGGTTTGAATACCACCGTAATGCTTACTTTGTAAAATCACTTATAAAATATTTCCTCCTCTTCTAATTCCTGGAAAAGAAAATATTATTTCTTCCCAAATTTTTGATGTAATTCAACCATAAAATAGACTTCAAGGACTGTACATTTCTTTTTCATGAGACTTTTAATTTGGAATTCATTTCTAAAGCATGTGTAATACTAGTCAGGTTATCTGTTTCATCATGGATGAGTTTTATGCCTTTTGAAGATTACCCCATAGTATCTTAAATTGTTGACTTCATATAATTCACATGTGTAGAGTTATTTGCATTATTGACTGATCTTTTTTAATTCATCAATTTTATTGGTACGTTTTAGGTATACTATGCTCACATTCATCATTGTGAATTTGTACCTTTACATGATATATCTCGGTTCTCATTTTTTTCCCCATTACCCTGCCCTCCATTCAACCCCTCCACCCCTCCCTATTTACAAAGACTTTGTTTCTATTTTTCCATTTTCTCATATTTATTCCTTTCCCTTCTTTCCTTTCCCCTACCCTGACCCCCATTCCCCTACCCCTTTGGGCCTTTTCTTCCTATTTCACATTATCTGTTGTACATTTTGATCCTTATTTACACTTTCAGTTTCTCACACCAGAGAAATTATTTGGTATTTACACATGTGTGTCCTACTTATTTCACTTAAGAATATGGCCTCATCTGAAATGAATAGACATTCTTCAGACAAAGAAATAAAAGAAGCAAATAAACATATGAAAAAATGTTCAACATCACTGGTCATTTGAGAGATGCAGATGAAAACAGCACCAAGATTCCACCTCACCCCAGAAAGAATGGCTGCTATCAAGAAATCAACCAATAACAAATGCTGGGGGGGGGTGT
>NW_004624739.1:6321792-6332956 GCF_000247695.1 Heterocephalus glaber
GTGGGTTGTCTCTTCACACTGCTGGTGGTTTCTCTTGCTGTGCAGAAGCTTTTTAATAAGAAGAGATCCCACTTGTTGATTCTTCGTGCTAGTTTACATGCAACTGAGATTTTGTTCATGAAATCTTTTCCTATGCCAATGTCTTCAAGAATTCTACCTAACCTCTCCTTTCCAACTAGCTTAGTGTTTCTGTTTTAACATTTAGAGCTTTAATTCATTTCAATTTTAGTTTAGTGCATGGTGAGAGATATAGGTCTAGTTTTAATCTTTGGCAAGTTGAAACCCAATTTTTCCAATTTTTTATTAAAGAGGCTATCTTTTCTCCCTGAAGGTGTGTGGCTGCTTTGTCAAAGATGAGATGACTGAATGTGTCTGGAGTTATTTCTGCATCTTCTAATCTGTTCCGCTGACTCTCAGGTCTGTTTCTTTGCCAGTACTATGCTATTTTTATCACAGTAGCTTTGTATAATTTCAAAATGGGGATTGTGACACCCCCAGCCTTGTCTTTGTTGCCTAGAATTGCTTTTGGTATTCTAGGTCTCTTCTTGTTCCAAATGAATTTTTGGATTGTTTTCTCAAGCTCTGTGAGGTATGCTGTTGGAATTCCATTGGGAATGCATTGAATCAATATAGCAGTTCTGGAAGTATGGCCATTTTTACTATATTGGTTCTTCTTACCCAGGAGCAAGGGATGTCTTTCCATTTTCTGATATCCTCTTTGATCTCTTTTTTCAGACTGGAATAGTTTTCAGAGAAGAGGGCTTTGATTTCTTTCGTTAACTTGATTCCTAGCTATTTCATTCTGTTGGACGCTATTGCAAAAGGAGTTGTTTCTCTAGTTCTTCTCTTAGTGAGTCTGTTATTCATGTACAAGAAGCCTATTGATTTTTGTGTGTTGACCTTGTATCCAGGTACTCTACTAAATATGGTTATTAAGTCTAGCAGACTTTTGGTGGAGTTCTTGGGGTCTTCTATATAGAGTATCATGTCATCTGCAAATAATGGCATGAGAATATCATGACATCTGCAAATAAATGACTTCTTCATTTCCTATCTTTATTCCTTTTATTTCTTTCTCTTGTCTAATTGCTATGGCTAATGTTTCCAAAACTATATTGAACAGGAGTGGTGATGGTGGACATCTTTGTCTTGTTCCTGATTTTAGTGTGAAGGATTTCAGTTTTTGACCATTTAGTATATTAGCCATTGATTTTTCATAGATGGCTTTTATCAGTTTGAGATAGAGATCATCTATTCCAATTTTCCAATTTCCAATTTTCTGTAGGGTTTTTAACATGAATGTGTGTTGGATTTTGTTGTATGCTTTTTCTGCATCTATTGAAATGATCTACAGTCTTTATCCTTGGCTCTATTAATATAGTGTATTACATTTATTGATTTGCATATGTTGAACCATCTCTACATCCCTGCGATGAATCCCACATGGTCAGGGTGTATGATCTTCTTGATGATCTGCATTCTGTTTGCCAGTGTCTTATTGAGGACTTTTGCATCTATGTTCATTAGTGACATTGGCCTATAGTTCTCTTTTTTGGTTGGGTCTTTCTCTGCCTTTGGAATCAAGGTGATACTTGCTTCCAGCAATGAATTTGGGAGTATTGCCTCCCTTTTAATTTCACTGAAGATTTTAAATAGTGGTGGCGATAGTTCTTCTCTAAATGTCTTGTAAAATTCAGCAGTGAAGCCATCAAGACCCAGGCTTTTCTTACTTGGTAAGTTTTTAATTATGTTTTCAATTTCATTGACTGATACTGGGTTGTTTAGAATTTTTAGGTCTTCTTCATTCAACTTGGTAATTCATATGTATCTGGAAATCTGTCCATTTCTTCTGTGTTCTCCATCTTATGAGCATATAGGTTCTCAAAGCAGGTATTGATGATCCTCTGGATTTCTGCTGGGTCCATTGTAATTTCAAGCTTTTCACTCATAATTGCATGGATTTGGGCCTTTTCTTTCTTTTTTTTGATAAAGTTGGCTAAGGATTTATCTATTTTATTTATTCTTTTGAAGAACCAATTCTGGGCTTCATTGATTTTTTTATTGTTCTCTTCGTCTCCATTGCATTGATTTCTGCTCTGATCATTATAATTTCCTTCCTTGTATGAGCTTTGGGTTTGTCCTGCTCTTCTTTTTCTAGAAGCTTGAGCTTCAGCATAAGGTTGTTCATTTGAGCTTGCTCTGTTTTCCTAATAGGAGTATTCACTGCTTGAATTTCCCTCGTAAGACTATTTTCATTGTGCCACATCGATTCCGATATGTTGTATTGACATTGTCATTTAATTGTAGAAACTGATTTCTTCTTTAATTTCCTCTGTGACACATTGGTTATTCAGAAGTGTGTTGTTCAATTTCCATGTGTTTATGAAATTCTTGTGGTTTCTTTTGCTATTGATCCCCAATTTCATCACACATAGTCTGATAATATACAGGGGATAAGTTCAATTCCTTTGCACTTACTTAAACATGTTCTATGAGCAAGTACGTGGTTTATTTTGGAGAATGACCCATGTGAAGCAGAAAAGAATGTGTATTCTGATTTTGTGGAGTGGAACACTCTGTAAACATCTGTTAAGTCCATTTCTTAAAGAGTTTGATTAAGTTCTAGTATTTCATTGTTTATTTTTTGTCTAGTTGATCTATCTTTTTCTGACAGTGGGATATTGAGGTCCCCCACTACTATTGCATTAATGCTCATTTGATTTTTCATGTCCTTTACTATTTGTTTTATATAGTTGGGTACCCTAGTATTTCATGCATATATATTTATGAATGTCATCTTTTCCTCTTGGACTGTTCCCTTTATAACATTGTAGTGTCCTTCTTGGTCTCTCTTAATTAGTCTTGGTTTGAAATCCATTTGATCTGCAAACAGGATAGCTACTCTTGCTTTTTAGGGGGTTCCTGTCACAGGGAGTATTGTTTTCCACCCTTTAACTTTCAGTCTATGAGTTTCTTTTTGAAATAAGTGTGTTTCTTGTATCCAGCATATTGTTGGATCTTGCTTCTTGATTCATTCTGCCAGTCTATTTCTTTTGATTGGTGAATTGAGACCATTAACGTTGATGGTTATAACTGATATGTATTGACTTGTCCTTGTCATGACGTTTTCTTTTTGTTGAATCCTCCCCCTTTGCATTTAATTTCTTGTCATGCCTGATGGATTCATTCTGCTGTGCTTCCTGGAGTTGTGATCCTCATTGTCTTTTCCTAGGATATTGTCTAAAATTTTTTGTATTGCTGATTTGGTATTCACAAAGTTCCTAAGGTGCTCTTTGTCTTGAAAATATCTTATTTCTCCATCAATTTTTAAAGGTCGTTTTGCAGGGTACATCAATCTGGGTTGGAGGCTGTTTTCTTTTGGGCCTTGAAATACTTCACTCCCAGCTCTTCTTGCCTTGATAGTTTGTGTTGAGAAGTCTGCTGTGAGTCTGATGGGCTTTCCTTTGTATGTGATTTGTTTCTTTTCCCTAACTGCTTATACTGTTTTGTTCTTCTTTTGGGTTTCTGGAATCTTCACCACTATATGCCTACATGTAGATTTTTTTTTTATCATGGCTAGTTGGATTCCTATATGCCTTACTTCTCTATATATTAAGTTCTTTTTCCCTGCTTAGGAAGTTTTCTGCCTTTACTTCTATGAACAGTTTTTTTTTATTTTGCACCCTCTCCTGTTTCTTCATTGACTCCAATCAGTCTTATGTTATTCTTCTTTGCATCATCTAGCAGCTGCTGAATTGATTTCTCATGGTCCCTTACTATTTTTAAGAAATCTTTCTTTCTCTGGTCACTAATTGCAATTCCATCTTCTATATCTGATATTCTGTCCTCACATTGGCTCATTCTGCTGCATAAACTTTCAATGGAGTTTTTAATCTACTGGATATCTGTTTGCATTTGTTTTATAGATTTCATTTCTTTCCTGTGATGGGATTCCATCACATTCCTCAGTGCCTCTATTTTTCTTATCTGTGTCTACTCTAGAGTTATTAATCATGTCTTTCACTGTGGATGCAATCTTTGTTGTTATCTGAGAAATTATTTCTGATTTCATTTTTTCCTAATCCTCTTTCATTGCCAGTTCAGGAATTCCAAGTGGTTGCATATCAGATTGTTCCATCTCTTTGCCCCTTGAGTTTGCCTTAGGTGATCTGGAAGTCAAGTTTTGAGACTTGTTTACATGTTTTCTTATTGCAACAGATGCAGCCTGCTGTACCTTTGTTGAGGTGATGCTTTGCTCACCCAGTGGGCTTCAATTCCAGGCAAGCCTCAGAGAGGCCTTCTCTATGGTGCTCACCAGTGCACCAATTCCTGGGTTCAGAATGGTTGCCTTCTGGATCTCTGAGCAGGCTTCTGACTGGCACCCGCACACTTAGGATCGTATCTGGACATGCCTCTGGTTGGTCTCTCCCCACTTGCATAGCTATTGTCTGGGAGGACCTTTGGCTAGGGGCTGTGCACCCAAGTCACTGGTGTCTGAGTGGGCTTCTGGGTGGGGTTTGAGGGCAATTACCAATGGTATCTGGGTGTGCCTCTGGCTGTGGTCTTTGTGCCTGTGCAGCTGTTTTCCAAGTGGCCCTCTGGTTCAGGCCTGTGAGCCCAAGATGCTGACATCTGGGCAGGGCCCTGGATGGGACCTGTGCACCTGCACTCCACGTGGGCTGGGATCTGCCTGGTAGTCTTTTAATGTCTGTAGGGCTTGTAATTATTTTTCCTCTTACATTTATGATAATAGCAATTTCTTCCCTCCTCTCCTTCCTTTTATCAGTGTTGCTTACAGCTTACTAATTTTATTGCTCTTATTGAAAAAATAAAACAAACTTTTATTTTTCTGATTTCAATTTCATTGATTTCTGTCTGACATCATTTCCTTTCTTCTGTCTTCTTAGTCATTGGGGGTTTTGTTTGTTTTTCTTTTTTTTGAGAGTCTCACTGAGTAGCCTAGGCTGGCCTTGAACTTACTCTGCAGCCCAGGTGGGCTTGAAACTAATCTTCCTGCTTCAGCTTCCTGAGTGCTAGGATAACAGGTATGAGCCACCACTCTCGACTTCTGTTTGCTTAGTTTTATTTTACTCTTTTTATTTACTTTCTTAAGGAAAAAGTTTAGATTAATAATTTGGAAGTTTTTCTCATATTGGTATTTCATGGTGTGCATTTTCCCCTGAGTACTTAGTTTTCAGAGTCCTCAAATCACTCCTCATTGCCAACTTTCTATGTTATATAGCACATCCAGTGGGAGCCAATATGCCTCCCTGGGGTGCCCCAGAATCAGCTAGTTATTTTAATATAATTTTTCTAGGAATTTTCTCCCAACAATAATAGCAGCAGCAACAAACTCTATAACTCTACTTCACATTATCCAAGCATAGGAAACCTGCATTTATAAACAGCTATGTAAAAGTGTGACTCTTTTCTGGTGAGTTGTCAGAAGTGCATGCTTAAAGCCAGTGGCTGCCATGATAAACTTTTTTCACTATTATTGCTTAACTTTGGAACAATTTATGATTAATTATTCTTCCAAACTCTTCTGTTACAGAAGATAATTTCTTAATTTTTCTTTACAGAAGAAAACTAAAACCCTCACAAGAGAAATATTTGGGGTGTCTAAAGGCTCAGTCCACCCCTCAGTTCAAATGTTTCAAGAGAAAAAAGATCCCCTGTAGACATTCCATTGCTCTCACACCCCATGCTTAACCCCTAGTTCATTTGGCTAGACATAGAAATATTAAGTAGATTCAAATAAATTAAAGTAGCTGATCTTATTGCATCCATTTGTTTTCCAGTGTTTATAAAGGACAAAAAAAAAAAGACAACCCAGGATTATGCCTCTATACCCCGATGCCACAGACTTTTGCTCTTTACTCTCCACAGTCAATGATATAATGACACTCATTCCCTCTCTACCCAGCCCATATTTTCAATATTTAATATTTGAATTTGCTAGGAAGGCAACACTCCTCTAGTAATCTGTCTTTGTAGTCATGGTCAAGCTTCTCTTTATTAATTCATATAGAAATCAATGTAAACAATGCACGACTCAGATGGATAGATCACATTAGCTCCTTAAATTTCACATTTTATCGCAATGGCACAAGTTGAGTCCTTCCAGCACCTCAATTGTAATCTATTTTCCCTCCCTTTATCTGCTGAAATCAAGCACACCCCTCAAAAACATAAGAATTAAAATATTTTCTGTCACTTCTACAACTCTATAATTTTATCTTTATGTTTGTAGTTGTAAAATTAGAGTGTGGGAGTTTGTTTCTAAAAATTTGTATTTGAATCAGCAAATTTAAACTTATCAACTGGACAGGTCCTTTCTGGCATGGACTAGCTGATGAAGAATCCTCATATATGTTTTACCCCTATAATACCAATTTTCAAAGAATTTGAAGACAGAAAAAAATATGAATTAATTCCTCTAATAATTCTTCTAGTAATTTATAAGGCTGCCCCAAAATCCTATGGCACCTTTACAAAAACCATCCATCACATTTGGGCAACAGGTGTGCAGCTGGGTGAGTGAGAAGGGAATTTTTGTGGCAGTGAATCAGGAGTCCACTCTCTGGGCAGTGTTTTAGGCTCTGGTATTCCTTTATTCTTCTGTCTGAGACACACAGCACTCTCTGACCTGTCTGAAACTCTATTTTGGCTATAGTCAACTTCTGGCAGCATCCCAGACACAGATTGTCTCCATCTGGATCATAATATTGAAACAAACATGATGTTTAGTAAAACATGGAGTGAAATCAGAAACTGTCAGCATCAGAATATCTGTGTCCTAGGAAGAAAAAAACCCTTGCATTTCTCAAAGAAGCTCTGATTTCTTGGTAATTAGTTCATGCTTCCTCTACCAACTGCTCAGATGCATCATGTTTTGTCTTTTTGTTTGTTTGTTTGTTTGTTTGTTTGTTTTTGGTAATCCAGTCATGACATACTGAGAGCCAGATACAGCTTGGATTTTAGTTATATCCTAAGCCATACAAGTAGAAAAAGCTATGATCACCGGTACTTATACTTACTAGGAGCATCATGGGGGGACACTGCCAGGCCTATTCATCAACCACAGATTCCCTGCTTGGATGTCTTTCAGTTTTTCTTTTCTTTCCCCTCTGGGGTTTTCTGCTATAACAGGGTATGGTAGAGCTGAATGAGCTCTGGTAATCCCCCAGCTAAGCTAACAGCTCTTCCTTTCCTTCTGAGAGTTTCAGTACTATTGCCTCTCTTCCCTTTGGTTTCATTGGCCTTGGGAAAACCACACATGAACTAGCACAGCTTCCATCTCATTAGCTCATCTGTGATTGGTAATAATATACCACCAATTACAGAGGAGTTAATTAGTTTATAAAATACATGTTGAGTCAGGACAGACAGTATATAATTTTTAATTTGGATGTATGCTATCCTCCCTTGTATCTTTCCTATGCATTTCATCCTGCTGTGGATCCAGTCTGTGATGCTGGTCTAGGTCTTTCAGAAAAATCCCCTTGGCACAGGTGTCAATCAGTTATACAAATTGAGAAACTTTTAAAAAGAATTTACCTCAAAGAGATTCATCTAGGCCAGTTAGAGGCATAGGTACATGAGAGAAGCTCAAAGGAGGGGTACCAGGAAGTGCAGGTAGTCAGAAATGGGGAGGCAAACAATTTTAGATATCAAGAGTCAACCTGAAGGAGAAACCTACCAGATTGAGTCTAGTATTGAGAAGCAGTGGGCTAGCTAGAAGAGGAAGCAGGGCTGGCTCTGTACCATAGCACTCCTTTATACCCCAGATACAATGAACACGCCATCTTGAGAATGAATCTAACTTTCTGAGGGTAGCAGGACCCCCAAGAAAGGCTCTTAACCTGTTCTCCTTCCCCTTTGGGAGAGGAAGCCCAGTTAGTGAGATATCCAGAGAAATTGAAAGCCAGAGTCATATGAAAATGGACTAACCTAGTGCTGGAAGTGCTCCTGGTATCAACTCGGTAGATGGTAGCGATGCTTCTAAACATCCTATGATTGGCTCCCACAAAAATAATTAACCTGTCCCAAAAAGTGCTAATGTTGAAAAATACTGCCATAAATGGTAGACCTACCTAAGCCTTAAACTTCTTTTTCCATTTTCCTCTTCTGTGCATGTAGGTGAAACACAATAAACTACAACAAACAAAACTGCCCAATAAATCAAATCAAATCATCAATTTCCTATGGAGGCAAGAAAATGCTAGCTATCAAATTTTCCATCTGTTCCACAGAATTAGCTGTGAAGCCTTTTTGGCACATTTATTCCTCCTCTGAGCAAGAAGTGACAGCATCGTTTAAGAGTATGTTTTTTTTTTCTTTTTAGGTATGTGCATGAGAGGACAGCAGGCTTGGAGGAAAATATGAAAGTTCTGATCAAGCCATAAAAGGGTAAAAAGCACACACTCAGGCTGGATGACCACACAGAGAGCTATCCATCCATAATAAATGAGTAATATTACATAGCTCATCTAAGGTTTCAGGGATAGAAAGATAAACTTCTTTAAAGAGAGTTCCCTTACAAGCAAGAAAGTCAACCTTCCCCTGAAAACTTTCAGACTGGGGAGGGAGAAAAGGAATTGGGTAAGTCTGGGCTGCAGAATCAGAGCAGTAGGTGGGGGAAGCAGCCAGTGAGCCAAGGGAAGAATAGCAAGTAGACCTTTGAGATGAGGAGCTAAAGCAACAAGCTCTTGTCCCTTGGAAAATATTATTGTTATTCTGCCACTGGCTTTCCATTCCATGAAGTTTTAGACCCTTTGGAAAAGCCAAGAAAATTGATCTTAGCTGATCAACAAAGTAGCCCTGACTCCCAGGGACACCTGCCTGGAGCAGAAGGAGATGTAGGAAAGAGGAGAGTTGCCTGGGGTGTGCAGTGCTGATGTCAGTGGACAGCCAGGTCAGGCAGCAGGTGGGCTTCGTGCTGAGAGCTCCAGGTGAGACTTGGGTCTGCCAGGGGGAGGCTGTGAAGGCTTCATCTCCATTTGTGTAAAATACCCAATTCTATTAGATCATAAATAAGATTTCCTCCAATTCTGAAAGTGTCTGGTTTCATCATTCATTTCTACTACATATTCAAAATCAGATAGGGCCTACAATTTTGGATTTTTTTTTAACTTCAGCTTTCTTTCACTAGCTTTTCTATGTCCCTAATTTAATAGTTTAATTTAATAGAAGAATATTAATTTGAAGAATATTTTTGTACCTAAAAATACTTGTTTGAAAAAATAATAATGCAGTTTTGAGGGAGCCAGTTACTCATAGACTTTGTCTTGGTTTGTCATCCTGCCACGAGCTAACCTGGAGATAAGGTTTGGAATGTAAGCACTTTTCCTAGGAAGTGATCCAGAAACATGGATAGGTATGGGGAAGTGACACAAGGAAGAGAGGGAGGAACAGGTGTGCTCTGCATCACCTTTATGCTGTAGAATGCAACCCACAGGTCTCCAGGAGCCAGGAAGGTCCTTCCTCTTAGTGGTGAGAGGTGGAGGTGTTTACCACTGGGTCCTTCTCCTGGGTGAGTATGTGCCACATTGGCCACTACGTTCTTTGTCCAGGCTGAACCGTCCTTGCATAGAGTCACAGGTGTTCACAGGAAGCAGCTTTGATGTATAGACATGAGTGCCAGCACGACTGGGAGAAATTCTAGCAGCTACTGCCACAAGACCTGCAGCCGTAGTGAGTTGGGAAGTACATAGCCATTTTATTCATAGTAGTCTCTGGATTTTCAGGTCTCTGGATTTGGACTCTGTGGTCAAAGGTAAAATTTCCTCAGAGCTCAAGAGGAAGAGATGACAATCATAAATATATATGCACCAAATACAAATGCCCCCAATTATACAAAACAAATATTAATGGACATGAAAAACCAAATAAGCACTAATACAATTATAGTGGGGGACCTCAATACCCCACTGTCAAAAATAGACAGATCATCTAGACAAAAAATCAACAAGAAAATAATAGAACTGAACTAAGATTTTGAAGAAATGGACTTAATAGATGTCTACAGAGTGTTCTACCCTACAAAATCAGAATACACATTCTTTTTGGGTGCACATGGGTCATGCTCCAAAATAGACCACATGCTAGCTCATAGAACATGTTTAAGTAAATGCAAAGGACTTGAAGTTATCCCCTGTATATTATCAGACCTTAGTGCAATTAAACTGGAGATCAATAGCATAAGAAACTGCAAGAGCTGCACAAACACATGGAAATTGAATAACACTCTCCTGAACGATGAACACAATGGGTCACAGAGAAAATTAAAGAAAAAATTAGACAGTTTCTACAATTAAATGACAATGCCATACAACATACAAGAATCTATGGGACACAATGAAAGCAGTTCTACAAGGGAAATTCATAGCAGTAAATGCTCATATTAGGAAAACAGAGCAAGCTCAAATAAATAACCTAATGCTGAACCCAAAGCTCCTAGAAAAAGGAGAGCAAGACAAACCCAAAGCTCATACAAGGGAGGAAATTATAAAGATCAGAGCAGAAATCAATCCAATGGAGACTAAGAGAATGATACAAAAAAAATCAATGAACTGAAGAGTTGGTTTTTTTGAAAGAATAAACAAAATTGATAAACCCTTAGACAACCTTATCAAAAAGAGGAAAGAAAAGGCTCAAATTCATGCAATTGGGAATGAAAAAGGTGAAGTCACAATAGACCCAGCAGAGATCCAGAGGATCATCAATACTTACTTTGAGAACTGTACTCTAATAAAATGGAAAACACAGAAGAAATGGACAGATTCCTAGTTACATATGAATTACTAAAGTTAAACGAAGAAGATATAAAAAGTCTAAACACCCCAATTATAATCAGTGTAATTGAAAATGTAATTAAAACGTTACCAACAAAGAAAAGCCCATGTCCTGATGGCTTCACTGCTGAATTCGACAAGCATTTAGAGAAGAACTATCACCATTACTCTTTAAACTCATCAAGGAAATTGAAACGGAAGCAAGACTTCCAAATTCATTCCTGGAAGCAAGTGTTACTTTGTTTCCAAAACCAGGGAAAGATCCAACCAAAACAGAGAACTACAGGCCAATCTCCCTAATGAACATAGATGCAAAAATCCTCAACAAGATACTGGCAAACAGAATAGAGAGGGTCATCAAGAAGATC
>NW_004624739.1:6371790-6382449 GCF_000247695.1 Heterocephalus glaber
TCCAAAGAGGTAGGGGTGGTGGGAGGGGAAGGGGAAAGGAAAGAAGGGAAAGGAAAAATTATGAGAAAAGAAAAAAAATGGAAATGAAGTCTATGTAAATAGGGAAGGGTGAAGGGGTGAAGGGTGTACAGGTAATGGGGAAAAATAAGAATCAAGATACATCATGTACAGGTGCAAACACCCAATGATAAATGTAAACATATTGTATACCTAAAATATACCAATAAAAGAACTTAAGAACAAAAATAAATAAATTTTTTTTAAAAGTCCTTAAGAGCAGTTCTTATCTTTTTTGGAAGTCGATGTCTACATCAATAAGAGCATCCATCTTGGAGCCACAAGAGTAGCTAACACATGAGGTGACAGAGCAGAAAGAAGGGAAGAAACCAAGTCCCTTATTACACCACTGAGAGGCTGAATTAACCCACCCTCTCCACTAGTGGTGACCACCATGTCAATACAGTGGGCCCTGTGATGTGCCTCAGATTCCTTCTTCAGGACAGAGGCACTCATTTCTTCAGCCATCAGAAATATTCCTTCTTCCTAACTTGGGGAGTTATCTCACTACAGATGTGCCCCATCCCTAGGGGAAGGCTGGGTTCTGATTTACACAGGGATACAAAGTCCAAACCACATTTCTTCAATGGGGAATAATCAAAGACTACCAAACTCTGGGGCTTCTGATGGATCAGCTAAGGCTTTATTTCATTACAGTTTAATGTCTTCCTTTGTCCAGTCCTGCTCGCCTTATTTCTATGTATGTGTTGCTCATAAAAGCACTTGCCAATAAATCTGCACACCAGACTCCATCTGAGCCTATATCCAGTCTCACTAAGCATACATTTAAATAATCACTTCCTTGCTTTTCTTTTCATTTTGCCACCTAAAGACACATGCTTCTATAAACACTGTATTTTACATTTGCCTGCCACATCCCCAAGAAGATTCTCCTAGAGTTATAGTCATACATCATATATATATATATTATATGCATATTTTATATATATATATGTATTTGAATGCCTGCCTTTTTCACTAAATATTATGTTTATAAAATTTCATGAATTACTGTGTAATGTTCAAACTTTATTAGTTTTCATTATGTTTACTGTACTTTATGTAGATAGTCACCATGATTTATTATTGATAGACATTAGGGCAGTTAGAGTTTGGGGCTCTGGTAACAATCTTGCTGTGAGGAGCCCTGTACATTTCTCTGATACACACAAGCATGTGTTGATGGTTAGGACACTATCTTTAATCAAGTGTCTGTTCAAAATTATTTCTCTAACAAGTGCCTGTCTTTTTCTTGCTAAGCTCTGAGATTCATTCTGAATCCTGGATATAAGCCATTCATTCCCTTTATATGTTGTACATGCCACTGCTCTCAGGGGCTTGATTTTTCACTCTCTTAATCATGAATTTTAATAAAAATAACTTAACTTTAATGTGATCAAGTATCAGTGTCTTTCTTTATGCTTAGTGCTTTTGAATTGTGATTAAGAAATATTTACCTCTCCAATGTCATGAAGATGTTTTTTGGTGTTACTTTACAGATGTTTTATTATTTTGTCTTATACTTTTTGGTCTATAATCTACTTGCAACTGTTTATAGTGGATAGTGTAAAATCCTTTCATTTTTCTACATGAATATTTAAATGTTCCAAAACCTCAAAAAAACACCATCCTATCTCTCTGCTCTCAGCAACACTATTTTCATAAATCTAATGTCTATATATATGTGGTTCTGATTCTGTTATGCAGTTCTAATGGTCTATATTTTGTTCTTTATATCAATACCAAAGCCTAGTAACTGTTATAATGCTGTAATTAATATAACTAAGTATATGTAGCTTGTCTGTTAGACTTAGGCCTCACACCTTAAGAATATTTTAGGTTTTGTTGATCCTTCATATTTCAAAGAAACCTTTTGATTAGCTTATCAAGTTCCATAACACTCCATTGTCCCTGTACTCCATTAATTCCCACAAATCAAACTTTGAACTGGGATCATTTTCCTGTGTGTGAAAAAATCCTAATTATTTTCTTTGTTATGTGTTTACTGATGACAAATCTGTTTTGTCTTTATTCTTAACAGATATTTTTGCTAGATATAGAATTCTAGAATGGTAGTATTTTCTTTTACCACACTAAAAATACTATTTCTATATTTTCTGAATTCCATTATTTCCATGAGATATTAGTTATATAACTGCTGTCTCTTTGGAGAGAATTTGTCCTCTTATACATATTAACAGATATTTGATAGTATATATATATGCTAATATAGGTACTACATATATAGAGAGATCTTGATTGAAGTTTTTTATTTATGAATGTATTTCTTTTTGAAAATTCTTGGGTGGTATATCTCTTTAAATATTGACTATGTGCAATTCTTTCTGTCCTCTCCTTCTAAGCCTTCACTTGCATAGATTTTAGATATTTTTACTGTCACCACAATGCTGCTACCTCTTTTGTTTTTCCATCCTTTATTTTCTGTGCTTCATTCTGCATATTTTCTTCTGACCTGTATTTTAGTCAAATGATTTTCTGTGCAGTTCTGTACAGTCTTCTGTCAAACCCATTCACTGAGTTGATAATTTTATTGTACTTTGATTTCTAGAATTTCTATTAGATTCTTATTTGAAACTGCTATTTTTTTAAAAAAAAATAAATCCCCAAGCTCCAGCTTGATCTTCATCTCCTCAAACACTTTAAGGACAGTTATCTTTAAATTTATGTTTGATTCTAGTATCTAGAGCTGCTGTGGATCTTTTTCCCATTGTCTGTTGTTTGTCCTTGTTTGCATTTTACCTTGCCTTGTCTACTCATGTATGTGAATTTATCTGATTATGTTTTAGATATTTTATTTGAAATTTTGTTTGATAAATTATTTGAAATCTAGGATAATTTGTCTTCCTCATATGAAGGTTTCCATTTTTTTCTTCCAGCCTTCCATAGGTATTAGTACTCTATCACCATAATCCATCTCAGGAATTAATAGTTGCTAGGTCATCCAGATGTTTCAAAGGTAGACTACCTTTGAAGCCCAGTTTAATTTCACATCATCCTTAATTCTGGGATACAGATTTTCAGAGTCTTGATTCAAAAGGCTTCTATGGAGAATAGAGTCAGACCTGAAGCCCAGTTTGTCCTCCTACACTAAGAGGCTTTCAAAAGCAGAGCTTAACCTCCCAGATATCTCTTCTGTATCAGTACATGTCAACAGGGTCAAAGCAGCTCCAAATTTCAGGCTTACCTCTTTGGATTTCTGTCATTTCCTGGACATTAGAGTTGTAATTTTTCTTTACTATTTTAGCTCCCAAATGTTCTCAATTAGATCTTTAAAAATATTTTTCTAGCTTTTATAGTTCTCCTAAATAAAAGAGTAGGTCCAGATTACCTAGTTTATCATTACTAGAACTCTAAAAATTTATTTCACTCAGCAGAGATAGGCCATGTCTAAGTTACTTTTCTCATTGCTGGGACAAAATACCTGACACCAACAAGTCAAAGGAGGAAAGATTTATTTCAGCTCACAGTTTCTAGAAGTTTTAGTTCATATTTAGCTGCCTCCAAGGCAGAGTGGCATGGCACAGGGACATGGCAGAAGAGAAACAGTCCATGGTAAGACAGGCAGGAAGCAGCAAGCAGCAAGCCTGCCTTCCCTCTCTCTCTTTATAGTCCAACCAGGATATAAACTTATTGATTGGTGCCAACCACATCCAGGGTGGGGCTTCCATGATCCACACCCAGGACTATGCTAATCCAATCAGTGGACTAATCTAGTACCACACACCCTTAATTCCAGTATCACATGCCCTAGATCCAACTAGCTCCTCATGAGCACATGAGGCTTTGGGGGGATATCTAGATATAAGCTATAACAGACTTTCATATATTCTATTAAAAATAAAAGTCTCATGATCTCCTTTAATATTCTCTTATATTGCCTATTTTTCTCCTCTTATTCATTTGAAAACTCCTCAAAAGAGTTTCTATTTTGATACCTCCAGTTCCAGATCCACTTTTCATCTTTGAGGACTATGGATTTTATCTCCAACATTCCACCAAAACCTCTTAGCCAAAAACTCTCTGGTCAAGGCCCTGTGACTTCCATGATGCCAAATCAAATGGTCTAGTCTCAGTCCTCATCTTATATAGCCTTGCTGAGGCATTTAACACACTTTCTTCACTATGATTCCAGGAAATCACATTCTTGTGATTTTTCCCTTAATGCTTACCTAATCATTTCCTCTAAATCCTTATTGCTGAATCATTCCCAACCTGTAAATTTTTTAAATCCCCTGGAGTTTAGTTCTTGAACTTCTCTACCTATATTCACTCCAAGATGATTTCATCCCATCATAGCTTTAATTCTAGCTATTCAATTATGACTCCCACTTTTGTATCTGTAGGCCCAATCTTTCCTCCTCAGCTTACTCCTTAATATCATCCTCTTGGAAGTCAAGTAGACATCTCAGACCTAACATATCCAAAACAGCAGTATTGCTTCTAATCCTAATCTTTCCTAGTGTTTCTGATCTTAATAAATGGCATAACCGTTTAACTAGTATTTTAATCTCTAAACTTTTCTGTCATCCTTGATTCTAAATATATTATGAATTTGATTACTTTTCCAATTCCTTGAGTATAGCCCTGCTTTATGTGTATCAGTTTTAAATGGTAGAGTTGGAGAAAACTCAACTATGGCAGCTTAAACTAGAAATCGTCAGAGAAGAATTCCTGAGCCAAATCTTACCTGATATCTGTTTCAGTAAAGTTTTATTGGAACACAGCCATTCTCATTCTTTTACATATTATGGCTGCTTTTTTTGCTATAATAACAGAGTCAAGTAAGCCTAAGAAATTTAGATCTTTGACAGAAAAAGTTTCTGATCCCTGGCTTTAGGGAGTCATCAATAAGTTCCTGTAAAGGATCCAGAGGCATGCTGTCAAGAATGGATAAAGAAATCCAATGATGTCATGAAGAACACAAGATCTTTCTAGCTCTCTACTCTCATTCTTGACATTGCTTCATAGTTCCAAACTGATTACTGCACCTCTAGGCCTTGTTTTCATAGTCTAAGAAGGAAGAAGGTAATAGGCTAAAGACCAAAGAGAAAATGTTTCATATCAATCATTTCCAGTTAGCAAGAAAGCAAAGATCTTCCCAGTGCTTTCTCAGCAGGCTACCCTTCCTTCTCATTGGCCAGAACCATGTTATGTGATTTTCCAGATTGTCCGGTGTAAAGAACAAAAGGAGAAGAGGTGGAGAACTGATGTGAGCCAATGTGCAGTGTGTGCCATTTGAGGGGAGTGTCCTCCCCAGGATTGCCCAACTGGTCTCTCTGCTCACCCACCTGCCTTCACAGGCTGCTGAATACACTGAAACTGGGCTGGTCTTTCTCAAACACAAACCTCATATCATCACTTTGTTCAAATCTTTCAGTGGATCCCACTAAGAATAAAAACCAAAGCCTCACTGAATCTGACCCCTTGCTACTTCCCAGTCTCCCTCCTACTCTTTCCTCTCCAATTCATGCTCATTCAGCCACATCAGCCTCCTGTATGTGCTTCAAACACAAAGATGGAAACCTGCCTTGGGAGCTGTGCTAAATACATCCTGCTCCTGGGTCTTCACATGTTTTCCTCCCTCACTTTATCCTTATCCTTCATCACATGTCGCCTCTTCACAGAGGCTTCCCTGGCATCACTCTCCCCTCCTTATCTGCTCTATTTTTGTTTCTAGCCACTTATCAGTATCTAACATTTTAACTGATTTCTCTTTGCTTATTTGTATATTGAATGGGGGATCACAACTGTGTTTGCTTCACAACTACACTTCCTGACCCTACAAGGTATAGAGTAGGACCAGTATTTATTGAAGGAGTGAGTTGATTCTCATCTCATTAAACAAAACTAGTTTTATTTCAGAACTCATTCTTCCTGATTTTCATAAGCAAACACTCTGTTCTGTGAGTCTATAGCCTTATTCCGTTCCCTGTTGTCTCTGGGTAATCCTGAGCATGTCAGTCAATCTCTCAGAGTCTCAGTTCCATCACCTAAAAACAGGATCTGGGAGGAAGTCTAGCCCTCCACACTTCTGTGTTCTTGGAGAATGTCAGCTAAAAGACACCTCACAGACACACACACTCCTACCTAGAGATGAAGCAGGAGGCTGCTTGCTGTTCTATACACTTTTCCTTGTTCCTTAGAGATTGGCTTTCCTCAGTGCTCTTTCACTCTTTTGAGCCTTGTCTTTTCAACAAAGATTTATTACATGGCACGGAGGCAAGGTAATGAATCCTTGCTCTTTCAAACAGCCTTTTATTTACTTTTCAATATCAACGGCCAGATCCATGATAGATGGTAAGCACTGGGCATGTTCACATTTGCTTTCATGATTGAGCTTTTGTTGCATTGTCCCAGGTTATTTGGCAGTCTCTCCATGTCTCGTGTCCTACGTGGTATCTGCACCTGAATTTTCTGAACCTTCCTCTATACATATGGCCATGCTGGGCTTCTGAGAAAGGGCAAAGAAGGAAAAATAGGCAGCCCCTAAAATGTGTGAGTCAATGTTGTGAGGCTTCTTCAGGTAACCAGGGAGAGAAAGATCTCTTCGGCTGTATCTGACTGTCACCTACCATGGGAGAGGGGAAAGCTAGAGACTGGGCTCAGTGTGGGGCACCCCACTGAGGCCAGCAGAGTGGGAACACCCTGAACCCTGCAGGAACACCAGGGTTCAAGCTGCCAGAAGAGGAAGAGAGAACTGCCCAATTTGGGGAGCTAGGGCCTCTTCCTCTAAGTCCTTTTGTGTAAACTTCCTGAAAAATGATGCCATCATGAGTGACCATTTTGAATTGACTCAAACAAAAAAGACAAGTGGAAAATTCCCATATCTCTGCCTCATATCATTGATGATTGATGGATGAATTAGGGAAAGCAGTTCCTCCCCCAGTCCCCAGCAAATGGCCAGAACACTTACTTTTTTCCATTGTGTATTTGTCATGATGTAATGTGTCATTTAATGATTTTATAGCATCACAACAAATGGAACCAGAGAGCAACACAGTCCATATGTCTGCTCTAATCACGTGTTTGTGACTCAGTTCACTTTAGACATTACAAGGTACAAATATTCACAATATACCCTACTTAAAACATACACCCAGAGAGTCACTATTTTAATTATATCTATCCTTCATTCATTTAGTATTTACTGATCACTGTCATCAATAATTTCTGAGACCTCCAATGAGGGTAAGTGTATCCCAGACTCTATAGAGTTTAAGATTATCTTTACAATGTTGCTTTTTTCCTAACAAAAAGTATATTCACTTAGAATAAAACTAGATTATATTCTCAGCTGCACAAGCATTCATTGCCACCCAAGAAAAATATATTTTCCTGGGGTTAAGTCAGCCTTGCAATAAATCTTTTTCTAGATCAAAAGTTATTAGCCAGCCATTAGTCTTGTTATTTCCAAGTCAAAATTAATATTTGTGCTGATGGAATCTTTTATCCTGGTGATACTTTCCAATATGTAATTAGAAAACAGATTCAGTGTGTATCCAGAGTGGGTGCTCATATTCTGCAAAACATTGAAATCAGTTCACAGGAGTTTTAAAGCTCAATAAAGGCCTAGAGTCATGAGCCCTGACTCTACAGACAGACATGTATACACACTCCCTCAAGTCACCAGACATTACATGGTGAAACTGAGATTGTAAACATTTAATTTTCTGCTGTTTTATACCCATTGCCTTTGAAGTTGATACAGAAAAAAATACTTTTTCCAAAACTGGATGGATATAAATATGACATTAAAAACACCACCTTACATTTTTAGGGGGGGAATCTGTAGTGTAGTGTACTGACTTCTCATTCAGGAGGAAGGTTCATTTAACAACACCCAGCAATAATCCATTACTGTATGAACATTCAGAACTCCTTTGGGCAATAGAAATTATTCCCAGCGGTTAAAATAATTAAAAAGTTATCACCAGAGATTCAGGCTAGTTATTTATGTTAAAGCTGTAAAGGACTTAAATTTCTAAAATGTAAATAAGAAAGGCCACATTTGTTTTATGTGTTTTATTGTTTGTAAATATATAATATATCTCTATATCTACAAAATAATCTAGAGTTACCTGCTAATCTTGCAGTTTCTGAGAAAAAGGAATGCTCCCTCAAAGTCCATGGATATGAATGAATATAGGCCCAAGGAAAGAGGCATAGATATGAAAAACATCTCTGCCTAATCAAAATTTGTGTTTTAGAAAATGTCTACATTCTGGCTTGCTGTCAAAGTAAATGAATGTCAGTAATGCAAAAGCTTTGAAAAAGAAAAGGTAATGAAAAGTCCTCTTCAGGAGGTACATTATCCTAGTTATTGGTAGTTGCCCAGAATTTAGAATATTCCAAGTAGTGTCAATAGTCTCCAGATACTGGGTTGGGTTGTGTTCAGAACCATGCAATTTTCCAAACCCAGAGCTTCTATTTCTGGACAAGTGTGAAGAATCAGCTGTACTTTTTAATTCTAGTAGTCGATAGAGGAGACAAGCACTTTGAGTGTATTTTTCATCAAACTCAAAACAGGCAATCTCTCTTTGATATCCTGGCTGACAAGTTCAGGACATTCAGAGCAGCAAATGCAAATACCTCAAATCTGAAGTAAATCAAGCTTGTTTTGTTAGTTTCTACAATGTGCCTTTAAAATCCATCCTTTCTCTAACTGCTGAACACATACTATCCCCCTGAATAAATCCCTCTCCATACAACAACCCTCTCCTACACAGAGCTTCAGGCCCACACAAGCTTCTTTTTCACTTTCACTCAGAACCAAAACTTCTAAGCAGGTCTCTCTCACCCTGCTTCATAACCTTTCCTCATTTTTCACAACTGTCAGAAGGAGCAGAGGCTAGTGTGCTGAGAGGCAGCCCCACAGGTATAAGGATAAAAGATGCCAGCATCCTCGTTCCATGACATCCCTTTTCAGAGCATAAACTTCTCACCACACTGAAACATTCATTATGCCATTCAGAAGTAGAGGTCTAGTGTGACAATTTGCTGTAAAGTGCCTCTGTGATTATAAAGAGAAAATCAGTCATTTAATCTGCTGGGATTGTTCATCAGACTGACAGACATGCTCAGTGTGGAGCCAAGAGTTTGCACCTGGTCAGGAAACTGCAAGATGGGACAACGGTTCCTCTGTTGCTAATAATTATGCCTTGGGTTTAATCACCAACTTCATGCCTGTCAAAATGGAAGCCGAAGACTGGGGAGATGATGAAGCAATAGGTATTTAAATCACGGAACATTTTTCATTCAATTAGTATGGTGATGAGGCGCTCTGTTTGTTAGAGATTCTAGCTGATGCCGACAGTATTTTAAATTAAGGTTAGTTGGAATGACGGCAGCAGAGTTTGAGAAGTGACATACTACAATGAATGTGTCAGTTCTCTCTGAGCTGGAGATAGACTTTTGATGGCCTGAATCATAGCTTAGAAAGCTGAGATTGAAAAAGAAAAAGTAATTTGCTGCCTAACCCATGTTCATAATAGTTTCTCTTCCTTTTAGCAAAAAATGAGAAGAGGAGTTAGGAAAAGACTAACAGCCTGGAGGAAGGAAATGGATGGCTGTAGTCTGTAAATTCAATTAGCACATCATTAATCTATTTAGGCAGCTGGACAGTCTGGGCTTATTACTTAGGATACTGTATCAACTCAGCCCACTTTGTAGTAGTCTAATTGCTCCATTGTACAAAGCACACACCAGGAAGTGATAGTGTCACCACTTGGGCTTTGAGGCTGGCAACTAGACAATTTCTTTTTTCAACAAATATTTTTATGACACTCAATCATATTTTTTCCTGGGAGGCTCCTTCTTGATGTTGTACTTTCAGTTAAAATGACTAGTGAAATTATCTTCCATTTTTCCCTTCTTTCCACAATTTGCAAAATTCCACTCATTCCAAGAATCAATAATCTTCATTAATAAATGGTATGTGATACTTCTGCAAGGAGGTCTCCCATATTGATGCCCACTCTGTCATGAATCTTAAGATTGCAATAGGCTTCTCCCAGAAATTCAGAAAAACACTCAAGAGAGAGGTCTCATGGAGATACCATGTTTATTGTCACAAAGTGGCAACTGAAAAGAAGTTTAATTGGTTGAACAGTTGGGAGCTCAGCTATTTAGTTTAGCATCTGAAAGCAAAAGAGAAATGAAAGAAGACAAGAATAGCTCTTGTTGGATAGGGCTAAAAGAACCAACTGAAGTTATCTCTTTTTTTTTCATTAAGTTTATTGGTACATTTTAGGTATAAAATACAGTTACATTCATCATTAGGATCTTGTACCTTTATATGATGTATCTTGGTTCTTATTTTTTCCCCTTCCCCTGCCCTCCCTTCACCCCTTTCCCCCTTCCCTATTTGCAAAGACTTAGTTTCCATTTTTTTTCCTTTCTCATATTTTTTCTTTTCTCTTCTTTCATTTCCCCTATGCCTCCCACTTCCCCTACTCCTTTAGACCTTTTCTTCCAATTACACAATATCAATTATACATTTTTTAAATTATAATATCAAGATCTAGGAGACATTACCACAGATTTTACAGAATTTAAAAGGATATAGAAAGCATATTTCAAAAA
>NW_004624739.1:6421368-6461588 GCF_000247695.1 Heterocephalus glaber
ATCTTCCCCAAAGAATTAAAAGAATCATACCACAGCGATATATGTGCACCCATGTTCATAGTGGCACAGTTTGTAATAGCCAAAGCTTGGAAGCAGCCCAAGTGCCTATCAATTGGAACTGGATAAAGAAAATGTAGTTGATAATTTGAAATAAGAAAAAAGGTCCAAAGACAAAGGGGTGAAGGGAAGGCAAGGAGAAAGGAAAGGAGGGAAAGGAAAAACTATGAGAAAAGAAAAAAATGGAAATTATATCTGTATAAATAGGGAAGGGTGGAGGAGGTGAAGGGCTCACAGGTAATGGGGAAAAAAATAAGAATCAAGATGCATCATGTACAGGTACAAACACCCAATGATAAATGTAAACGAATTTATAACTAAAATGTACCAATAAAAGAACTTAGGAAAAAAAAAAAGAAAGTATGAGCCACAGAAACAACCAATATGAGACAAAGTGTCAAGTTTAGAAGACAGGGCTGTGGCTGGCGATCAATTAATAATAAACACCATAAAAACAACAAGAAAACATGAACAGCTGCTAGATGATGCAAAGGAAATTAATCTCAGATTAATCAGAGTTAATGAAACAACAGAAGATATCACAAAGCCCATAAAAAAGCTTGTTTTTAGAAGCAATAGCAGAAAACTTTCTAAACATGGAAAAAATTAACATACAGATAAGCAAGACATACAGAGCCCTAAATAGCCATAACCAGAAAAGAATCACCCAAGACTCATCATACTTAACATCCCAGAAATCCAACAGAATAGAATTTTAAAAGCTGTTAAAGAAAAGCAATGACTCACTTATAAAGGAAAACCCATCAGAATTATAGTAGACTTCTTAACACAAACCTTAAAGTCAAGGATAGTTTGGGGTAAAGTGTATCAAGCCCTAAAAGAAAAAACTTCCAGCACAGATTGACATATCCTACAGAACTGTCTTTCAAAATTGACGGAGAAATAAGATATTTCCATGATAAAGACCACCTAAAGAAATTCATGATCACCAAACTAGCACTTTAAAAATTTCTCAAGGATATTCTAGAAGGAGGTAAAGAAACTAACAATGCCAAAAGACCCAGTAGAATGAATGCACCAAGCAGTACAAGTAAATATGTAGAAGATAAAGAAAGAGAATCAGCAACAAGAAAATAGTACAATGACAGAATTAAGTCAATACCTGTAACCATCAATATGAGCGGTCTCAGTTTGCCAATCAGAACTCAGAAATTAGCAGAATGAATGGGGAAATAAGATCCAACAATATGCTGGAAACAAGGAACAAACTTAATCCCAAAAGAAATCCACAGACTGAAAGTCAAAGGATGGAAAATACATTCCATGAAAAAGGAACCTGAAAACAAGCAGGAGTAGCTACCCTATTTTCACACAAACCAGATGTTAAGTCAAAACGGATCAGAAGAGGCAAAAGTCACTCCATATTGATTAAGGGAACCATTCAACAGGAAGAGATAATTATAAACATATGCACCAGTCAACAGTGCACCCAATTTCATAAAACAAACACTACTGGAAATAAAAGTCAGATAAATATCAGTACAAGTATCACTGTGCCTCAATACCCCACTATGGCAAACAGACAGGTCAACTAAACAAAAAAGTCAACAAAGAATATCAGAATTAAACCAAATCTTTGAAAAAACAAGTAATATATACAGAGTGTTCTACTCATCAACAAGAGAATACATATTCTTCTTGTCAGCACACAGCATTTTCTCCAGAGCAGATCACAGGGGGAAAAAAAAGCATGGTTAAGTAAATGAAAAATAATTTAAATTTTACCATGCATATCATCACATCATAGTGCAATGAAACTAGAAATCAATGGCAAAAGAAACCACAGAAATCATGCAAATGCATCTAAATTAAGCAACACATTCTTGAATAATCAATGGGTCACAGAAGAAATTAAGAAAGAAATACAGTTCTTAAAATTAAACAATAATGCTGGTACAACAGAGCAGAACTTATGGGGCACAATTAAAACAGTCCTAAAAGGGAAGTTCATATCTGTGAATGCCTACATCAGAAAAACAGACTGAGCCCAAGTATATAAACTAATGATGCATCTCAACATCCTAGAGAAACAAGAATAATCCAAATCAAGAGCTAGGACAAGGTAGGAAATAATAAAGAACAGAGCAGAAATCAATGAAATATAGACTGGAAAAAACCCCCAAAGAATCAATGGATAGAAGAGCGGGTTATTTGAAAAAAATAAACAAAATAGACAAATACTTAGCCAATCTTACCAAAAAATTAAAAGGAAAGAAAAGACACAAATCAATGCAATTAGAAATTTAAAAGGTAAAATCACCACAGAGAGCGCCAAAATCATGAATATCATCACTACTTCACAAACCCAAATGCCAATAAATTAGAGAATTAAAAAGAAATGGAGCAATTCCTAGATACATATGAATTACCAAAATTGAACCAAGATTTTAAAATCCTGAATAATCCAATAACAGGCAATGAAATTGAAATAGTAATAAAAATCAACCAACTAAGAAAAGCTCATGACCTGATGGATTCACTGCCAAATTCTATAAGAACTTTGAGAAATATCTAACACCAATACTCCTCAAACTCCTTAATGAAATTGAAAGGGAAGGAGTACTTCCAAAGTCATTTCTGGAAGCTAGCATTACTCTGATTTCAAAACCAGACAAGGATCCAAGCAAAAAAGAAAACTATCAGCTGATCTCTATAATGAAGACAGATGCAAAAATCCTCAACAAGATATTGGCAAAAAGAATGCAACAAATCATCAAACAGATGATTGAAGCCATGACCAAGTAGACTTCACGTCAGGGATATAAAGATAGTTCAACATATGCAAAGGAATAAATGAAATTTATCAGATAAACAGAAGCAGGGACAAAAAGCACATGATCATGTCAAGAGATGCAGAAAAAGCCTTTGACAAAATCTAACATCCACTCATGTTAAAAACTCTGAAGAAAATAGGTATAAAAGGACTTTATCTCACCTGGGCTTGGTGGTGCATGCCTGTAATACTGGCACTTGAGAGCCTGAGGTAGGAGGAGTTCAAAGCCAGCCTGAACTACACTACATACTACACAGTGAGACCCTGTCTCAGAAAAAAAATAAATAAAAAAGGAAGAGGACCTTATCTCAAGCTGATAAAAGCCATTTATGACAAATCTACTGCCAACATCATATTAAATGGGAAAAAAAACTAAAAGCTTTCGGTCTAAAAATTAGGAACAAAACAAGGATATTCACTATCACCACTCCTGTTTAACATAGTCCTCAAACACGAACAAAAGCAATGAGGCAAGAAAAAGAAATAAAAGGGATACACGTAGGAAAGAAAGAAGGGAATGTATTATTATTTGCAGGTGACACAATCTTCTTATAAGACCCAAAAATTCCACTGCCTCCTAAAATTAACAACTAAATTCAGACATGTCACAGGATACAAAATCAACACACAAAAATCAATAGCATTCCTCAACACTAAGATCAATTCACTGGGAAAGAAATTAGAAAACCAATACTATTCACGGTAGCATCAAGAAAAATTAAATTCATAGGAATTAACCAAGAAAGTGAAAGACCTCTACAATGATAATTAAATCATTCTGAAAAAGGAGATTGAAGAGTCCATCAGAGAATGGAAAATTTTTCCCTGTTCCTGGATAGGCATAATATAGTCAAAATGGCTATACTTCCAAAACTGATATATGGATTTAACACAATCTGAAACAAATACCAATATCATTCCTCACAGATCTAGAGAAAACAGTCGAAAAACTCATACGAAACCAGAAGAGACCCAGAAAACCAAAAGAAATTCTGGGTAACAATAGCAAACTAGTATACTTGGCAATCCCAGATTTGAAGTTATATTACAAAGTTATGGTGATAGAAACAGCATGATACTGACACAAAAACAGAAATGTGGCCAGTGGAATAAAATAAAGGAAGCAGATACAAACCCAGACACATTCTACTATTTGATCTTCAAAAAAGGGGCCAAAAATATACACTGGAAGAAAGACAGCCTCTTTAATAAATGATGCTGGGTGTCTTAGTTACTTTTCTCATTACTGAGACAAAATACCCAACACCAAAAGTTAAAGGAGGAAAGGTTTATTTATCTCACAGTTTGTAGAGGTTTCAATCCATAATTGGCTGGCTCCAAGGCAGGGTGGCATGGCAGACAGGCATTGCAGAAGAGGAACAGTTTATGGTGGGCAGAAGGTAGCAAAAGAAGCAAGGGAACTTAGCACCTCTTTTCTGCCCCTTTTATATTCTATCTAGGTTACTGAAATTGGGGTGGTGCTAAACCAATAAGTGGACTAATTTAGTAATCACACAACCTTAATCCTAGCACCCTTAATCCTAGTATCGCACCATGAATCAATCACACACTCAAGATTCAGCCACCTATGACTGAATGAGGCTTTGGGGGTACATCTAGATACAAACTATAATGCTGAGAAATTTGGATATCCACATGCAGAATACTGAGTCTAGACTCATATATATCACCATATAACTAAGCTAATATAAAAATGAATCAATGATCTAAATGTTAAAATAGAAACATTTAATCTACTGGAACATAAAATAGGTAAAACTCTTGAAGACATAGGCAAGGACTTTCCAAATAGAACCCCAATGGCACAAGAAATAATACCAAATATCAGAAAATTGTATCATATCAAATTAAAAACTCCTCCACATCAAGGAATCAATCTCACAGATTGAAGAGACCACCTATTGATTGGGAAATGCCAACTACTCCTCAGAGAAAAGACTAACATCTAGAATATATAAAGAACTCAAAAAAAGTAGATCCTCAAAATAAAAGAACCAGTCAAAACACAGGCAAGAACAATGAATAGACACTTCTTAGAAGAAGTACAGAAGGCCAATAAATACATGAAAAAATGTTCAACATGACTGGCCATTAGAGAAATGCAAATTAAAATAATACTGAGAAGCCATCTTATTACAGAAAGAATGGCTATCATCAAGAAATCAAATAAAAACAAATGCTGGAGAGGATACAAAGAAAAAGGAACTCCTCTACGTTGTTGATAGAAATGTAAACTAGTGTAAGCACTATGGAGATCTGTGTGGAGATTCCTCAAAAAGTTATAAATAGATGTTCCGTTTGACTCAGCTACCCCCTTTCTAGGAATATTCTCAAGAGTTAAAGTCATCATATTACAGTGATACATGTATACCCATGTTTATAGTAGCACAATCCATAAGAGTTAAATCTTAGAAATAGCCGGTATTTCCCTCAACAGATGGATAACAAAAATGTATTGATACACAATAGAGTACTGCTCTGCCATTACAAAGGATAAACCTGAGACATTTGTAGGTAAATGGGTGTACTTTGAGACTATATTATCAACTGAAAGAAACCAGACACAAGTTTAAATATCACATGGTTTCTCTTATATGAGAAACCCAGAATATAAATACAGAGCAAAATAAAGGATAGATAATAGAAAGTAGGGAGATGTCTTGCAAATGGGAAGGGATGGAGAGGGGAGGGAAGGAAGGAAAAAATGATTTTAAAAAGAAAGAATTGAAAATAAAAATGGAAATAGAACTTTTTCAAACAGGATATAGATCAAGACTTGGAGCAAGGAGGTGTGGGACAGGAAGGGGAAAAAGAAAGAATTAAGATGTGTTACGCACATGTACAAACTTCCCACAATAAATGTACTCATGTTTTGCAAACATGTACTAATAAAAATACATAGTTATTTATTTTGCTTAAATTCTTGTATTGGTACATTTTAGGCATGTAATACATTTATATTTATCACTGAGTGCTTGTGCCTGTACATGATGTATCTTGGTTCTTATTTTTTCCCCATTACCTGTGAGCCCTTCCCTGCCTCCACCCTTCCCTATTTACACAGACCTTGTTTCCATTAGGCGAAGTGGGAGGGGAAGGGGACAGGAAAGAAAGGAAAGGAAAAATACATAATAATTTAAAGAAAGTCATTCACTCCTCACAAAAACCTGAAAACATTTAACAAAATACAAGAAATAGTGGTTTTTAAGACACAGGATATTGGTAGCAAAAGAAAGCAATCCCCAGGAGACAGGAGACAAATGAAGTGAGCCCTACAGACACTTCAACTTGATGCCTTCAGAGAGTACCAGGCAGCACATGGGGAAGAGTGCAGGCAGAAAAATTCAGGTGGAGTTGGGAGTAAGAGAAAATAAAGGCAGAGTTTGCAGGTCAGAGTACTACAGAGGAAGGGGCTGCACAGTGAGAATTTTAGGGATCTACAGAAGGTCCTTACTGAATATTCAGAAGAAACTGATCATTGTGTACCTATGAGGAAACTACCCAATGCCATGGGAATAAAACTACCCAAAAGGATTGGAAGGAACAGTCCCCAATTGGCATACTGACCCAATGATAGTGCCTGTTCCCACCAACCAGGCTGGAAAACTGCATGATTCACTATATGTAGTACTCAGAAGGACTATGCCTTGGTTGGGAAAAGTCAGTCATGGGATAAATGGTAGCTCACTAAAAATCTTAAAAGCAAGACTAAAAAAGATCAAACTGTTTTTAAATAACTGAACTGCATGCCAGGAAAAAAATAAAAACTCAAGAATATTTACAGGAATGAAAATATGTAACATCCAATATGCTAAAATTCACAAAATCTGGCATTCTATAAAAAATTATCAGCAGGAATTTATGACCTATCAAAAGAGAAAAATCTATCAATGTAGATCCAGAACTGACCCTGATGTACAATTATCAGTGATTGCAAAAAAAAAAACAACCAAGAACCAAAAAACATAATCTATACCTAATATTCAATATGTTAAAAATGTTTAGTGGAAATATGAAAATATAAGAAAAACCTGAACAAATATGTTGGTGGTAAAATCTACAACACTTGAGATTAAAAAAAAAAATACTGGATTAGATTTTAGGAGACTAAAAATTTCAGAACAAATTCATGACCTTCAAAATAGAATAGAATCACCAGGGATTTAGCTCAATGGTCTCACCACCTGCTGGGCAAGTGCAAGGACGCGAGTTCGATCCCTGATACCAAAAAAAAGAAAACCATACAAACATAAATGACTTCTTTAAAAAAAAAAAAAAAGAATATAATCAGTTTGAAATAAAATACACAGAAAATAATTTAAATAACAAAACCAATACTCCAAGGAACAACTTTAAGCAATCTAGTGGTGAAACCTTAGATCCAAAGGTCTGAATGAGCTCCAAGCATATGAAACATGAAGAAAATTCTACAAAGATACATAACAATCAAATTGCTCAAAACAAGAGACAAAGAAAAGTTTAGAATCAGCCAGGAGGGGAAAAAAATTACATTATGAAGAAAGAATCAAAAATAAAGATGACAGCAGATTTCACTTCAGAATCAATAAATATAAGAAGACAATTGGAGCAATAGCTTTTAAAAACTGAAAGAAAGCAACATGAAATCTGTACTGAGATTTGAAAAGAATAACTTTTCAAAATGAAGGCAAAATACTTTTTCAAATATGCAGTCTGAAACAACTAGTCTCCAGCAGCCAAGAACTACAAAACTACAGGTGGAAGGAAGACCTTTACACAAAAGGAAAATTATATAAGATGGAAATATGGATTTACATTAAAGGGATAAAGAACATTAAAATGGTTAATAGATGAGTAAATGTGTACTTTTTTCCTTATAATTAAAAATTGTTTAAAAAGTCATTGGTTATTTAGCCAAAATTAATTACAATGTATTGTGGAGTTTAAGTCATATGTAAATGTAAAGTATATGGTAACAGCACAAAAACTAGAAAGGTAGACTCTGATACCCTAACGTAGATTATTGTAGCATCCATATGCTTCATGTGAAGTGGTACAATAATTTGAAGATTGTGATAAATTAATAATACTCAACATAAAAACTAAAGCAACCAAAGAATTATAATAAGCCAACAAAAGTGATTTTTTAAATAAAAAATATACAATGCAAAAGAAGTCATAAAGAGGAGAAAGGTAACAATAGACAAGATACAAATGAAAAACAAATAGTAAGGTGAAAAAGACTTAAATCTAGCTATATTTATATATACATTTAAGTGTAAATGGTTGAAATACTCCAAATACAAAAAGACACAAAATGATTGTCAAACTGGTAACAAAGCAAGACTCTACTACATGCCATCTATAAGCAATGCACTTTAAATATAAAGGCATAAATAGGTTAAAAGGAAAAGGGTGAGAAAATGTGTCAAACTAGTGAAAAGAAATATGGAATAACTAATAATACCAGTCAAAGTCAATTTTAGAGTAAAGCATATTACCCATAACAAGATAGTCATTTAATCATTAGAAAGTTGTTTATTGATGGAAAGAACATACATAGTAATCCTATAGAACTAGAATGAGAAAAAGAAAAATCTACAAATATAGAAATTTCAATACACAATTAACATTTATAAATCATTCCATCCTCAAACAAGAAAATACACATTATTTTCCATTGTGCAAGAAATGCTATCAAGATAGACTATAAAATGATATCAGTGAATTTAAAAGATTAAATTCATACAGGGTATGTTCTCTGACCAAATGGAATTAAATTAGAGCTTAGCAGTAAATGTACATCAATTAGCTTTTCCAATTAAAAAACAAAGACGGTCATATTTGGCATGAGTCTATGCACATATACACAAATACAGTTGTATACTATTTGCAAGTGACACACCTAAAACACAAAGGCCCAGAAAAGTAGAAAAAAAAAAAACCCTGAGAAGTGTGTAGAAAGATCTTATGGCTACTTTCATAAATAATAAAGATACCTTAAAATAAAAAACATTATTATAATAACTAATATTATTACACAGTGAAAACATTTTAGTTTGCCCTAAAGATAAAACAATTATTAAACTTTTTGCAATGAAAAATATAATAGAGAAATCTCAAAGAATTGATGAAAAAGAGCCTGCCTCCTGGAACTAAGTGACTATAACAAAGTTAAAGGATACAAAGGTAATGTACAAAAGTTAATTGTTTTCCTATATACTAGCAATGAATTCAAAATTCAAAACACAATACCATTTGCATTAATAGGCAAAACTGAAAGATTTGGGAATAAGTCTAACAAAATATGTATAGTATCCATATGAGAAGAATTATAAAACTCTGATGAAATCAAAAATCTAGATAAATGCAAAGCTATTCCATTTCCATGGATAAGAAGATTGAATAGTGTTATGACTGTTCTTCCTAATTTATCCATAGATGAGTGCAATCCCAATCAAAATTCTAGTGAGTTATTTTGTGAGTAATGAAATATAGATTCTAAAACTCGTATGGAAAGGCAAAAACCCAGAATATCCAATACTACAGAAGAATAAATGTGGAGGGATGACACTAATTAACGTTAAAACTTACTGTGAATCTAAAATAATCAAGACTGTCCAGTATTGTAAAAGAACAGTCAAATAGATTGATGGAACAGAATAGAAATGAATATGCTTCAATAAAAAAGTGAGAAAAAAAGTACAAAAATAGAACCACATGCACACAGTAAACTGACCTTTGACAATGGAGCAAAGTCAATTCAATGGACAAAGAACAGTCTTTTCAATAAATGGTATCCAGACAATTGGACATTCATGTATCAAAAAATGATTCTAGACACTGACCTTATAACTTTCACAAAAATCTATTCAAAATAGATCCTAAACCTACAGGTAAAACGCAAATTTATAAAACTTCTAGGAAAGAACATAGAAAATCTATTTATTAGATTTAAAGTATTAAAGTAATTAAATCAATGGTTGAAATCTTCCCATAAATACCAGGATAATGGTTATTTCCAGGATTGGGGAAGTGGGGAATCCATGAGAAATAACACACAGAAAACATCACGCATTAATGTTAATGTCCTATTCTGGAAGGTGAGTTAAATAATATAAGTCCATTTTATTACTATTCTTTTTTTCATTAAGTTTATTGGTACATTTTAGGTATACAATACAGTTACATTCATCATTGGGATCTTGTACCTGTACATGATACATCTTGGTTCTAATTTTTACCCCATCCCCCTGCCCTCCTTCACCCCTTCCACCCTTCCCTAATTACTATGCTTTATATTTTGCATATGTGTTAGAAATGTTATTTGTTTGCATTTTTCAAGAAAATGTATGCTATCTCAGGAGTAGTTTATCTTTAAAACTACCTTTTAAAGCAAGAAAATCTAATATATATGTTAGCCTCTGAGGCAGTTTTCTATATTAGAAATATTAGAAAGTGTTCATGTGAAGACATCACAATACAAAGGGCCATCCTTGAAACTGAAACTATGACATCATCAGAACCATTATACAGTATTAACATGGACTTGCACATACATGCATACATACATTCACGGAATAAATCCCCAGGACTACCACACTTGGACTTCGTGCAGTTTTAGAAAACGCCAATGACTTTAACAGTGAAGAGCATTCAGCGAGTCCTGAAATATCCCAATCAAATATTAGCCTAGTTCATGCACATTAATCTACTAAAAGTATTAAAATAAGTGTCATATGTAAAAGGTTTTTGTTGAGGGGAGATGCTTTCTAACTAGAAGTAGAATTGCTGGGCCAACGGAAATGTAGGTTTTCCACTTGATTAGATTTGCTAAATTGCTCTCTGAGGTGTTGGTACCAATTTAAACTATCAAAGTTCCTATATTTTCCACATCTTGAAAACAGTTTGTCAGACTATAAAATGTTTGCCACTATGAAAGCATGCAATATTTCTATATTTATTTTATTAGCCTGTCTAGATTTTCAGTGACTTTGTCTTTTTTGTATGTTTACTGTCTATCCAAGAACCCTCTTCTATAAATGATATATACACAGTTTATTCTCGTTATTCATGGTATTAACAGTTTTAAAGATGATAAAACATCAATTAGCAAATACTAAATCATTGCTTCTAAAGAAAGTGTTAGGTAAAAGCACTATAAGTCTTAATATTAAGGGTACAAAAACTTTTTTGCAGTACTGGAAATTTAACCCAGGCCTTCACACTGAGCTACATTACCAGCTCTTCTTTTATTTTTAAATTTTGAGAAAGTCTCAGGGTCTTGTTAAGTTGCCAGATTTCCCAGGATGGGGTGGAACTTGTGATCCAATACTGAAATTACAAGAGTGCACCACTCCACCTGGCTAATTTTTTAAGAAGAGATGAATTTGCCAATATAGAATCCACAAATTATGGAGGTCTACTGTGTGTGTCTAAGACATGATCAGAATATATGGTTAAATTTTAAATCAAAAACTTTTAAATTTATTACAGTGAAACACACATTGCCATTAATCACCCTCAAAATACTCCTCCGAACTTCCAACACACTCATTCCATCATTCTTGCCCTTTCTGGAGCAGTTCTGGGAGACCTTTTAGTGAGTGTATTTAAGAAGTAAGATCAAAAATATGGTGAATGCTGTTGTTGCGTGCCAAAGGAAAGTCAGGCTAATAAAAACGTTAGAGTGTGTCCTCATCCACCTGATGCACTGGATCTGGAAACATGTGACTTCTGGGTCTTCCCCAAAGTCAAAATGACCATGAAACATAAGCATTTTGAATCAATCCAGGATATCAAGGCAGCCATAACAGGACAACTAAAGACACTCAGGAAAGAGGACTTCCAGAACTACTTCAAAAAGTGGCAAGAATGATGGGATCAGTAGGTTCCAGGTGAGTAGGAGTATTTTGAGGGAAATTAATGGAAATATGTCTTTTAGTGTAATAAATATTTTAAGATTTTAAAATTCACTATAGCTCCTGATCACACTACATATATGTGAACATGTTTTATATTTCTCGCCAATTTTGCTATGATGATGTATTTCTTAATTTATATAAGTTGGGGTTTTTTTAACTGATGGATTTGGATTAGGATTGCTTATACTTGGATTTAATTTAGGAAAAATTGAAGGTTTAGCAATACTGCATCTTCTGGGCTATAAAGAGATTTTTGTATATAGATCTCATTTGTACAATTTGATAAACCAGCTATTAACTCTATATGTGTTCTAGTAGTCTTTAAGATTCTACAGCATTTCTACATCAACAGTTATGTTATCTGTGAAGAAAAAGAGAAATTGTTTGCTTTCCAACACAAATAACTTGTTTCTTTTTACTACTTCGTTGCACTGATGTTGGCTGTTAGCTGTATGTTTCTTGTAGATGTCCTTTTTTTTCCCATAGTTAGATGAGAGATTTTACAATTAGTGTACATTGGATTTTAAATTCCTTCTCTGTGTTTATTGAGATTATTTTTAAAATTTTTTAATTTCTATTTTAATGTAATACAAGTCAATTCAATAAAGAAAATATAAAAGCTGTTCTATGAAAAAAATTTTCATAACAAAAATAATTAGAGAATAATAGTAAGACACTGTGTATCATGATCTTAAAAGAATATATTTTCACTTGCTAATCTATCTCTCAACTTATTTCCTAATTTCCTAATTTCCTAACTACATATTTTTTGCGTAGAACATTTTAATTATTAACAAAGTGTCTCACACTCAGTATAATTTTGAACAATTTCTATTTCACAATATCTATTATACTTTTTGGTCCTTATTTACACTTTCAGTTTCTCATACCAGAGAGACAATGCGATATTTACACATGTGTTTGATTTATTTCACTTAAGAGTATGGTTTCAAGGTGAATCCATTTTTTTATCTCTTATTTTGTTAATATGGGGAATTAATTGCTTGATGTTTGAATGTTGAACCAGCTTTGAATTCCTGAGATAAACCTTCTTTGGTCATGATATATATTGTTAGATTTAATTTTCTAAATTTATTTATAGTTTTTGCTTCTATGTTCATACATTGCATTATTGGAATGTATTTCTGTATTTGGTGCCAGTATAGTACTGGATTCACATATTATTTTGGAAGTATTTTCTACTCAGTTCTTTCGAAGAATTTGTATAGAATTGGTATTATTTTTTTTTCTCCCTTGAATATTTGGCAGAACTCACCAGTAAAACTATCTAGGCCTAGAGTTTTCATTGTGAGAAAGTTTTTAATGCAGTGGACATAAGATATCCAGTTTATTTATTCCAGCATAGTCATATATTTCATCTAAATTATCAAATTTATTAGCATAAAATTATTCATAACATTCTCACATTCTTTCAATGTTTATACAGTCTAGAGTCATGTCATCTCTTTTATTCCCAATATTAGTAACTTGTTTCTTCTCTCTTCTCCCTGATTACTATAGCTAGAGATTTATTACTTTTACTGGTCTCAGTGAATTAGCATTTAGTATCATTGCTTCTGTTTTATATCTTATTGATTTATTCTCAAATATTATTTCCTTTCTTCTACTTACTTTAGAATTAATTTTCTTTTATATTTTCTTTTTAATTAATACATAATAATTGTGCACATATATGGGAGTATAGTGTAATGTTTCAACACATATACAGTGTGTACTGATCATATAAAGATCTTTTCTTGTTTTCTAAGGTTGAAATTGAAGTCATTAATTTAAATCTTTCTTATTTTCTAATAAAGATGTTTGAGACTATAAATTTTCTTTTGTATGACTTCAGCATTATTTCACAAACTACATGTATTGTGTATTCTTCAGTCCCCTCAAAATAATTTCTAATCTTCCTTTAAATTTCTTTCTTGATCCACAAGTTATTAAACAGTATAGTATTTACTTTCAAAATATTTCCATCTTTTACATAGATTTTTTTAATTATGGAGTTCTAATTTAATTTCATTGTGGATTAGGAAACAGGCTTCCTATGTCTCAAATCTTTTCAATTTATTGAGAGTTGTTTCAATAGCTTTTTAAATGTTTTGTCTATTATTGACAGAAATGTTAAATCAAGGTTTTAAATATTAAGTGGTGAAGCTTTTTAATTGTGCAATTTAAAATTTCTCACATTCATACTAATTTTTTTGTCTTTTTATTTGTGATATGGGTATATTAAAATTTTTGTTTTGATTGTGAATTTGTTCATATCTTCTTGAAAGCCTATTAGTGTTCCTCCATACATATTGAAGCCAGGTTATTAATTGCATACAAATTCTTAATTGTTATATCTTTTGGGGAAATTGTTTCATAATGCAAAATGTGCTTTATTATCACTATTGATACTTTTGTCTTTAATTCTACTTTGTACTATATACATATTGCCATGTCAAACCCTGTTTGTTTCTATTTGTCTAATATATATTTTCCAATATTTTATTTTTAATTATCTGATATAGCTGTGCCTTATGTGAGTGTAAATAACATTTGTTTATTTGTTTTAATCAAGTAGGATTCTTCAGAGTTCTTTCTATAGACTTTTTTAAAAATCTCATTGCCACCTGGGTGTGGTGACATGCCTGTGATCCTAGCATTCTAGGAGGATGAGGTAAGAGGATTGTAAATTCCAGCCCATCCTGGACAACTTAGTGATTTGGTAAGACCCTGTCTCAAAATTTAAAGCGGGCCCTGCTCCTGCCTCACAAGCACAAGGTTCTGAGTTCGATTCCCGGTACCCCCAAAAAAATTTAAAGCAGGGGTGGGGGTGTCCTGGGGATGTAGCTCTGTTGAAGCCCCTGGGTTCAATGACCAGTATCTAAAAATATAATTACACATGCTACCCCCCTCAACACTTCCTGGTATCTACTGGGGAGTAGATAAACATAGGAACTTCCCTACTCCTCCAGATTAAAAATCATTGTTCTGAAAAAAATTGTAGCTCTAATAAGACTTGAAACATATTAGGGTAACTGATGTAGTTGCATTAATTTCTATACCTTTGTGCTGTGTTTTCAATGTACCATCTTTCTTTCACTACTTCCCTACTTTATTTTCTTTTGTCTTCCTTTACTCCTCCATTGTGCCTTTTGGGTTGATAAAATTATCTTTCCTTTATTTCTTCTGTGATGGTCTGAAAGCTATAGATTGCATTTCTATTATTTTGGGTCATTAATTTTAAACTGTAGGGGTTTTTTGACAAAGCCTAATATAAGTTAGCATCCTCACCTTTTTAAACAAAGAATAATCTTAGTGGTTAATATCCTGCTGGATTCCATGCTTCATTTGTCTGCATTTACTTCCTAAATTTTATTTCCACTTCTCTTGTACACAAACAAAAATGTTAATTTTGAAACATCAGTAGTTAATTTAACCTCTCTCTCTCTCTTCCTTTGTTCATTTTGCTTCTTATATTGCATTTCTTTCTTTTTTTCATTTCTGAGTTTCCTTTTTTACTTGGAGAAGTGCATGTTTTAGCAGTTCGTTCAACAGGAGTTTGTGAGTGGATTATATCTGGATACAGTACAGGATCTCACAATCCATTCTCTATTTCACTTGATGTCTCTTTGATATTTTTCTCTCTTAATTTCTTTATTCTACTTTCTAGATGAATTCTCAATACAATTTTCAAATGTAGTAAATTCTTTTTTATTGTTTCCAGTCTAGAGTTTATTCCTTTTAGGGAGTTCTTCATCTAAATTTCTACATATTTTAATTTCTAGTTTTTAAAATTAGTTTTTTATATTCTCTTATTCATGATTTTATCCACCTATCTTTAATCTCACAAAATCTTTTATGGTTATTATTCCTTCATTTATGTCTAAACACTTAAATATAATTTATTTTAGGATTATATTGAGATGAAATTTTTTTAAAAAAATTAATTTTCTCATGGTTCTATTGGTTCACTCTCTTAGAGTGGGTTTTCTTTAGGTGCTTTATTATTTTCCTTATATTTTCCCTAGTGTCACCATTCATTCCCTTTACCCCAGTGTTTTTGCAGCTATTGTATTATTTGAAAACTAACAAGAAAATAACCCCCAGAATGATTTTTCAGGACGCTCGTAATATAAGCCCTTCCACAAAAATACACCCCCTTTAATATCATCAGGGACCTCATCTTATCAAAAAGTCTTTGCACAGCAAAAGAAATCACCAAGAGGGTGAAGGGGAAACCCACAGAGTGGGAAAAATTTTCTCCAGCTGTTCCTCAGACAAAGGACTCATATTTAGGATATATAAAGAACTCAAAAAATCATACCACCAAAATTTAAAGACCCACTTCAAACATGGACATCTGAAATGAATAGACACTTCTCAGAAGAAGTACAAATGGCAAATAAATCTATGAAAAAATGTTCAACATCACTGGTCATCAGAGAGATGCAAATTAAAATGATACAGATTCCATCTTACTCCAGAAAGAATGGCTATTGTCAAAAAATCAACCAATAACAAATGCTGGTAGGGCTGTGGGGAAAAAGGACCCCTTCTCCACTGTTGGTGGGAGGGTAGACTGCGGCAACTACATTGGAAAGCAGTGCAGAGATTTCTCAAAAAACTAAAACTAGAGATCCCATTTGACCCAGCTATTCCCCTTCTTGGTATTTTCCCAAAAGAATTAAAAGCATCATACCACAGCAATATATGCACATCCATGTTTATAGCAGCACAATTTGTAATAGCTAGATCTTGGAAACAGCCCAAATGTCCACCAACCAATGAGTGGATAAAGAAGATGGGGGCTTTTTTATACAATGGAGTACTACTCAGCCATAAAGAAGAATAAATGAGAACTTTCTAGGTAAATGAATATACCTTGAGACCATACTCTTAAGTGAAATAAATCTGACACATGTAAATATTGCATTGTTTCTCTGGTGTGAGAAACTAATAGGCTAAATAAGGACCAAAATATATAATAGATATTATGAAATAAAAAGAAAATGTTCAAATAGGAAGGGGAACTAGGAAGGGGAAAGGGGGAAAGGAACGAAGGGAAAAGAAAACACAGAAAAGAATAAAAAGTGGAAATAAAGTTTTTGTAAATGAGGGGAAGAGAGGTTGAAGGGAGGGGAACGGAATGGGAAAAAAAGAATAGTCAAGATATATCATGTACACATACAGATTCCCTATGATGAATGTGATCATTATGTTATATCTAAAATGAATCAATAAATGTAATTAATTAAAAAAATAAAATCTTACAATTGGGGAAAAAAAGATCTTCAGCCAGACCGATGCATTTAGCAAATTCATTGCAACACATGATGGACATATTGAATTATAAAATGATAAAATTAATATATAATTGAATATAAATAATCTTATTAAGATTAATACTTAAAATAAATAATATAAATTATAATTAAGCATTTGTAAATGCCAAAGTGGGCACCTTTAGAGGAGAAGTAAATGCCTATGTAAACAGACAAAATCAAGGCTTATTGCCAAATGAAAAATCAGAGTACAGATACAACATATGAATAATTTGCACACTTGATAACTAATGGACATGGCTGTGTTAATAAAAATCTTCATAATTCAATACATTATGTGTTGTACTGGTGCACTATGAGCAGGCTACATGGACAGGAAGTGCTCATTAAAGCAGAGCTCTATTGCTGGACCAGAGATTAGGGCTAATGATTTACAGAATATGGAGTCACAAGAAATCCAAGCTAGAATGTGGGATTTGGAGAATTATGATGAGTTCCAGAAAAAGATGACATGACTGTATTTGAATAAATGTATATTTTTGTACATGAATAAATGTACATTGTTCCACATGGATAAATGTAAATTGTAAAATAAGACATCCCCTGAAAATAAGCCCTATTGCATTTTTGAAACAAAAATTAATATAAAACCTGGTCTTATTTTGGAGGAAATATGGTACACACCTTGCCTTGTACTTGTACTTTTCAAACAAATAAAAAACTTCTTTTTAATTGCCAGTATTAAGTCCAGTGTGGTGACACACACCTGTAATCTCAGTACTTGGGAGGCTGAGGTGGGAGCATCTCCATGAGTTCAAGGCCAAAGGGGGATACATAGTTAACTTAAGACCAGCCTTAAGTACATAAGGCTGTCTCAAAAAAAATGCCAGTATTAAATTTGATATATACAAGCTATAGCTTTTTTTCAACTTCCTTTCATGTTAAGAAACCTCACTTCTGCCCCTGGTGTTACTCTGTGTGGAACTGATTACTACTTATCTGCACACAGCTCCTGTCTGTGCCACAGGAAACTGAGTTTTGGCCAACTTTGAGCATTCTGGATTCAGAATTCAGGGTTAAATGCATCTACTTTTATTTTTTTTTCTACATAGACAGCTTGTTCTTGTGCATCAAATGTCTTTGGAATGCATGCACACACATGTGTGTGTAGTAGTAGTAGTAGTAGTAGTAGTAGTAGTAGTTTAAAATATGAACTCATACTACCATCTCTTGAAAAGACACAGAGAGAAGAGTTTCTCAACCTTGTATAGGCTGAGCTCTATCTTGACATTTATAAAAATCTATGTACAGCTTCTTACATAAATCCTTTTACACTATTTGAAATTTCAAAATACTATAAATAAAGTTATGACCATCTTGACAGGGAGGTGGACAGGGAGGTTGACAGGGAGGATAAATTCTTTCCCTAAGCTCTTTTTAAATTACACATTCTATTTCCTCTCCCCACTTCCTGTGCCTGCCCAGGAGTAGGTAGACATAGGAACATCCTAACTCCTCCAGGTAGCACATTGTTGTCCTAAAAGGAAACCTGTATCTCTAACAAGATTAGCTCTGAGAAACTTAGAGAGGGAAAGTGCTAATAAGCAGGGAATCTGTATGAGTACGAACAGCCAGAGCAATGCCTGCAAAAATCAACTGAATGTTCTGGCATGAACAAAATAACCTTGTACTGGACCCAGGGGAGATAGCTGATCGCCATGACAATCTACAGCTAGGCCGTACTCACCCTGGTCAGTTTGTTCTCAAATTCTAACTGTGGAAAGCAATAAACAGGACTATCAGTGAAAACATTTATTTTATTCACAAACAACTTCATGACAACATTTATAGAAAGCAAAATTTAAAAACATCAAAATCCCAGTTGGTAAATGGAGACCAGGAAGTTCTCATGAGAGAAAATACAAATTGTTCTAACATGCATATATGTGTTATCCTTTAGTTAATCAAAAATATAGAAATTTATGTATTTTTTTACATCTAGGAAGACTTTTTAAAAATAGTAACATTAAAATACAAGATTGGTATTAAAATAGTATATTCATTCTTCCTGCTACATTGAAAATTTGCACAATCCTTTGGAAAAACAAAATGTATCTGGAGCTTCAAAAAGGGTTAATTATTGTTTAGTCAGTAATCCAAACCCTAGGAATTTATTTTAAGGAAATATCAAAAAACTTATATACCTGAAGGTGTTCATGCAGCATTATTTACAATACTACAATTAAATATTGAAGAGGAAAGAGCACCCAACTTTTTAAACAGTTTATGGAAATGTAATTAACATCCAATACATTACACATAAAAACTATAATTCAATAAATGGTGACATATATGTATATCTAGGAAATCATCACCATAATCAACATAATGAACATGACAACTTCTGACATATTTAATTGAGCAAAAACAATTAGGGCCAGACACTTGCTAAGTGAGGCTCCCGCAGCCATCACCATACCCACTGCCAGGCCTGAAGACCATCCAGGAAAGGGAATGTGAGTTACTGAGAGTGCAATCTTCATGCTGAGGAGGTTTGTGCTCCCCTCTCCTTTATGGTGTTCCCTCAACTTGCCAAGAAATTGGAACTCCAGAGAATAACTCACAGAGATTGAAGGTGCCTACTGCCAAAAGGAAATGAGCTTCTACCCACTGACTAGATAGGCACCAAGCTGCAACACTTGCAGGCCCACTTTGAGGATGGCTTTTGGCTGGAGATGGCTGAGAGCAGGAACTTGTGGAAGCAACTCACCAGCAGCAAGAAGAGATCATTATGTAATCAGCTTGGGTAAAAGATGATGTTCCACCTAGTAGCCTGCTGTGTCTCTGGGAGGCTATAGAGGAAAAAAACTAGTGGCTTTCCTGGCTCCTATAGGGAGCTGAGGGGTAAAGAGGCAAGAACCACATTGCCCATTCACCAAGTGAGGTGATGCCCAAGCAAGATAGGGCATAAGCTAATGGCATGGCTTAAAAGTAACCCGGCAGTCACTTTCTGAGATGGTCCTCAGAGACAGAGGTGATCAAAATCACGAGGGTCAAAGACCCTGTCGGCAGAACTAAGCAGCAGCCAACCAGAGTGACCAGTAGAAAGATCACGCCCAGTGCCCACTAGCAACAAGTGACATATGGGGCATATCTTCCTTCCTGTCTCCACTTCCTCTAATCCATACTTCAACCTTCTAGAAAGAGAGGGATGACAAAACAAAACCCATTCTCCCTGATACAGGTTCTGAAGGCCAAGACTTACTTTAGAGAGGGATGGGAGGAGAGGAGAAGATTGGATTTAAAAGTGGGCCAGACAGAACTTTTAAAAATAAGAGATAACTAAAGCTACAGGATCATCCTGAGATGTCACAGCAGGACAGCAAAGACAGGTGGTGAGGAAGGAGACAACAGACTGTGCCTCATGGACCTTAGAGGATGCATGACACCAAACTAAAAACATGAGGGCCAAGGATTTAGCTCAGTGGTTTCGCCGCCTGCTGTGCAAGCACAAGGACCTGAGTTCAATCCCCGGTACCAACAAAACAAAACAAAAAAACATGAAACAGATGGTAAAAAACATTAAAAAGTTCAGGAAATATAGCATATCAATGTAATACATTATACTACAAAAAATATATACTTGTGAAGAGCTATGTAGAAAGCAGAATGTGTTGATACACTATCATCCTAAGTAACAACATTAATGAAAACAACAAAACACATAATAACTATTAAAACAGGTATATATGGATAAAACATTAAACAGTGTAAAAATGAAGCGCATTTGTTAACATGGGATAATTGTTACTTTTCATTTTATAATACGAAAAAGGGGGAAATCACTTGTAATCCCATTTTACTAGTGAAGAAAAGTATAAGCTAGTCATAGCAGCTCGCACCTGCAATTCCAGCACTCTGAAAGGTTGAAGCACAAAGATTGCAAATTTAAGCCCAGCCTGGACAACTTACCAACTTAGTGAGATCTTGTCTCAAAATAAAAACTTTTAAAAGGGCTGGGGACATAACTCAGTAAGAAATCCCTGGGTTCAATCCCTAGAACCATAAAATAAGAAAGTATATTTGTTTCCCACCTTCTTTTCTCTTCAATGATTGGATAAATTGTTTTGAACACTTATTTGCCAAGTCCAGGCTGGGGCAGATGCTGTGCACAAAGCCCAGAGAAGAGCTGGTGGTCTCACTGCTCTACACCTGTACGTACCCATGGGGACACATGGTGCCAGGGCTGTGCGGCACAAAGGGAACTGCACAGAGCACCAAGAGACCACCTGAAGGCCCCAAAGGCTTCTGGGAGAGAGAGACAAGTATGGGGAGAAGGGGCCTGGAAGGTGGCCAGGTAAAGAGGCTGGAGACAAGGGCATAAACTGTAAGCCCAGAGACTTGGGCGAGGTTCTATAGAAGAACTAAATGAAGTTTGCTTGGGCTGCAGCATGAAGTACCAGTTGGAGCTGCAGGTTGGCAGAGCAGGGATTCAGAGGGGGAAGCTGGGTCAGGCCTCACAAATCTGATTTTAATGTAAAAGCAATTTAAGATCAAAAGCATTTCAAAATAAAATATAGGTTGTTTAAAACAAAAGATAAATATGGGCTTTAAAATAATTTTACCCTAAAAATAAATGTGGATTTTTTTTCTGGTACCAGGGATTGAACTCAGGACCTTGCACTTGTGAGGCAGGCACAGCGGCACCACTGGCCTAAATCCCCACCCCTTAAATGTGGATTTTAAAATAAAATTTTAAAGTAAATATTATTCTAAAATAATTATATATAAGCAAATATATACACAGACACTCATAATGCTTATGTAGCTGAATTTCTTACTTTCTAGGAAGTAGAATGCATGTTTGAATTTGGAACATTCCAACTTTCTTCTATAATATTTTCAATTCTTCACATTTAGTTTCTTGTACATCCTGGGACACAAACAAGCATGTGGAAGGCTCAGGATTTTGCTGGGTCTCAGGCAGGCTTTAGGCATATCAGTTCCATCCTTGGCCCTCTGTCCTTTCCCCATTTCCGGTTGGCTGGCCTTCCCCGGTCATTCTTAGAGGTCACAGGCATTGAAAGGTGGCACAGAAACTTCACAGCATTTCTATCCATTAATTCAGTGCTATGGTTTGTATCTGGATGCCCCCCCTAAAGTCTCATGAGGTCATAGGGCTTTTACAGAGGTGGCTGATTCTAGAGTGTGTGACATTGGGATTTAGGGTGTGTGATTACTAAACCAGTACACTAATGGTTTGGCATTGCCCTAATCCCAGTAGTCTGGATATGCTAAAAGGGGCAGAAAGACACTGTTAAAGTCCCTTGTTGCTTTTGCTACCTTGTATCAAGCATGAACTGTTCCTCATCTGCGACACCTGCCTGCTAAGCCACTCTGCCTTGGAGCCAGCCAAGGATAGACTGAAAGCTCTATGAACTGTAAACCAAATAAACCTTTCCCCCTTTAACTTTGGGTGTCAGGTATTTTGTCTCAGCAACATGAGAAAAGTAACTAAGTAATTTAGATTCACCAGTTTCAGCTGGTCATTATCCACTGCAAATTTGTCAGGGCCAACTAGAGGCCTGGGTTTCCCAAGTTTTTCCCAAGTTTTTCAATACAAGAGAAGTTGAAGTGAAAGGTATAAAGGAGAATCTTGCTGTTGACAGTTGAGTGTTTAAATGGGGATCTTGACAATGAACTACTCAGAGTTTATGCGACAGTGATGAGACAGCTCAAAAGAAGCACATCTCCGAGACGTGACATTTCTGTCCCAAAGACCATTAACAGAAAGTCAGCTCATCCAGTGCATCTGCAGAAATGATGTCACCTTGTGTATCAGAGCCCGCTGCAGTATTCCAATCCATCTTGGGCCAGTGCAAATTGAAATCCTGTAAGAGTTCACTCCCCATGGCCACAGGCTTCACAGAATCTACTTCGTCTCTAGTAAGTAGCCCAAGAAGAAAGAGGCTATCTCTGTCTTGGAGGAAGACTTTCCAGAGTGAAATTTTTCCCTTATAATTTTGTTTAAGTTTGAGTGTGTTTTTTTCCCTCTCACTTTGAACACACTTAATCTCATTGTTCTTGCCACTTTCTAAAGCAGTCCTGGAAGTGTTCCTGAAAGTCCTCTTTCATGAATGTCTTTACACAGTATGATCAAAAATACAGGGAATGCTGCTGTTGAATGCCAACTAATAGAAAGGTAGGCTCATAAGAGATTATAATGTCCTTATCTACCTTATTCATTGAATCTGACACCATGTGACTTCTGGCTGCAAAATGTTCATGAACAGTAAATGTTCTAAATTGATTCAGGACATCAAGGCAGCCATGACAGCACAATTAAAAGACACACAAAAGTAGGCTTCTAGAGCTATTTCAGAAAGTGGCAAGAACAATGGGATAAGTGTGTTTGAAGTGAGGGGCAGTATTTTGAGGGAGAGTAATGGCAATGTGTCTTTTACTCCAAAAAGTTTTTAAAATTTAAACATCCCCTGCATTTTTTTTCATACTCCATATAATCTGAGGACTATATCAAGTGCCCTAAGAGACCCAGCTTTAATCTGCCACTGGGCCTGTCAGGAAGTCAGCTGTGGCCACTGGCTGGGAGCAGAGCTAGACTTCAACATCAGTGTATGCAACTCCCTGTCCAGTGAGGACTTTCCTTCACCTGCACTTCTTCTACCTCAAGCACTTTCACCCAGCTAGCTCAAAAACAATGGCTCACCCTGACGGAGGTGGAGGAAGTGTTTGGGAAAACAATACTTGGGGTGCATAACTTGTCCTAGGTTGCCTAGGATTTTCCTGGTGTAGAACTCAAAGTACCACATCCTGGGCCTCCAGATGGAAATCAGGGAATCTACCCCTTTTTCCACTCCTTGTACCAGATCCAAGATCTGAGAAAGGAAAACAATTAAGGTTAAGTCAGCTGGGAAATTGTGTCCGTTACAGAAGATTAATGTTTTGTTCCTGTACTGGATTGACTCTGTGTTTGCAACTGAAAGTAACTGTAGGACTACTACCTATTACTTAAAATGAGCAGAAAAACCAGCTACTTCTAAAAGAACAGCTGATTAAAACTTTTTAATGGCTGACAGCCTTTCTAGCCAGAAGTAGTGATGGTGGGGACAAAAAAATTAAGTTGTATCTCATTATATGTATTTATACCACACACATATAAACAATATAGAATTTTTAAAACCAAACAGCACTACATAACACTCGCTTTTTCCAGCACATCTACCTATAAACCTAAACATCCTGTATACTTTAAAATTTACAATGCATTCATAGAATTTAGTATTGTCTTGCCACTTCACATGAGGCAGAGTCATATTTAAGAATGTGCAAATAATTCCTACACAAGTCTGTGCCAGTGAGTACACTGTTAATGGGACAATGCCCGGCAGGCCAAGGACCAAGAGCGCTGGCATCACCTTGGAGTATCAGGAACACAGAATGAAGGTTCACCCAGACCAACTGAAGAGGAATCTTCATTTCACAAAATTGGTCTCCAAGGAGTTCTCTGGTACAGTGAAATCTGAGAAGCACTAATCCCAGGAATCTTTTTGACTGGCTGAAAAGTATATCATTGTATGAAGAGCCATAGCCTAGAGTCTAATCTCTTGATTCTAACCAGCATTAAAGTTCAGCCACTAGATGGCCAGGAGCCATTTATTAGAAATCTTTGTTGGACCCAATCAACGTCATTGCCCTTCAGTGCCAGAGATAATTCCTGCTGTGTGAGGTTGCAGCCAAACCAAAATCCGGGTCTAAGGCTACACTGGAGAGGCGCCTCCTAGATAACTGTTGTCAGAATGGTTTTAAAAATGTTTACTATGTTCTGCTAACAGATGCTTCCAAAGGGAACAGGAAGCTGGTGCCTTCTCTGTCTGCCATTCAGTAGGGCTGAATACATTCCATTAAATCGCCTGCAAACTTTGCTGAAGAGCCCAGCAAGCAGCAATGAAAATTACACAGCGACTCCCAAGTACTTCAGTGGGTAATCAGCTGAAATTGAGCTGTTTTCCATATTCTTTGCTGATAATGCAAATGGAACCTTTAAAGCAAACAGCTCCAAGTTACCACACATCCTACAAGCTGAAAGGCCCATGTGGTCCCACAGATGGTCCCCTGCACACCAAACCCTGTGCACAGAAATTGGTTCCGACAGCTATCAGCGGCCAGATCCACCATTCGCCTGCACGTTAGCAAATGGCCAGGCTGAGCTAGGGGTTTGCGGGTGCAGAGCTAATCATCTGGACAAATTAGCTGTCAGAAAGTAAAAGCAACTCCAGGAAAGTGGCTGGGTCTGTCTAAAGTCCTTATGATTTTCTTTCTGCCAAGCTCAGCTTTTTCCTTGACTGGCATGCACCTGTGCTTCCCTAGGGAAAGGGACTCTGGGTTCATGAGTATAACCTAGGACTCCAGGCCTAAACTGGCCTCAGGCTTTAGCTGCCCTAGGAATATCAACCAAAGCAGAAAACAGCTGTAGAGATTAGACTAAAGAAAAGCTGGCTCTTTCCTCTAAGATTTTCTTAGGGCTTCTAGAGTGGAGGAGTCATTTTGGGAGTACCTGAGAGGCCAAGAGAAGAAATAATGGAAAAGGAGATGGCATGTCATGCGGTGGGAATCTACAAGGTCTGGCACCCAGGCCTGGATTCAGATGCCAACCTGCCATGCCCTGGCTATGTAGCACTAATGGTGTTTAAACTTTCTGACCCTTAATTTCTGTGAATAATAACATCCTCACAGGTAAATCCCTGTAGGTGATGTCACCTAGAACATGGTAGGTGTTTGATAAATGTGCTTCCTCCTTCATCCTCTGAAAATGAATCAAACCTCACACCCTTCCTCTCTGTCTCTTTACTCACATCCCCAACATCAGAGAAGAATGTGAAGCTCCATAAAGAACACGTGTCACTTCCAGGTAGTTATTACAGGCAAAACCTGTACTTCTGTACTATTTACAGCAATACATTTTTATTCAAAAGAGAAGTTTTCTAAGGAGCATTGTACATTAACTTGGACATAAAAATTTTACTTCTGAAAATGCAGAAAGCAATCATAGATACTCACAAAGATTTAGTGTCTCCCCTATACCTGGAGTATTCCTTTTTTATTTTTAATGTTTACACAATTATATGAGTAAAAAATGAATATATGTTATTGTAAAAAAATAAATAAGTGGAAACATACATAAAATATGAAAGTCACCTTTTACTTTCATATTCCATTGCAATCCTTTCTGTGTTTATCCTTCTAAATACTTTCCTAAGCACTCACAGTGTATGTATGCGTACATGTTATAGTCTCTGTGTCTCTAATATCATTTATTACATTGTTTGTCCTCACCTTGATTTGAAATACCATGTTAAAAATGGTTTATTGATACAATGTAATATTATACAGAATAAGGAAACTCTCAATATTGATATGAACGCTCACTAGGCTATATTATTTTGCAAAAAGAGAATAAAGCATGGAAAATGTTTATACTATTGGTATAGGAGAGCAAATAGCATATTAGTTTTTGCTTATGCCTGCACAACAGCATATTTAAAGAATAAACAAGAGCATGTCATTATCTGAAGGAAGCTGGAGGTTGCAGAATGTGGTATATGGAACAGAAGTGAGAATAATACTTACAAGTTAGATCCCCCATGACTCCCAAGTGTCTATGTCCTAATCCTCTGAACCTGTGAATGTGTTAGATTGTATCCCAAAGTAGAATAAGGTTACAGATGGAATTAAGGCTGCTAATCAAATGAACTTTAGAGAGAGAAGATAGCCCAGGTTATTCCTAATGGCATCACAAGGGTTTTAAAAAGTAGTTCCTAAAATTAAAAAAATAAAATAAAATAAAATAAAAAGTAGTTCTTAGTGCTATTTGTTTTCATCTTTTCTTGATCAAATTATTGTCTTATTAATCTTTTCAAAACTTTCATTTTCATCACATTTTCAAGTATGCTTATTTATGTTCTGTTTCATTTTAACTTTAATCTTCAAGCTGAAAACTTAGGTCACTTTCAGTTTTTATTTCTAATAAACATTTTCATGGCTATAACACTTCTGTCATACATCACAGCTTGTAACATGTAGGGTCATTTATTTTTAAAATTTTATAATTTTTAAATTTACTTTTGTATTCAGAATACAAAGAATGTCTTTAAAAAGTTCAAGGGAGGCTCTTCTTGACTAGACTTTTCAAATTATTTTCTTTTGCAACTAATTTTGTACTGGTTTTAAGTACTCTTCTAAATGCAGAGGTGATCATGTTTCTCTCTTTGTGGCATCTCACTTACTCTCACCACAAATCTAAATTCTCACAGGGTACCTTCCAAAGACATTCACACAGTCAGGCCTGTTCACTTGTCCAGTTTCCTTGCTCACTGTTCCTGCTGTCTTTCTCCCAGTTCTTCCACCTCCTACACAATCTCCACCCCTCCCACCATGATTCTCTTCTTATTCCAACTACCTACTCTTCTTTATCAACTCAGTCCATGTCTTCTCATGAACGGACCATGATGCTCTCTTGTTACAGGAGCTTAGCAAGTGTTCTCTATGGCAAACATTTTTCTCATTTCTATTCCACTAACTGAATAGTTCTTGCCTATTGATTGTGATGTTTAAGCTTAACTATGTCAATTTGATTGGCTTGGGATCCACCTAAGGTATTGGTGGAGCACACTTCTGGATGTGTCCAGGTAGGTTATGGAAGTATGACCTTGGGTATTGTGGTCCCTGGCCCCTTCCTCTCTGGTGCTGTTACCTTGTTCTGTTTTTCATTTACCATGAACTAAGCATCTGTGCTCAGTCCTGCCTTTCTGCCATGATGTTCCTGCCTTGGAGCTTGCTGATCATCGACTGAATCCTCTGAACTATGAGCCAAATTGAGCCTTTAAATTGTAGGTATTAATTGTTGTGTCCTAGCTACTGGAAAGCTGAGTAATACCATGCATGCTTCAAGTATGAGAATAGACATCAGTTTTTCCAGAAAGCCTTCTGCCAAAGTAAAAAAGCCACTGCTAGTTTCCAAAAAGCATGGTCAGGACCTCCCCATCACATTGCACAGCTCATTTACCTGTCTGTATATTCTACTAAAATTACAAACAACTTAAGAGCAAGAAACTGTGTCTTGTCCATTCTCCTGTTTAGTTCCCTTCTTGGCAGCCCATTTCAGTATTCCTGGAGCTTGGTGAATATTTGTTGAATATTCACTCATTCCACATATGCATGCATATAAATAGGAAAAATGGAAAGAAAAATATATACAAAAACATTTTCAGCTGCTATTTTTTAAAGGACTTACTACCTTCTAGGCAGTGTACTAAGAATATTATATGTGCCATTTATTCATACAATGATGGTACATAGATTATCTTTGGGGAAAACTTGGGAAGGTACTTGTTTTCTTCTTTTCACTTTTTCAATTTTACCAATTACAAATATCCTTTATAAAAGTCAGAGAAAATAGTTCTTTAATGTTATCCTTTGTCTAGGGAGGTCTTGCCATATACACAAGTATAAAATACATCTAGGTCATGGCCTTCTCTCAAACTTGGCATTGTGGAGAAGGCACTAACTAGGCCAATGCAAGCTCAAAATGTGTTGTGACCTCTCTCTAACTCCCCCAGAGCTTCAGTCCGTGGGATGGTCCAAGGCACCTTCTGGCTCTGTACATATGGAACTTGTTTGTTTTTCAAACCTGAAAGTTGAGAAAGTGCCACAAACACAGCTGCTGCTTCCTCAGGCATTGCTCATCTCTTATTCCTTCTGAAGCTGTGAAGAAATTACAGCCTCATCCTTCTAAATGCTCTTGAATCACCAATGCAAAATAACACACCTTACTTGAGCAGCAGCAATATTATTCTTGAACACGTTCACCTCTATTAAGCTACAACCCATCCTATGAGGCACATACAAATTCTCACACATTAACATTCCTAGTTTATGTTCACCATTCTCAGAACCTTTATTTTGGGCCTTTGCTTAATGTGCAATTGTTTGAACAATAAAAACTGATTTTTTTCATTCACAATAGAGCTTTGTGCAAGCAAGTGCATGTGCTTTTCATTCAAACATAAATAGCCATACTTGGTTATGAATGAAATCAGTGGTTATTGTACTAATAATTCATAAACATGAATTAAATATACCTAAAGATAAACAAGTTTTATTCCTCACCTTCAACTCCAATATCTCTCCCCTTTCTCATCCTCTACATCAAAAGGATATTTAGAAATAAATTATGGATTCATAAGAAATATAGCTCTATCTTTTGTAACCTTAGTAAACATGAATAAAAAATGCTTAGGCATTAAATCTGCAGTTTTTATTCCTCTGCCTGTGTACTGGTTTCATACCACACTCAATGCCTTTTTGCTTAGGTGAAGTTATAAGAAAGGTAATGCAACATCTGGCACATTTATTTTCATTCCTGAAAACTTCAACCTTGTCAATTAAAGGTCTCATTTTAGCTGTGATATTTTATGACTACTCTTTGCAGTTTATGATGATAATAGCGACCATATACCAGATGGCTCCTATGTGCCAGTTATGTTCATCCTCATAAAACTCTCCTGGGTAGTTGTTGTCCCCAGTCTAACCAAGCAGAAGCCAAGTCTTAACAAGGTGAAGTACCATGTCCATGGTCACAGCTACTAAATGGTGCTAGGGATTTAGCTCAGTGGTTTCGCTGCCTGCTGTGCAAGCGCAAGGACCCGAGTTTGATCCCTGGTACAAAAATAATAATAATAATAATAATACCCTCAATTGTTTGCCACAGCTACTAAATGGAGACACCCAGGTTAAAACCCCGCCCTTTGGTTGTCAACAAAATAACTAGAGAAAGAAAAACAATGAAAATTATCCCCCAACATGTGTGGTTATTTCTCATAAAGAATATATGAACAAATAAGCTCCTATACTTTTTTTCTTGAAAGGATTATTTTTTATTGGTACATTTTAAGTATACAATATAATGATGTTCATCATTGGAAATCTGAACCTTTACATAATATATCTTGGTTCTTATTTTTCCCCCTTCCCCTGCCCTCCCTTCAACCCCTCCACCCCTCCCTATTTACAAAGACTTTGTGTCCATATTTTTCTTTCCTCGTATTGAATCCATTCCCTTCATTCCTTTCCCCAACCCCTCCCACTTCCCTTCCCCTTTGGAAACTAAAAGTGTAAAACAAGGATCAAAAGGTATAATAGATAATGTGAAATAGGAAGAAAAGGTCCTACACTTTTTTGAAGTTTCTGTTTGTCTTAGGCTCCAGCACTAACTTCCTCTCAGGTAGAGTTGAGTGCTTAAGAAAAAGCTGCCTTGAGCCAGGATCCTTACATCCCACGCAAAATGAGATGATAGAGAACTGGGAGTGGTGGAGGCCTTAACATGGACCCTGAAGTAGGAAATTTGCAGAAATTCAAAGATCAGGAGCATAGGGTGCAGGTATCCAGGCATAAAGATCAAATAGAGACTACCACCACTATCTCTCATATCCCACACACAGATCTTCTGAAGCCACAAACCACTGACAACATGTCATGACAAGATGTACTTCTGGAAAGTGCAAGGTACAAGGAATTTGTCTTGCATAAATTTCCTCCTCATGTCTTCATCAGTGATGAAAGAAGATTCTGAGCCATTACCAGAAAGTAAAGTGTTTCTAGTAAAACAGTAACAAAGCATATCATTCCCCAGTCAAATGGAAGTAAAAACTAGCCATTGAATCAAACTAAGTTAATTCCAAATGCAAGTTTCTAATACACATATCACCTGGTAATACAGACCCTCCCTTGGTATCCAAGGCCAGTGGCGGGGTAAGGAGGAATGGAGTATGTTCTTTCTTACCAAGTCCTTTTTTTTTGATACCTCAAAACAGAAGGAGAACACTGCATTTCCTTCTACTCTGGGAGGGAAAGGACAATTGTAGGTGATAGGGTTCCATTTAACATCTTAGTTCCATATCAACAGGGAAAAACATTTTCTTCTCCAAGATCATAGTAAGATCAAAATCTGAGGAGCAAGAATTATGCCTGCCTGAGTGAGTAGACCACATAAGGTGCCAAAAGCAGAGACCATTGCGATGGGGGAATCACTAAATAGATTGGGCCACAAGCTAAATTGGGGCCCTACAGAGTTATCATCTAATATCCAAGATCAAAGAGCTTGAGAATCAACTGAGAGGATCTGAGTCATTGTCAGGAAGAGGCTGCTCTTTGAGACCCTAAGTTACCAACAATTAACAGTGCAAATAAAAGAGGCAACAAGAGAGGGTCCATGGAGTCTGTCCTAAAGAAGCTGAAAAACCATCATCACAGGTGGTCCTTACTGTGCATTTACTCCTTGAAAACCTTGCAATCATCCCAAACCCTGAAAAGGGGAGCTGACCATAGAGCCCAAGCCTTAATCCATTATTCAATACTGCTAAAGAACCTGCTGCCTCCCTCAGTCCTGGGCACATCCTTCTTAAGTGCTAACTCTAAGCAAGTGTTCTGAACCAAGGAAGTGACTAATTCTAGAACCTCCTTTAGCTACTATGACAAATCACTTTACAGATGCTATGCTCTATAGTGGCGCCAGCACTCTAATTGTCCTGTGGAAGAATAATCAATGCCAGCTGTGAGCAGAGAAATGCAAAATCTTCAAAATGTACCACAGAGCCAGACCCTCTGTGGCACAAGAGGACCAGTCATCACCCACGTCACTCAATTCTTGCTGTGCTCTAGAGGCTGTGCAGGGGAGGAACCTACCAAGTCGGCAACCTTTGTTTGGCCTGGGGCGATTTCCCACGAAAAGGACAACTCTGGCTTGACTGCCTTCTGTTTCCATAGTTGTATTCTTCCTGTACTTTGCCCAGATTGGGCTTCATACTTTATATCATGCCATTTGGGCTGTTAAAAAGAGGATCTTGCTTCAGGGGCTCAATAATATACCATTTCTTAGAAATGTTTCAAACTATGTACTTGGCTTATATCTGTTAAGTTTTTAGTATATTTTTAAAATTATAGAAAGCCAACCAATCTCTCCTCACTCAAAGAACCGTGAAATACACACAAGTCTCTGTAGTTCCTTTTGTATTTTGTACTGTGCTCCTTCACAAGGCATAGTCTGTTCTGACTTCTCCAACTCTGACATTAGTGAAAAGGAGGTTTATTCATGGAGCTGGTTGAGAGAGAGTAGCCATGAAATCTCCATCTTTCCTTATCTGAAACAGGAATGAAACCGGTTATCTTCTAGCTCACAGGTGGAAATGTTTCAAGTTTAGGGATGAAGGGTCTGGAGAATATTTCACTCTTGATTAAGGAGCAGGAAGGAGGGCTGGGGATTTAGCTCAATGGTGCCACCACCTGCCTCGCAAGCGTAAGGTCCTGAGTTCGATTCCCAGTACAAAAAAAAAAGGAAAGAGGAATTAATTTTTGGATAGAGGTAAATAAGAAATACAGACGACTGGATAGGTGACTTATTTGGCTTAGAGAACAAAGTTTAGACCTTAAATTGGACAATTTTGACTTCTGAACGAACTCAGCATGTAGTACCTGGCAAAATACAGCAGTATATGGCATGGGCTTTAGTATCTGAGTGCCCTAGGTTCAAATTCTGCCCTTACCACTCTTAAGGCTGTGTGGGATCCACTGTGTGACTTTGAAAGAAGTACTCAACCCCTGAAACACTCCTTCCTCTCTGGAATGTGGTGATAATAATATAACCTCTCAGGGATAATTCTAGAATTAAGTGAGAAAATATGGCTATGGATCTTAGCCAAATGCTGGTGCCTGGTAGCTTTCATTATTATTTTCACTGCAAACATCAGTAAATTATGTATGCAAGTTAAGTATTAAAAATGGAAATTTAATATTAGGTGACAGGTAGCTCATCAAACCGCAAAGAGGAAGAAAAGAGGGCTCAGGAAGAGACAAGAGCCATTGTGTTGGTTCAGGTACTCCTGAAGCTGATGCCAATGTGGGATTAGTTGTTTACAAGTTTAATTGGCATCAATGCCCATTAAAGGGTGTGGGGAAGGAGCTGGAGAAGACAGGAAGTGTCTTTGGGCTATGGTGGAGAGGACAAAGGAAGTAGCATTAGGCAAGGAGGAACCCTACTATAGCTCAGCTCTGAGAACTTCTCAGGCAAGTCAGGAGGAGTCTTTGGACCAAGCCTCCAGGTTGAAGAATCCTGTGTCTTGCAGGAGTGAGCCTATATTCAATGCTGCTGTGCAGTCCTTGTTGGGGGCAGGCCATGGGGTGGGGGATTGGAGATAACATGGCAGTAGATCCAGAGGAGGAACCACTGGAGCCATCAGCCAGCTCTGTTCCCTGAAGCAGCAAATCTGATGAGAGCAGGAGTTGCATTTCATGGCTACTAACACCAGGAATCAAAGGCTGTTGGGGAACATAAGAGCCCTCCTTATTTGTGTACGTGTCCCATTTCTGCTTTTTTTTGTGATTTGTTCTTCCTTATCTCCAGAAGCCACTTCTATTCCTCCATCTATAAACTCAGAATGCCTCAGTTACAAGGCTCCCCTTGAGTGGGTTCAGCCAGCAAAAGATGAACAACTATCCCTCTATGCCCCAATTCCCAGTTAATGGGAAAATAAACTAATTGGCATCCTTGAGTCATGTCCATGCCTGGACCAGTAAGCTATGTCTAGGAAGTATAAGTTCATGGATATTTTCATGGGACTGGAGGGGAGGAATAATTTCCAGGAAAGTAACAATAGTGTAGTAGGAGTCTAGGGCATGGCAACATGGCTAGAGCAGTTTGGCACAATCGGGACCAAGCTGAGCCCTGCACCAGATACCAATCTACTGATGCATATGAGAGCTCACTGAACCTGACACCTGATATCAGTCTTCATGAGATCAAGTGGGACTACCTGAACCAACTGTCAAAGAAACATAAATGATGGCAGTAGTTGACTTTGCTGCCATTGCCCTCTTGTTCTTGCAGTGGTCCATACAGTATCTTCTCCTTTCCTTCAAAACATCCTTTTCTCCCTGAGCACTCCTTTTGCACTTCTACTTTTTCATTTCTTTTTCTTGTTTCTGCCTTAAAATAAAATGAATTGCCCTGTCTAATTCATTTGATTGGGACAAATAAGAACCTAGAAAACACTGCTGGTCCCTCCCCCATCCAATAACTGTAGGGGTAGAGGTGAAACAAAAAGACAACTTGAGAATATTCAATAAATGATGCTGATATTACTCGTGGTGTCACTTTAAAATATTTCTCAGCATATAAAATACAACATTACAGATTTTCTAACTAGCTTAAGTTTCAGTTCTGCAAGCATCCAACAGCCTGAATAACAGTTTCATTTCCAAGGTGGTCAGCTAGCAATATCAGAAACTACACACTCCAGGGGAGACTACTGGGTCTGTTTCAGCGATCTGTGCAGCAATCAATGCCCCAGACTTTGTGAATTAGCAAAGTGAAGGTCAGAAATGGGCCTTTGTTAATCAGCATGATAAAAATCACAGGTATTTGAAATATACCTGTGATTGACTGAAATGTTTTAGAGATACATTCCTTTATCTGGTACCAGTCCAGTGTTGTTGTCATCGCACCCTTAGAAATCAGACCGTGTTCGGCAATTAGTTATGAAGATTTCTGTTTTTCTGAAATATTCAGCATTTTCTTGGCCTTATATAACAGGATGTTAACTAGTGAGCAGCTGCTATATACGTCTGTTTCATAAATAACTGTACACGCGACAGGATTTGGTTTGAATCTTACTTCCATATCACACAGCTGTCAGCTGATGAGGAAGTCACTAGCTGTCATCCATTTCACTCTTCTATGGCATCTGCTCTTATCACCATAAAGAGAACTTTATGGGTGGGATGGACTAGACGAGGCTGCAGCAATGATAAGAGCTATTAAATCACTCCCCAAACCCTCAAATCCCACCTGAAATTGAGCTTGAGTTTTCTTCTTCTTGTCACAGTTTGTTTGATTTCAGGACTCTTATCCTGAGACTTTACTAGATGAGAATAGAAGAACATATTTTGACATCCCAACCCTCTGCCCTGACCATTATACACACTCCCCAAGGATTCTTGAATAGAGGAATGAATGGCTAAAAACTGTGCAACATCATTCCACTCTGCTGTGCAGTTCTAACATGATTGTTCACTCCTCTCCAGCTTAGGCTAACCCTCTCCTCTCTTCCCTCTCCCCGGGGCGTTCTCCTGCCTCCCTCAGCCCTCTAGCCCCTTGGTGGCTTTTTAGTAGGGTCAGCAGAACTAGTGACTAATGTAGAACAACCTGCTTTTTCAAAGCCTGACAGATAATAATAATAATAGTCAATCTCCAGAGTCTTGAAAATGCCCACCAACTATTGTGACATTGCAAAAAGGAAGCAGCTGCAACAGAAGAGAGAAAACAGAGGCTGAATCAGAAAAGTCTAAGCCGTATTTGTCCTGATCATGTAAATACGGAGATGGTGCCTTCAGTCCCCTGCATGTTCAGCATAAGACTTTGCTTCACTTAACACAAAACTAAAACCTCACTAAAATTTCCATTATTCGTTTGACAGTTTGTAGCTTTTCTAGATCTTTGATTCTCATTCCTGAGATTGCATGTTTTTAATACATATTAATATCACTACTGAGGATTGAAAAACTAGGTAAAGAAAGGAGCAAAGTATTTTAAAGGCAATTTGGCTGTAAATAAGGTAGTAACTGAGCCTACAGAGTAAGCTAACCAGGGTGCTGGTGATGGGGAGTGGACTCCTCTTTCCTATATCGGCCTGCCTCCCAGCATGAGGGATACTCTAGAGATGTCTGCAGAGACCCCCAGATTTCCACTTCAGCATGGTCCAGTGTGATGGCAGTGGTGAGGTGACATACAAAGTGAATCCATTCTTTGCTAACTTTGACATAGTTTAGACATTAAGTATCTTTGAGTCTTGATTTTTTTAGGTGTAAAATAGTCAGAATAATTCCTCTAATTAACTTATGGAGTGGTTATAAAATAAAGATACGAATGTAAACACTTTTGTTAATTGTGCATACGGGGATGTATTGATAAAAGATTATCATTGTAATTATTTTTCTCAGTAACATCCACCATCAACAAGTCCATGAGCTATCTAAGCAGGGTTGACTGGGCTCCTTTAAAAATATATGAAAAAATGTCAGGCACACTAATGCATGCCTCTAATTCTAGCATTCTGGGTGGCTAAGGCAGGGGGATCCAAAATTTGAGGCCAGCCTGGGCAACTTAGAGATTAAACAAGACCTTGACTCAAAATTTTTTTAAAAAAATATTTTTTTTAAGGGCTGGTCATATACCTCAGTACAAAGGCCTGGGTTTGGTCTCTATTACTATAAAAAAGAAAGAAAAAAGATAAGAAAGAAGAAAAAACGGTAAAAAAAAAACCCTATCTGTCCTACCCACTTTGGAAAGAAAAACTCTATCGACTGCAAGCTAAATGAAAACTTTACAGTGGACCCTCAAGATATGACCAACCAGCCTCACATATGAACAACTTGGGTTATGACTGGAATTTTAGTCTTAACTTACAATCAAATTTGTAAGTTATAACTCAAATGCTGGCTGCTTGTGAAATTGTAAACAGACTTGAAATGCCAAAAAAGCATAAGTCTGAGCCCAGATGTGAGTGTTTGTGGACATAATTTCAGTCACTGCATTATATAGTTTCGCTATCAAAATGGCCCCAAACAAGCTAGAAAAAAAAAAAGCTAAGGAAGAAAGGGAAGGTAAAGAAATAAAGCAATCACCACAATTGAAAAGAAGAAGGAAATTGTGGAGAAATATGAGAGTGGCATTCATGTGATTGATCTCGCTAGTATGTACAGCATGTTGAAATCCACTATCTCAACAATTTTACAGAGAAAAGATCTGTATAAGGAAGCTAGTGTTGCTATAGATGTTACTCAACTTAGTAAGTCACCATCAACAGTGTTAGACGAGGTAGAAAGGCTACCATTAATGTGGATAAATGAAAGGCAAATGGCAAGTTATAGCCCGAGTCTATAATTTGTGAAAAAGCTAGGGCTCTAAATGCAGCTCTCATAAAGGATAATCCACCAGCAAGTAATAATGTTGAAACATTTCATGTTGTTAAGGGGTAGTTTCACAATTTTAAAGTGAGGACTGGTGATAAAGTAGGTATGGTAAAGCAGCCAGTGTTGATAAAAGGGCTGCTGAAAATTATGTACACCACTTTGAAATGATGGCACTGAGAAATCGCTTTTGCTTTCATCAAGTTTTCAACTGTGATGAAACTGGCCTTTTCTGGAAGAAAATGCCCAGGAGAACATACATTACCCAGGAAGAGAAGAAAATAATAGGTCACAAGCCTATGATGGATAGACTGACCTTATTGATATGTACTAATGCGAGTGGTGTCCTCAAGATAAGACCTCTCTTGGTTTATCGCTCTGAGACTCCTAGAGTGTCCAGAAAACATAGTCATGAAGAATAGAACCTTCACAGGTTTTTGTCCCTTTTTTCTTAGTTTTACTAGAGTTATAAATTAATCTGACGTTGTTGTTGAATCCAGACTTGAGCCTGCTGTTTCAGGCAGACAGCTGCATATTGTCATATACAGGATGAAACATGGGAAGGGATAGAGCTTTCTCTCCTATCATATTCTATATATCCAAAAAGAAAAGTCAAAACCTTCAATTTCCTCCTGCTATGGGCTAGATTGTTTATTCTCAAAATTTACATGTTTTAGCCTAATGTCATGGTATTTAGACATGGGGTCTTTGAATCATGAGGGTGGAACCCTCATGATGGGATTTGTGCTCTTATAAGAAAAGACCAGATCTCTGTCTCTTGTCTCTGTCTCTGTTCCACCCCCCCAGCCCCCTTCTCCTTCTCTCATTTCCTCCCTTATTCTATTTTCTTTCTCTGAACCAAATCAGCCAGCACCATGATCTTGGACTTCTAGACTTCAGTACATGAGAAAATAAATTTCAGTTGTTTAAACCACTTAGCCTATCATACTTTATTATAGCAGTCTAAAGTGACTAATATACCTCAAGCAGTAAAAGGCTCAAATGGATTTCACTCTGAAAGTTAAAATGTAAATGAAGGGGAAAAAAAGAGTTATGAGGAACAGGAAGGACATAGATACTTTCCTGTATGTTAGGAAAAAAATTCTAAAGAATGAAGATTCTAAAAATTTAATATTAAACATTTTAAAATTATAAATAAATAAATTTATATATTTATAAATTTAATTGAAATAAAGGACAATTTGAGAGAATCATTCTGCTTTTAGTCAGGCAAGAAAGCTATGAACTTCTGTAAAAATTAACAAACAAGTTACATAATATCAGTACACAATAGCACAGGGTAAACACTCCCATTCCAAAAGGGAAAAGGGAGGACTAAGAGGATAGAAAAGAATTGGACCAAAGCAAGATCAAAAACCATCAGGGCAAACATGAAATCCTATACTTCTGTGTCCAGCATCCAGGAAAGATGGTGGTAAAATGTGAGTTCTAAAGACCTTGAGTGGTCCCATTCCTATGATCTTGCTGCTTGCAGCCCATATGTTCTTGCTCTTGGGCTGGCTCCACTCTTAAGCTGCAGCCTTCCTTGGCAGATGTTCATATTTCTAGCATCTTCAACTTTACGAGGTTTCCACTAGATCTTGGGCTTCATTCCATGTTTTCATGCACTTCCCATCTCAGGGGCTCTTTCCCTGGCATCCAGACTTTTCTTTAAAATCTGGGTGAAGCCTCCCTATCCCAAAACTCATACATTCTGCATGCTGGTAAAATGAGTATCATGTAGATAACACCAAGATCTGTGGTCATCAGAAGCAGTAGCCAGGCCCCCTTGAACCATGGCTACAGAGGACTCTAGGTGCCAGGATGGCTGAGCAGAGTGAAATAAATACCAGGGAACCAATTCTCTGGGAGACTCTTCTTTTCTATTTTCACAAATAAACCAACTTTAATAGATATTACCTTGTATTTATATAGCAAATTCTTCAAGAACCTTAACTATTTTACAGACATTATTTCAAATTAATCACTACAACAACCCTGTGAGGTAGATATTATCCCCATTTTACAAGACAGAGAGACTGAAGCACAAAGAGGTTAAGTGATTTGCCAAATTTTCAGTTAAGGTCACTGAAAAGCCAGGATCTGAGCACCTTAGCATCCCTGCTCCCAGAAAAATACCTCATGAAAGAATCTTTACTGAAAAGTATCTTTAAAATAAAGTATCTCTCGCCCCAGAGGAAGTGGCTTCCAGGCCACCATCCATCCTGCTGCTCCATGCCCAGAGGAAGGGGCTTCTGAGCAGTCATCCCACCACTCCTGGCTTAGAGGAAGGGCCTTCTGGGCCACTGTCCATCCCGCCAATTCCAGCCCAGAGGAAGGGGCTTCTGAGCCCCATCCCACCACTCCCAGACCAAAAAAGGGGCTTCTAGGCCACTGTCTGTCCAGTTGCTCCTGGCCCAGAGGTAGGGGCTTCTGGGCCACTGTCCCACCTCTCACAGCTCAGAGGAGGTGAGCCATGTAGGTGCTAACAACACCTCCCTCCCACCCCAGTCAAAATGAGAAGACACATAAATAAGTCTCAAAACCAGACTTCCACATCACCTACAGCAACCCCAAAGGGAAATGAGATGGAACACTCTGATACTCAACCACCTGGACCCCCTGAACTAGCAACAAAAGAGGACCTGGAAAAAATGATATCAGAAATAATTTCTCAGATAAGAGAAGAGATTGTGGCCATAGAGCAAAACATGATAAATAAATCTAGAGAAGAGCTCAGGAAAAGGATGGAATCCCAACATAGCAAACAAATGGATTCCATAAAACAGATGCAAATAGATTTCCAGGACATGAGAAACTCCTTTGAAAGTCTACACAGCAGAATGAGCCATTCTGAGGACAGAATTTCAGATATAGAAGGTAAGATTACAATTAGTGATGAGGAAAAGAAAAACTGCTTCAAAATTGTAAGGGAACACGAGAAATCAATCCAGCAGCTGCTAGATAATGCAAAGAAGAATAACAAAAGACTGATTGGAGTCAAAGAAGAAACAGGAGAGAGTGCAGACAACATAAAAAAACTTCACAGAAGTAATGGCAGAAAACTTCCCAAGCAGGGGAAAAGAACTTGACATACAGATAAGTGAGGCATATAGGACTCCAAAA
>NW_004624739.1:6466203-6494268 GCF_000247695.1 Heterocephalus glaber
AATAAAGTATCAATAGTAGTATGTTATGAAAATGAAATCTTTCTATTGCCATTGAACAAGGATCCTAGGGTCTCTTCCCAAAGGATAAGTAGACACTTTTATATCCTTAAACCTGCCATGGGTGGGATCTTTTGGATTTCTCAGATGGTTTCAAGGCTCTTTCTTCTTGAAATACTTTCTTTCTTTTTAATGGCACTAATTTCATTAGAAGCCACACTTCCTTTGTCCCCACCTTTACACATAGTTTTTGCTATCCCAAAATTTAAGTTTTTCAAAATTTTCTGCTCTGTCTTTTGCCTCTGATTCTCACTATAAATCTGGATAAAAGCAGCCCGCAGTAACCATGCCACAGCCTGAATGTTGGGCTGCTTTAAAATTTGGTCCACCCGATCAATTAGTTCACTGTCTCTTAGTGCTCTTAATCTCAGTCTCCCAGAAAATCTTAAGACATGGACAGAATGTAGACAAATTTTCTTCCAGAGTGTAATGCATATGGCTTCTAGTTCAACTGCCAGTGATGTCTGCCCCTGTTCCCAACTGAAGCCTCCTGAGCCTGGCCTTTACTATCTACATTCCTATCAACATTCTGGGCTTCTGAGTTCTGACCAGAATCACTCACCAGGCTCTGCTTACAGCATTAAAGGGCTTTTCCAAAGTCCTCCCACAAATCAGTTCCAAAATCTTCTAAATCTTGTGGTCAGGTAGAGGTCACAGCAATGACTCCACTTCTCTGGTACCATTTTCTGTAACAATTACTTTCTGTTGTTGGAATACAGTACCCAACACCCACAATTTAAAGGAACAGAGGTTTAATTTGCTCATGGTTTCAGTCCATGATTGGCTTCCTCTGAAACAGGAACTTCATGATAGAAGGGCATGGCAGAGCAAAGCTGCTTATTGTGGCTGGGAAGCAGAGCAGGGCAACAGTACTACAGCAGAATGAGGGACAAGACATAGACCCCAAGACCATGATTCCACGACCCACACAGACATACCTTGGGGTGGAACTCAAAGCCAATCAAGTTGGAATTCCACCCCAACCACTACACAGATATACCCATCAATTAAAAAAAATTGACTCCTAGAGTTTGTAGAATCCTGACATTCCAGACTTCAAAGGTCCTATTTCTTCTTAATGCCAAATGACATTAAACCATGCTCCTATTTGCTTGCCCCCAGAAGGTGCTCTCTTTCCTATGGTTTCTCCCCCAGGTGTTTCATTACATCCCCTGGAGGGTGTTTCCCTGTCATCTTGATCTTGAGCTCTGCTCCAACTGCAAAACACACACACACACACACACACACACACACACACACACACACACACAAGACCGTGCTGCTGCTGCTCTCTGCTTCATCCAGAGTACAGATCCAGGGATACCTAGGATTTATTGAGAAACTGAAGACACAGGGAACTTGTAGTACAACTTGTAGTAGTCCCTTGTAGTACAGGGAACTTGAAGTTGGATGCTAGCTATGGCTGGCTGCCCTTAAAATACCCAGGTCGAAGCCCTCTCAATGAAGCCTATACCTGGGACCCTCCCCTTCCAGCCCTCACTACCACAAGTTCTACCCCTTTTCCTCTAAGAGATGTTCCTTGTATGGGGTTCATCTCCTACAGGCTAGAGAGAGACAAATTTTCTCTTACTTGAACTCTGGGCCTAACATCAAGTCCTCAAATGCTTTATTCTACCACCACCCAAATACTGTATATGATGTGATTCCACTTATATATGACATTTTTTATTAAGTTTATTTATTGGTACATTTTAGGTATACAATATAGTTACATTTATCATTGGGATCTCGTACATTTACATGATGTATCCTCGTTCTTATTTTTTCCCTATTCCCCTGCCCTCCCTTCATCCCCTCCACCCTTCCCTATTTACAAATAATTTGTTTCCATTTTTTTCCTTTTCTCATATTTTTTCTTTCCCCTTCTTTCCTTTCCCCTATCCCTCCCATTTCCCCTATTCCTTTAGACCCTTTCTTCCTATTTCATAATATCAATTATACATTTTGATCCTTATTTACACTTTTAGTTTTTCACACCAGAGAAACTATTTGGTATTTACATGTGTGTCCTATTTATTTCACTTAGTATGGCCTCAATGTGCATTCACTTAGCTATAAATGTCTCTAGTTTCTCATTCTTTATGGCTGAGTAGTACTCCATTTTATTTTTTAAAAAACCCCACATCTTCTTTATCCAGTCTCCAGTTAAGACAAAGCCATGGGACATAAAAACAGGTCAGTGAATGACAGGGGTTGGAGAAAGGGTTGAAGGTTAACTATGAGGAATATGTTGCAGTAAAGGAAATGTTCTATATCTTGATTGTGGTCATCATTACACAAGTATAAGGATTTGTCATAGTCATTGCACTGTACTTTATCAAGATTTAATTTACTGTATGAAACCATACCTCTACAAATCTGACTATTTTTGATGTCAAGCAATACAGTATTACCATCTTTGATTTGTACACCTACTAGGAAACAAGACAAAAGTTTTTCCAGCACAGGAGGTCAATAATAAATTCATATTATTTTCTAAAAATAAAAGCAATTCAGGGAACCATGCTTTTCAAGGCAACATCTTCACAACAACCACTAAATATTACCTTTCCTTACACTATTTTGAGAGCTGGGAAGACTATTTTAGAAATAAGCTAGTTTCTATACTGCCCAATCATTTTTAAATATTGACTTGTTGCATGTATACTATATAATTTCTTGAACGGAATTTGTGTCTAATAATCAAAAAACAAACCTTTTCTCAGTGAAATTATATGTATGGCTGAGATAAAAGGTGTAGTTTCACTCAAGTATACATAGGCATTAAGGGAGCAAAGATAGTTTCTATGATGAAGATATTAACTAGGAAATATTGTTTCAATAAAATTTCTGTGTATTTGTATGACTTGGGGAGCTTCATTTCTTTCATACAGAGAGAATTTTGAATTTCTTTGAAAACAAGACACTCTTTACACAAGTAAAGATTTAAAATTTTTGTTATTTTTAAGGAGGAATTTTCCATTGCTGTCATGTAAGAACAGATTATCGCTGATACTCTGCTCTTGTGTGTGAATTAGAAACAGAAGCCCTTTCCTTCAGCCAAACATAGACCACCCAGGGACGTCCAACCTGACCTGTAGAGATGAGACTGGATTTCAGACTCCAACGGCCCCTCAGAGGAGAGCTTTGGGCATGGGAAGGCTTCAGTCCTATTGCCCCTAAAGAAAGAGAAATATTCATTTCAGGGAAAAATATGCTTAAACTATATAGAATCATGAGAAATATGAAGGGACAGCCATAGCTTAGCTCCAGCCCCTATACAGTGGAATCAAGCTGTGTTCTTGATGCCCCAGAAAAAATGTTTCAGACAAATAAAAGAAAGAATAATCCTACCCATACGACAAGTATATCAAGAGCTGGTCCTCATAGGTAGGAGAACTTGGATCTAGGTGAGAGGAAATAATGAATGACACAGAAAAACCTGAGGAGTTTAAAATGCAGATGCTATATGTGACTGAGACATTTTCCACTCTTTCAATAGCTTAAATCTTCCTTCTTGTCTCTAAAAACCTCACAATTTGACTGTAATTCTGTTTACTTGGGGGAGCTCACACTGGCCTCTATAAATTAGTGTAAATATCTTTCCTCTAGTAGAAAGAATGGCTTTCTTTGGCTCATAATTAAAGGATCAAAGTGGGTTCTGGTTAGTCCCTAATGGAGGGGTTTGTTAACCACATTTGCAAATCATTGCAGCTACCTGCTTCTAGTCACTTATCCACTGTAGAAGACAAAAAAAAAAAAACAAAAAAAACAGGAAAACTGAGCAGAAGGAGCTGAGCTCTGGTGCTGGGCTGGTGAGCTCTTCAATCTACTCAACATAAGTGATCTCAAGCACAGCAGTTCTGACCTCCCAGAACCACTTAATCTGATGTTGTGGGTGGCAGTGGGGACTCTGGGTCAGTAAGCTACTGCTTCACCAGAAGTCCTCTTCAGAGCCATTGTATAAGGATTAAGAGAATAGCTGCTGAGGCCAGGCTGCCTAGTTTGAATCATGGCTCTGCCAGTGTGGTTTGGGGTAAGTTAAATTCTTGGTGTTCATTTTCCTAATTTTAAACATAGAGATATACAGCACCTACCTTAAAAGGTTGCTGGAGTGATTAAATGTGAAAGAATGTTTTAGATCCTTTGTAAAGTGCTGCTTCTGTAAGGCAGAGGGGCAGTTTAGTGCTAGGAAAGAACACCCCAGACTTGGGAACAAGGAATCTTGTGACTTATTGGCATTGTGGTGTGAAATGGTTATTTGGCTGTACTCCCTGCCTGTGCATACCCATTGATTACCTCACAGCTCTGCAGGTCAGAAAGCTAGGCATGGCCTGAATGAGTCCTTTACTTAGACTAGCACAAGGCTAAAGTCAAGAAGCCAAGGAGAATATAGTCAGATGGAGGGTTACGCAGAAGGGGATCTGCTTCCAAGCTCCCTCAGAAAGTCACTTTGAATTCAGTGTGTTTTTGAAAGCCCATAATAGAGAGAGACAGTATGCTGCCTTAAGTCTCTGACCTCCTGGAAGATCTAGATGTTCTTGTAAAAGGCTCATCTGATTAGGTCAAGTCCAATCAAGATAAATCTCTTTTTGCATTAAACCAAAGCTAACTAAGAACCATAATTATATTTGCAAAATCTCTCAACTTTTCCATATAATGTAACATAATTTTGTGAATGATATACATAACCTTTGCCATAATTGATGGTTAGAAGTAGCTCAGTTTCTATACACACTGAAGAGGAGGAGATTCTATGGGAAGTAGTTTATCAGGGGTCATGCCACCACTCATAGGTTTTAGTAATACCTGGGTCCCTGGCAGAAATTTTCAAATGGTAAAGGGTTGGAATTTGGCACAGGTATATCTTTTAAGTCTCCCTCAGCTGATTCTGATGTGGCTGGTACTAAGAAACCCTAGTCTGGTCTTTTTGCTTTGAAGTCAACAGACCCCAGCACACAGCATCCTTTGCCTTTTGTGACCTCATAGTGGATCATGAACACTTTTTTTCACCTGGTGTTCGAGTGAAACACACTAGGCAAATGCTCTACTACTGAGCTATACTCTTGGCTCTCATGAACGCTTTTTTAAAGCCAGCTGATGATGTAAGATCAAGTTCTCAAGAGAGAACTCTGCATGTCAAGGAGTGTGACCAACTCCCACGGGAAGAGCTTGGAAAGGGGCCCAGTGAGAACCTGCAGCTTTGGTGGATCTCAGCGCTCCCTTCCTATATCCACACTCCTCATGGTGGTGAAAGCTATGGCAAGTGATGTTGAGATATGTCTGCCATGATGTGCAAGACATGGTTATCCTTCAAGGAGAGATGCCAGAAATATGACAGAAATGCCAGCGTCCCTGTCACTGGTCAGGTGGCTAATTAAATTTAGATGCAACACTTTTATAGTTCAAAGCTGACTTCCTGCCTATAATAGCAGCTCACCTATGTGATAATCAGTCAATGATGGCCAATTAGTTTCATCTACTCTTGCTCGGGGACCCCAACTGGATTTTGTGGCATCTGCCAAATAAAGGAAGTGGGAAGGCATTGCCTTCATCATCAGTCCTGCCTAATGTCATCTCCACAATCCCTCTTCCTCCACACCTCCCATCCAACCACCCAGCCAAGATTTGCATTCACATTCAGGAAGATTTTGCTAAAAGAAAGAAATGGTACAAAATGGTAAAGGATTCTGCAGGTTGTTTTACACACACACAGAGCCAGTGTTATCACTCCAGTCAAGTCCTGTGGAGAAGCCTCAGCAAGCAGGTTATTGATTTTCCAGGGACAGTGTCTACACTTTATTTCTGCATTATCAGTATCTCAACGCAAAGCTGACCAGGCTGCCTCCCCACCTCCACAGAGCATGGTACAGTCTGTATGTTTGGCCTCACCTTCAACACACACACACTCCTCAGAGATCTGGTATTTACTATCGTGAAGCACTCTTCTACAAAATACAAACATTTGAATGCCCTTGGCCTCATGTCCTAAGGGGTAGGAGCCACCTCAGGTGTGGCAGTAACAAAATTTCATCTTCCCCAAAGGCACCTAGAAGGCATGTGCTGCCCCAGAATGGGAACCACCAGGTGGATCTGGGTTGACTATTTGTCTTCACCCTTCAGTACAGTGGTTCTCAATCTTGGCTGAGGGTTGGGATCACCTGGGGAGATTTCAAAACCCCTTATGCATGGGTGCTACCTGCAGAGATTTTAATGTGACTAGTCTAAAGTGTTTCTTAGGCACTGAGAGGATACAAAATACCCCCAGATGATTCTAATGTGTAGCTGATGTCTTCTTTTCCAGTGCCAAATCCACAAGTTTCCAGTGGCCAACTTAGGCTGCAGTTCTACTTGGGTCTCCAGGAAGGAGCCAAAGCAGCTGCTTTTGAGTCAGGACTAATGTTCCACTCTATTCATTAGCACCCTAGCAATGGGATGTGGCACTCATTTGACTACTCTGCACCACAATCCCTGCCTGCCCAGTGATATATAATTCAGTGGGAAGCTAACTGCTAAATGAAGCAGCCACCAGCTCATCCTCTCCAGGAAACAACTGTGAAAAGGGACATGGAAAGCCGTGTACCTACTGCTTGGCCAGAGAAATAGAGAAATGTGAATCTGTAGCTTGGAAGCAGGAATCCTTCAGGCTTCCTGGGCCTTCTGTAAGGGTGACAATCACCAACAACGTGCTGGGGCCCATTAAGTATCCTTGAGTAAGCTGATTCACTATGGTGACATTCAGCTACCTACACTGGCCTCTGCAATGAGTATCTCATTCATGGGTCCCAGGAGACTTTCTTTACTCTTCTGTTCTCATTCATCTAGCTGGAGTTTCCTGAGAAGCTAGTTTAGTAGAGCAACAAAGATAAGATTTGTCTGTTTTTCTGTGTTGGAATCTCACTATCTAAAGATCTTTTTGCTGTTGCTGCTGTTGTTTTGGAAATGGAAAAGCTCTGGATTGTATGGTGGCGATAAGCCAGCCTTCCAAGAAGACAGCTGAGAAAACACACCTCTGGTTTACCTTTAGCCCCCATGTCAGAAATGCCAGAAAGTAGGGAAGTGGGGCTCTGCCATTGCCAAGTTCCAGGATATAAATCCTCCTGCCATGGCTGATTTCAAGCTGTCAGCATTTAACAACTGGCTGTCTCATCCCCTTATCCATCCTCTCAAACATGTACACAATTTTAAGTTCCCCAAGAGTACCTGTTTAAATACCAGATTTAAATACCAGGAGTGAACCCCATGGTGGTGTGTTTGTCAACAACTTGGGAAAACAGATACTCAGAGACTCTGAGAAGAGGTCCTGGGAAGTCTGGAAATAAAAATAAAAACTAAAAGACAATAGTATTGCTGGGGAGAGACTCAGATGTTGGCATGGAGAAAGAAATAAGGATGCTATCCTACAGAGGAAGGTGCTAAGCTTCCAGAAAGTCTCCAGTTTAATTAGCCCTTTTCTTCTCATTAGAAATCTAGGCAATATAAACAACATATTTTATTATATGTGCTGCCAAAGCAAGCACATAAACAACATATTTTGAAATAACCCAAAAAAGGAAGCACAAAACTGAAGACAGAGTGCCTGGGGATCCAGAAGAACAGGGGATAGGGTTTGCTGAGTTCCTGGGCAACATGGCACAGACACCATGGGGGATCCACCTATGGAACTGCAGGGATGCAGGGACCATCTGCCAATGAGGAGTTGAGCAGCCTGGGGGAAGTCTGGCCTGCTGAGCAGACACCATCTCTATGCTATTTCTAAATAGAAGTGTTACCCATGCTATTGTTCAGATAAAACTCTCTTCACAAAGCAAGCCCCAAAAGAAAATGAGAGATTCATACACTATTGCTTTAAGCAATAAACATGGCTTCCATAATGATGGGGGTTCACTGCACACCCATATAGCCAATAAAGATAATAATACAAAGGTAGCATATCCGTGCACCAAGTGCCATTTACTTACTTTCCACATAGCAGCATTTTATTCTTAAAATCAGGTAAGTGCTATTATTAAGCCTAGGTTACAGATAAGGAAACCAAGGCATGGGCCACTTATACAATTTGCCTACACTCATATGCTAGTGAATGGCAGAAGAGACGAAAGCCTAGCAGTGTGGGTTGAGTCGTAAGGGCTCTTCTGTGACTGAGATCTCCCCCTTTACCACTCAGGGCCAGCCTTTGTGCATCTGGACATTCTCCTGAGTTTCCTTTTTGACCGTGAGCTCCTCCACAGCAGGGATCCTGAGTATCTGACTCATCACAGAGAGAAGACTGCTTCTATCTTGCAAGACACAGGTACTACTGGTTCAGGTTTCTGGGCCCTGACTCTGCTTCTCCTCCCAGAGGATGAAGGAGCCTTGCTGACACTGAGTCTACACAAGGACAAGGAGGAGTAATGATTGTAATGGTCCCTTAAATGAAAGCAGATTGCTAGTGTGTGTTCTTCGAGGTGTGCCTATAAGGGCAGAGCTAAGGCAAGAACAGAGGTTTCCAGACCAGCCCAGACCTCAGCCAACTGTGCCTAGGGAGGCAGTCTTGCTGACTCGCTGTGGGCTCTGGGCCAAAGGGTCTCTGCTGAGACTCGCCACTCCTGCTCCTACCCACATGGCCTGCTCACGCCCCCAAAAATGTACAAGTTAGTAATTTCGGCTAATAAAACAAAAGGCTTTATTTAAATGTATATATCATACCTGAATCTCTGAAGTCACAATAAGCATTTGTTGGGGACTGAATGAATGAGTGAATAAATGGGGGGGGGGTGAGTTTCTCTCAGCTGCCTGGTATTTCTGAGGAAATTCGCATGCCATGACTTACACCAGGTAGATTTTCTGATCCCTTTCCTACATCTCTTGCTCTCCTCAGCCTTGGAGAAGGTGCATCAAGAACTTACCTACCAACTCTGTCACCCTGGCTCTGCTGTGCCCTGCATGTGTGGCACAGATGCATCACAGGCATCTCACACATGACTGAGCCTCCAGCGTGCATATCTTTGAGTCACAGAGAAAGTAAGGCTTAAGGTTCTGGGTCCACACCCCTATAGCCACACACTCTTTCCCAGGATAGGAGAGGAATTCAGCTTCTCACCTCCTTCTGTCTTCCTGGGTTTCATCCAGTAAGGTCAGATTTGACATAATTCAGACTCAGAAGGATTCATTTTTCATTGAATTTCACGTGAATTGAATTTAAACTCAAAACAATATTTCTCCCTTTTTCTATAAAAGTCTTGGTTAAACTTTCTGTTTTCTTGTCCTGGTCTTGTGTTTGTCTTTAGAAAGAAGAAATAAAATATAAACCCTTTATAATACTGTATTATTGAAAGGCTCAAAGATTTCATGGGCACTTTTTGAAGAACAAAGAGGCATCTGTATACCCAACAGCTTCCCTGATATATTCATTGTAGCAGAAGGAGCCTTGGGATGTCTGAGCATGAAATTATTACTGTAGTTTGTCAACCATTTCGCTGAACTATTTCCTGCTTTTATATCCAGGAATCCCATTACCCTCCAGGTGCACCCCACTGTGGTTTCAAACAAGTGGAATAATGCTCAGCTTACAACTTGCAGCTGCTACCACGCACGGATGGTCCACACTGTGGCCTTGCCTGGCTCTGTGGACAGAAACCGAAGTTGTATGCAACAACTTACAAAACACACAGATGCATTTCTCAAATGTGCCCAGTGAATAATGATATGAGAAATGTTCACAGGACTATGTTCATTCTAGGGAAAACTTTAATTAAAGAAGATTTTTTAGGATCTCATATCTTGGGAAGGTCTACTGAGTTCAGGAAGGGAAAGCTACCAGGCTGTCAAGGATAAGTCACTCCACTCTAGGCTGGAATCCTTTGTACTCATAGAGAGAAAATATGCAAATGACTAAAGTTTACCAAATGGTTTGGTTAGAGTCAAAGAAAGCTTAGGATGTGATGGCAAGGGTCCTGGACAGGGAGGCAGAGCCCTGGTATCTACTTTCCATTCTGCTTGTGTCTGATGACCTTGAGTCAGTTGCTGGGTATCATTTTCCCACCTATGATGTGAAATAGAGCAGCAGGGTACCTGACAGGTCAAAAACACTCAATTAATTATTGCTGAAGAAAGAAGGGAATAATTCTCAAGCACGCTGCTGCAGACTTCAGTTTTAAAATAACATACATGCTTTCTCACCCTCCTCACCTTCTAAAGCTTCAGGATCCTAATCTTCCCCTATAAGGAGGGGTGGGACACTGCCTGGGACAATACTGTCCCCACTGTGCTGCTCAAGTACAGGAGGGAAGAAGCAGGTCTGAGCACAAGCCAGGTATGGGGAGAGTAAGCTATGGTGCACAGCCCCTCCTCACCCAGAAGTAGTGCAATGTGGTTGGTTTTTTGTTTTTGTTTTTATTTTGCCTCCTTTTAGCCTTCTATTAGCCTATTGTGTTGCTGTAAGAAAATGCCCAAGGCTAAGTACTTCATAGGGAAAAGAAGTTTATATAAACTCACAGTTTGGGAGACTGAAAGTCCAAGATGAGGCAGCCCCATCAAGTCTGCCTCTCGTGAGTGTCCCATGGCAGATGGCATAATAGTGGGAGTGTGGGCAGATGAGATCACAAGGCAAAATAAGAAGCCAGAGCAATTCGAGGGTTAGTGCCACTCTTCATATAACAACCCATTCTGTTGGGAACTAACTCACTCCATGAAACCAGCATTAATCCCTTCTGAAAGCAGTGCCCTCAATGATCTAATCGTCTTTTGCTAGGCTCCACCTCTTCAAGATTCATCACTTCTCACATTTCCACATTGAGGACCAAGCTCATGAACTCTTGGAGGACAAACCACATCCAAACCATAGCAAAGCTCTCCCAATGACTTTCTGTTTCATCCAGGTTAGGCGTTATTTCTCCAATCAGAAGCATTGGGCTCCTCTGCTCCTCCTGCCCTTTCTATTTATGTGCTGTAGTCAGAGCTATTTCTCTCAGAACCTGGTCACCAGGGATGCAAGTGCTTGCTTTCTGACACTCAATGCACCTTTGATTCAGAGGAGCAGTGTACCTCAAAATCACACTACTAAGCGGCCTTCAGAATCACTCTGATATCCTGCCCCCTGGGGATCAACCAGCAGCGTTGCCACCCCTTTGCTCTGCACACTTTTGGAGGAGTTCCTCTGAGCTCAATCCATAAATCTTCCTCTCAATATGGTGAGAAGGGATAAAAATTATAAAAGTCTGACAATTCACAGCCTCTTCTCCTCCAGCCCTTCTTTCCCCTTCAACTGCATAAAAGTCAAGTGTTGGTTACCTGGCATCCTCTTTTCTTCCATTCCCCCATCCCCTGCTTTATTTCACATGTTGGTATCATGAGCAGGGAAAGAAGATGTGTACTGGATTCATAACAAAAATAAAAGGGAAGAAAAATATTTTAAATAGGAGAAAAAAACATCTAAAAATGCTGTTAACATGGACAGAGAAGAGTCATGCAGGATTTAGAAAGTTTGGACTGTAGGGTCAAGGGTATGGGAAAAAGTTTCAAGTATTAGCTACATCTTGCATAGAATCAATTGAGAATGTGGGAAGGAAGGGGAGAAAAAAATAAAGAGAAACAAGGAGATAGGGAGAGAAGGGGGATTTTAAAATGGCTTCTCACATTAAGAATATACTTCCTTTAGGGACTAAATAGATGTTGGAATTATTATTTGTGACTCTATAATTGTTTCACAATGTGACTCTGAATGTCACCCAGTGCCAGGATTGGTCATAGACTGACCCTCTTATATTTCGGGACAGTTATTTATTCTAAGGTGGTATTTTTTTCAGGTTGGATTCCTACATCTACTTCCCCCCTCCTTGACTCTAGATAGTTCCATTTTCTCCTCCCCAAAGGCACAAACCTGTATCGCTAATTTTTGCCCCAGGGATATCAGAGTTTTGTGAAAGTCTTCATTACTTGGGAAGACAAGCTTTCCTTACTTTCAGAAATCCTTTTCTCTCCCATTTGACCCCAACTTCCTGTGCTAGCAACCAACTTCAAGGTGGTAGCCAGGGAAGAGGTGCTGGTAAAGGAAGTGGGGGTAATGCTGGATGCAAGAGTCGGGAGGGAGACAGTTACATTGCTTGGAAAGATTTGCTCAGTGTCAACATCAGCATTCTTACATAAAAATGTTCTGAAGACTGTTTTGTCTTTAAATTTGGATTTGCAAGAGCAAGTACCACTCTGTAAAAGTTGATTCCCCAGGAAGACACAAGAAGAACAGAAGTTTGAAAAACATACAAGTATATGTTGTTCCACATGCTCTGAAGGCCTATTTTAGAGCATTTCTTATCTTTGAAGTCCTTAAACTCTTCTCTACTTCTTGCCAGCAATGTCGATTAAGTGGATAACCCAAAGACAGCTGATACCATGCAATTTCCATCAAAAGCCAATTCACTGCTTTCATAACAGAGGGATGGATACTGGTAGTTAGAAAGGCAGAAGTGGCTCATCCATCTTTAAGGATAATTTATATGACTTGGACGACATTTAATTTAACAGGTCACCCAAAAAGCAAGTGATTTAATTCTGCAGATTTTTAAAAGTGCTATTCTGCTGCTCTGAGGTAAGTTTTGCCCCATATGCTTTGTTCTTATTTGACATCTGTTTTTAAGGAATAATTATAAATTATAACTTTTCCAATCATGAGCAAGGAATAGGATCTCAAGGTCAAACATCTGACTTTGAATCCCAGGATTAAACCTCTGTGCTTTTGGCAGGAGGAATTAAGGAAGATTTGTGAATGTGAAACGAAGTAGATCCCAGCTGTGCCCATGAAACAGAGCCTGAAAGATGAACTTTCCTATTGTTTTCCTACAATGTTCAGGCATGAGATGCAGGTGATTTCCTCTCCACAATTTTGTGAGCAAAACCCTACTCCAGCAGTTACCCTTACCCCATTAACCTCTCTTGTTCCAACCATAGAAAACCCTCCACTCCAGTCCTGAATAATGCTTCCTATTTTCAAATATCCCCAAACTGTTCACTTTTGTCCTTCCAGCCAAATGAAATATACCTGAGGGCCAACCAGAAATTCTCCTTACTTTTCCAAAATCCCACCAATCAGACTCTGCCTCAACATTTCCTCTTTTTGCTCTATAAAACTTCCCTTCCTTTCTTTTACACTTGAGTCCTTACGAAACAAAGGAATGCCAGGTGGGTATCCTTACCACGTATTTATGAAAAAGCAGCCTTTGCTAGTTTTTGTCTCAGGCTTAGTTTTTCTTCAATTTCTGGCGGGGAGCCAGTGTTATTCCCAAAGCACTGATGAGTAACAGGAAGTTTGGGGAGATATGTGATGGCCCAGATTCACCCAGAGGAGCTAAAATTTGAGCCCAGGTCTGTCTTCCCCCAAGGTCCCTCATTTCCCCCAGTTCACACCCTCAGTTTGAACAACTTCTACTGTCAAGATGCTCCAGAAAACAGAGAGAGGAAGACTGGAGCAAGTAGCTCTCGTGCCTGGAGATCAAGAAAGCAAATGGCCAAATGATCCTTAATTAGAAAGGGGCTCATAGTGTCCACAGCCCTTGACAGCACACAGGCCTGGCACTGTCAAGCATTCTGTCTCTCTGCCTTGGGTTGGATGTTTTCATCACCCCAGCTAAACCCAATATGCACTTTAACTTGGTTTCACTTACAAAGCAATATAGAATTAGAAGATGGAGGGAAATGGATCCAATTAATGCTGAATCCTGACTTCTCCTGTGATGGGCCATGAAACTCAATGCTTCTCAAGGAACTGCCTGAAGATCTTGTTAAAATTTTGGGTAAATGGGCTGGGCTGTGATCAGGGATTCTGCCTGTCCAACAAAATGCTCAGGTATAGTCAGTGCCACTGGTCTGAGGCGCCAGGTATTATTCTCAATGCTGCCATGCATTAGAATCCCTAGAAGCATGTGAAATCATACTAACAGCCAGGGCCAAGTTTCTTATTTACTTGGTTTTGAGTGGGGCATGACCCCAGTATCCCAGCAGCAGGCATAGGCACAGAAACCCCTGTGAGAGACTCTAGGGAATGAACCCTTGCAAGTCCCCCTCTGCACAAAAGGATGAGATTGCTGCACACCACATGACAAACTTCATTACTGACCACCTTTGCTCGGGTCAGTTAGGTGACCTTTCTTTTCAGTAACTCCATTTAATTTAAATGCTAATGGATTAGTGGCAATACTTTTAAGTATATGCTTCTCCATCAGGAAGATGGTTTCTCCCTCCATGGTCCCAGAAGCCATTAAGATTCAGCTTTAAAATTTGGGACACAGGGAAGATGAGGATGGGAGTTGCCTGAATCAGGGGAAGTCCACTGAATAGGGGAAGAAAAGTGGATCTCAGCTGGGGGTGGGGAAAAGAGCCACCAGTCAGGACAGGACAAGCTCTGCTGCTGGAAAGCAAGCAGGAGTTAGAGTGGGAGACTGTCTGTCTCTGACCATGTCAACATATAAAACCACAAGCTCATCCCAGGGTGGACTCTGACAGCAGAGACCAGAGGATGCCCAGGGTCCAAGGAGACAAAGGACCTCCCCACAGAGGAAGAGGAACCCAGAGGACCATGCAATGCCCAGCACCTGGGCCCAGCTTCCTTCCCCTAAAACTTCCTCCTACAACCAGATCCCAGTGATGTCAACAGATGGATTGAAACAAACAAACAAAAGTTAAATACCTTTAAGTGGCCAATTTAAATTCCCTGGTTGTGCCCCCACTACCATCAGCAGGGAGAAGTGAAGTTCCTGGGACCATTACAGGAAATAAAGAACACTACTTCTCTGTGGGCACAACTGAATTGTCCTGTGTAAGTCCCTGGCCCTAAATGCCTGCAAACATGGTTAGGCATTCTGAGCAGGAAGGCCTGATTTTTCTTTTTAAAAACAGCCTATGCATAAAGAATATGGAATGAAACACATTTCCTCTATGGGAACTTAAAGAAATAGGAAAAAGGATTTGCTATTTGGAAAAACACAATTATTGCTGGACCCAGTGAATATTGCATTAATTAAAGAACTCATATCAAAATGTTCTTTTATATCTGGCGAAGTAGAGAGAGTGTTTCTCATCAATCTGCAAAATTGGCAGGAAAGAGGTTACTGTGTCACTGGATAATCAAATCAAGTGTTCTCCTAGGGAAATTCTCTTGAGCTTTCTCAGCTTCTGAGGCCAATATTCAGGGCTTCCTCCTGCCCGGTGTATTTGTCACACCTTCTTCTAGACCTCCTACCCAACCCAAGATAAGATCACTCCAGGGGGACTTCACAAAAAAATAGGCTCTTTAGCAGGGAGGCCATAAGTCTAGGCAGTAGAAATAGTCTTCTAAAATGTTCTTTCATTGTAGTATTAACCATGTCCTTTTGTATATTTTTGATTCTTGCTGACTCTGGGGGGACTGCCCCTCCCAAGCTAGCTCATTCCCGGAGAGGAGAGAGGCTGTCCCCATGCAAACTGCCCACCAGAGCCCAGACCCCGGACTCCCTCCACCATGGGGCCACCCTAACTTGCCTCAGGACAGGGACCTGGCAACCAGGTATCCCAGCCCATGGAAGCTACTCAAGGTATCCTCTCCCCTGCCCATTTGCCGTACCTTGTCTTCTCATGGGAACCACAGTAAAAACTCTTGCCCGCTTATTCCCTTCCATTCCTCTGCCCCCTTACTGGCCCTGTGCTTCCCTGCGTGGCCTCTGTGCCCGGTTCCTGGAAACTGTGAGCTCCTTCACAACAGTCATTTCGGTGTCTGTGTGTCTCACCCTACTTGATTAAAATAAGCCCCACAGTCTTAAAACATTTGTCCCATTCATGTTTCAGCCCCAGGGTAGACCAGGAAGGGCTGCTTGCCTCATCCTTCTTTGAAGGAGGCACAGTCTCTCTACTTCCTCCGATGCCCCAGGCTCAAGACCCAGTGAAAGAAAAACCAAATGCACCAGGATGTCCGACATCTCAGGAGAGAGAATTAAGAGAAGTTGAGAAACTAGAAGGCTGAAAAGGAGGAGAAGAAATAGCTTGAAAGGTAGTTGACTCAATGTGTACTGAGGGGCTGCTCATACAGATATTTAAGAATGTTTCTTTGCACCATCCTTTGTTTCTGCACTCAGCCATGATCGTCTAACAGAAAAAATTCCCCCACCTCACCCATCCCACTCCCACCCTCCCTGGACCTCAGCCCATGAACAGAGCCTCCTGGCCCTTCCAAAGCTCAAAGGCAGAAGCGGTTAAAGTCATTGCACCACCATTTGCAGTGACTCTCTGAGTCCTCTGTTTCCTTACTAAGGCCCCTGCTTACCACAATGCTGGCTGACAAAGGGCTAACATCTGTTATGTGGCAGTTGACCATTGACAAAGCACTATTGCTCTCATCTCATTGGATTCTCCCAACAATCTTGAGGTCAGCAGAAATTAAAATCTCTGATAAAATCCCTCTTCACTCAATCAGTTCCTGAGTATTGAAGAGAAGCTCAGCAAAATTTCATTATCAGAACACACTGAATACCAACAGGATTGAAAAACCTTTCAAGGCCATTTCCTCTGACTTTGCAAGCTTTTCTCTACATAGCCAAGCAGGGCTCCCTTCCTCCCTGACATGAAACTTTAAAAAAGGGAACTTATTCTAATACCATTTGCATCTGTAATCCTTAGATCAAGATGATGTAAAAAAAAAATCCTTATTCCACCCCTTCATTCACCACTAAGGAAAAAAACTCAGATGCAGGAAGTCCAGAATATAGATATGATAAATGTATGCAGCATCCCATACAGCTAAAGCCATAATTAGGAGCCTTCTACTTGCCAGCTCCTAAGAGTCAGTCTTTAAGATGATGCAGATATTCGGAAAAACTAATAAATCCTTATAGGTGCTATGCTTCTCTTAAAAGCATATGAAAATGTAATATTAGAAATAGTTAACTTATGAATAAACCTTGCTTTGTACAGTAGATTCTTTTATAAAAACTGTGTAAGCTGTCGGAGCTTTTATGAGTCAAATTCATTTTACGTGAAAGAATCCAGTTCAGGGAGGAGGATTTACCGTTTAAAGAAATCTAATAAACATTTTTTTAACTGGAAGTACTATCATCTGACAAAAACCAGTCATCTCCTAATTTTTATATTGTATAGAATCTGTAATTTCACATGTGAGATTTCCTTGATGTGGGACATCTACAGATTTAGTTTGTAAAACAACTCATTTGAACTCTTTTAATTGGAAAACTTTTCGTTTCTTGTCTTAAAATATGATCTTATAAATAACTTCTGGTTCCTGGCTCTGGAAGGGGATCTGGATTTCCCTTTCCAGCTCCAATTTTGATAACAAACTAGTTGCAAATTATTTTACACATCATGACTTGATTGTTTCTTCTTCAGTAAAATGTAAAATTTCAATTCAGTTATTTTTATTTGATTGGTCTAACTCGGTTTAACTTTTGTACTTAACGTACATCAAGACATTAATATATATCAAGATGAATTTCCTACAAATAATTTTTACATTTTTTCCCTGTGGCTTTAATACTATTGCATTCAAGCCTGTTTAATGCTTCCACTAGGTTATAATTTTGCAAGATGTTTTATGTATTCAGCCTTGTTTACTCCTACAAAGCAAGGAATATTGCTTGGGAAAAAAAGTATATACTGCTACCCAATGGGTAATCATTACATTCATGACCTTGAGTTTCAACTGAATTTCTCTCTATGTGTTTATTAGCTCATACTCATCCAATCACCATATGTTCTCCTCAAGACAGCTACTATTACTGTCAGGGTATGCTAGTAAGATTTATTTTTGTCATTATTTATTTTTAAATCATATTTATATTCTGGCCATAAATGAAAGAAGACAGATGCATCATTTTCCCATCATTGGCAGGCAAAATGGAATATATTCAAACCAATAATTTGGCCCTTACTTCTTTGTTTAAAAAGAAAATGCTAGAATCAGGGATGTCGTATGTGGTTGCGCAGTTTGTATATTGCACAACCCTTAGGAACACCATTTGCATGCAAAGCAGTATACAACTTGCTGAAGCATATGCGGAGATCTTTGCTGAGATGAATGTAGGAATTAACCTAGTTAGAATATTTCCAAGAGAAAAAGACAATTCTAGTAGTGGGTACAGTTCCATGAGGTTTACACTAGGTAGGCTATAATCAGAGATAAGACAAATCAGAACCACCTACACAATGTCCACAGCTGACATATTTCTCTTTACTACTAAATTCTTACAATCGAAGTATAAACCTACTATCTTCGTTTTCTCATTACTTTCAAAAAGCTTTCAATTACAACTTCTGTTGATCCAATTTACTGAAACTGTGCTTGCCCTTGACACCAGTGATACAGTACCAACTACATTTCTCAGTTCTCATTTTCTTTGTCTTCTTTTCAGCATTTAATTTTTCCAACCATCTCTCTGCTTTTGGTGCCCTTTCTTGCTGAAATGATTTGTTAGGCTCAGTAGTTGGTTGGTAGGATCTGATCAGAGGGACATCATATGTGGATGAAACCTGTGTGCTTTCTTAGAAAAGCTCCAGTATGTGCCAGGCAAGAAAAGAGATCCCCTAGGCAAGTAATAGGGGCTGCCCTAGAAGGGCAAGGAAAGGAACCATCTACCTTGGGTAGGTGTTCGTCACTGAGAAGGCAGGAAAGGATGTTGTACTGACCCCATCTCTCCATCTCCAAGGCCTTATTTCTGCCCAAGGCTGACTGCAAGTCCAGAAGCCCAGGCCTTTATTGATCTAATGTAGCAAAATGCAGTCATATTGTAGTTAGAAAGAGCACTCATTTTGCCAGTAATATTTATAGATGGCTACAAGGTATTTTTGCAGCCTTTTCAAAGGATCATTAGTGCATTAATTGTGTTCAGATTCTCCTTCTTACTTCCCTGGTAGAACACCACACTGTTCCTGATACAGACATTGTGTTTGTGTTCACTGCCTGGGACAGTCTGCCTCCCTTCCTAGTTCCTTGTTATCTGGCCAATTCCTACTTGGTTTTCTATTCTCATGTTAGACACCTTATTCCTTCAGGAGTTCTCACCACCTGCTTAAGCCTGGGTTGATGTTCCTCCGTAGCCACTACTTATACACACTGCTGTGTGACCAGAAATACTCATCTGGCTGGTGCAGGAGATCATAAGGTCCCCGGGGGCAGGAAGAGCTGCCTAAAGATGTCATTGTTTTAATATCAACGATCCTTTACACAGAGCTGGGCACAAAAAAGGGGCATAGTGCTGTATGTCTTTGTTGAAAAAAAGGTAATACGATCCAATTTTACAACATACTGATGTAAATTCCAGCTGGGTGGAATTCATGCTTCAGTGCTTAAGAATGAAAATAAAATTGAAGAAAACATATGGAATTTCTGAAGAGAGGAAAAAACATTCTAAATCATGAAAATATTGAGGATGTCATCAGAGAAAAGATGGATATTTGTATAATTGTAACAATGAAAACAAAATATGACAAAGTCTATTTAAATAAGTAGAAATGCAACAGAATGAGGAGAAGGTAATAAATGCAAAGTTTAGCATTCAATAAATGGTAAAAATATGTAAGACATTATTCTATAATTGGGGAGATTCAGTAAAGAGGAAATACATGCTAAAAATACATATTGTAAAAAATGTATTACCTCACTAACAATTCAGAAATGCAAATTTCCAGTTTAGAGAAAGTATTATACACCTGTTAGAATAAATATAGATAAGCACTGATGTTCATAATGTCTGTGTAAAAATACAATTATTACTGTTGACATCGTAAGTTATTCACTTTAGAAGAGCAATATGGCAATATGAGAAAAGAGCTAGAAGGTGTTTATGTACAATACTTCACAATATTACTTTGTAGGATACATCCTAAGGAGTTAACCTAAAAGATAGCCAAAAGTCAGTTGCATAAAGAAGTTCCTAGCAGAGGTATCAGTAGATTGTGAATGTGAAACAGTGCAAAACCAGTTGATGGAACTGGTATTCATTACTGCAAGGGCATCTATCAGTGTAGCAATATACCATAAATAACCTCGTGGACTGTGTCCAGCTGTGGAAAACTGATATGAAATAATGGAAAAAGAATTCAAAATATGTATACACTGGTTGCAGTCAGAAAGTTCAGAAGGGAATTCAGAATTACTACATCCTGCTTAGCTTTTAATCTTCTCTGGCTTCATTTGTTGATAAAAATCCTGTCCCTGCCCTCTTCCCCTAGTTTTTGTTTGTTTGTGAAAAGGAAAGTACAAAAAAGAGGAAGATGTGACTGTACTAACATTTTAATTAGCATACAATGAACATAAAATTAATCAATGGCTATCATGATTATAATCATTGTTATTTAATGCATCAAGGCAAGACTTGTTTCATTAAATAAAAACTTACTAGTTAAAAGAAAGGATACCCAATGACTGCAAAAATACAAAAATACATCCTCCATCTCACATTATCTTAGTTTTGGAACATTCGCGCACACGCGCACACACACACACACACACACACACCCAGTATGCCCTTCTCCCACCTCTTCACTCTTATCCCAGTCCCCACAGAGGCCCTTCCTTCACTATTCATTTCAGTTCCTGGTTTACAGTTAAGCAACTTTAGTCCAAAATTCACATGGATTATCCCTTGATCTTTTTGAACTAAAGATACTTCATGAGCTCCAAAAAACAAAATTAATAATGTTAGGTAACCATGAGATCTGAAGAGCCTCCCTGAGGAGACAGAGAGGGGCCCAGGGAAGATGACTGCTTCAAAGCCAAGACCCAGCCTCTGGAACCACCTCAGCCAAGGTCTTCCATCTCTCTGGCTTCAGTTTCCTTTGGTTTCATAACATAGGGCTGACCTACACAATGTCTCAGGTCCTTTCCTTACATTTTATCCTTTTAGCATGTTGGGGGCATTGTGGCCAGGTATGTGATTGATTCATAGTCGAGGAAGTAACATTCCTCTAATCTTTAATTCCCCTGTTATACCTTTCTTGCAGTTTCTGAGATTTTTTTTTAAATTTATTGTCTCAATTTCTTCCTGAATCTGTTGGCATGATATTTTTTCTTGACCATTATGTTTTCATTTTTCTTACAGAGTCATCTGAAGCACTTTTTAAAATATACTTTATTTCTGGACCAGTTTTATATTTACAGATTCTGAAGCACTGTGAGACATGTAGAGATTTTTTTAAAGTACCTATGTAAAACATTCAAAATACAGTACTCATAATTTTGGCTAAAACAGCTACATTTTAAATGCTAACATATTTCTACATTTTCTCTCACTAGAAAAATAATGGAGATAAAGTAGCTGCTAATTAGAAATATATCATTTTGATTCCTAGACAGTCCTTGGAAAGAGTTAAGCAACTAAACTCTTTTTTTTTTCCTAAATAGTACAGCTCTCCTTTTATGAGACAGAAAAATGGAGTAAAATTAAGCTGTTAGGAATTCCACTATGTATAAATGTAGTGTCAAATATTTAAGCAGAAACAAACATTAAAATGTAAGCGATGAAATTAACTCTTTAAATATGTTACCATTTATGAAAGAAAAGTGGATTAATTCACCAACCATAATTCTATTAGGTGTTCTCATGGGATATTACTGCATGATAAGATTTTCTGGAGCCAGCCACTTTGCAAAGATTACACTTCTTAGAATTATTCAGGACTGACTCCTTAGAGAATTAGCTTGAGACTCAGGGACTCACTTGAGACTTAAAGGCAACCTTGAGAAGACTGATGAGGTAGAGATTTGTACATGGACCATAAAATGATCAGATAGTATGAAGGTTTAAGTTCATCTGGTTGCAGGTTGCCATCTTCATGACAGATATAATTTGTGCCTTGGTTACCAGAGTATTCAATTCCAAGCAAGAGAGTTAAATTCTTGAGAAATACAATAGCAGGTAAGTTTACATTTGAGAAACTAATAAGGAAACAGAAATGGGGCAATGATTAAAGTGGAAATGATCTAATGGAAATTTTGGGGTTTTTACTCTTGAATTAAAGTATAAAAGATATCCTACTAAATCAAAAAATACTAATTGCATGCCTTAGATTATTAACAGTGGGTACTGTGTCACTAATTTCCATGTCCTATTTTCATTCACTAAAATTTTTTTTCCTTACTATTCCTTCAGAGTGATATTTGTCAATTCATTTTGCTTTGCTGAAGAAATTTGCACAAGAAAGGGTCTTGTGACTCAGATTTCCTAAATCCTGCTTTGGGGAAATTGGTGGGAAAAAGTTTAATGAGAAACAGAATATTTACATAATCTCACAATTGTCCTGAAATCTTCTGAAGTGTCAAGGTCATAGTAGCCAGAGAAAGAGTAAGAATCTATCCCAGACTGAAGGAGATTAGAGACATAATAGTAAATATAAGACATGACCTCAGACTGGTCTCTGTGTTATGAAGGATAATTAATGAAACTTGAATTGGTCTGAAGATTGGGTGGTAGTAATGAGTCAATAGTAATTTCCTGATTTTGATGTGCATTGTGTCTATGGGGAAAATATTATAATATAGTAAATACATACTAAAATATTCCAGGGTGATGCTATCAGGTCTGAACTTGCTCACAAATGATTCTTTGTACTCTTCTTTTAGGTTTCTCTAAGTTCAAAAGAATTTCAAAATAAGAAGAAAAATATGAATATGAATATGCTGATAAGGGATCTTTGGTTGAAAGCGAAGAAACTGATAGTGACCAATTTGAAAAAAAAAAAAAGTATTTACTGGTTGGACAATGGATAGCCAGAAGGATGAGCTGAATAGAAACAGAGCCTGCAGGAGGACAGGCAGCACCCCTGTTGGTAATCACAGCCACTGGAAGTCATCTAGAATCTACCCCTGGCTAGACTTGAGCTTTGACCTCTGCTTGCCTTCCCATGTTCACGTTTGCCAGAATATGAAGACCCTTTGCTTACCTCTCTGGTTTTCCATTTCCCCTGTGGGTTCCCTATCTTATCAGCCTCCCCATATACTCTCTTTTTTGATTTTGTTCTAGGGGAGAGGGTTTATTCCAAGTTATCAGCTGACTATATCCGCCCCTCCCCCCCACAGAATATTTCCTATTTTGTCCTCTTCACAGCCATTACCAGTTCTTGAAAATTCTCCGCATTGGTTTACTGCCTCCTCATCCAGACTGACAGGCGTGAGGCAACAGCAGGCTCTGTCTACTTCACTCACTCATGCTATGCTCATGGTGCAGAAACAAGCAGGCCCCAGAGCACCTCTGCCACCAGGTTCCACAAGTCCTCCGAAGACTCACCCAGCCACCTGGCTCTTTGGATTAGTCCAAGATGGTAAAAATACATCCTTTATTTTTATTTTTTATTTTTTTGAGACGAAGTCTATGTAGCTCAGGCTGGCCTTCAACTCACTATGTAGCCCAGGTAGGCCTCAAACTTGCAATGATCCTCCTGCCTCAGCCTTCCAAGTGCTGTGATTATAGGGATGCAGCACCACACCTAGCTAAGAATACATTCTTTCTTCTGTGAGACCATTTTCACTGCCCAGCTGCTTCCTTTAAGGTCCCATCACGTCCACTTACTACACGCTGGAAGTGTCTCTTCTTTATTTGGAAAACTCTCCTTTGTTAATACCCTGTTCAAACATTACCTGTTCTGTAATCGTTCCCCATCATCTACAGCCAGGGCCCTATAGCATCTCCTACCTGTATTTACTATAGAACCTTTTACCATATTTTATTGAAATTCTTCATTTGATTTTTCTGACCCCCATTGTCATTTTCATCATCATAATTGTATCCTAAGACTAAGTACCATGCTTGCAACATATCAGAAATCCTATAAATGTTAGCAACATGTTAAAGCCTCAGAGCAGCTTATTGCTTTCTGACCAGCCTCTTTTCACATACTTGTTACTGATTTAAAAATCGCCAGGGGGGACTCATTAAAAATGCAACTCCTGGCTCTTGGTCCCAGGAAATTTTAATCAATTCATTTTTAGGTGGGGGGCTAAAATCTGCATTTTGAATAAACATGCCTGGTGATCCTGGGACAAATGTTGAGAAATGCTGTTCTAGATTATATCAATCCTTCAGCCTATTTTGCACCACTCCAGCCTGAGGTGGTCCCCTCTCTGGGCACATTGGTCTCCTAAAGAAAGGCAGATATCCACACTGATGGGCTTTGCTGTTCTGGCATTTTGATTGCTAGTTTCTTAGTTGTATTTCCCCAGAGACTGAAGCCCCAGTTGTTTTATTGAACTCCACTTTAGGTTATTTTATAACCTGCATCTTGCACTTCAACATTTAGCTTCTGTACTTCACAGCTTATAGTCCCATGTCCAGATCAGTCATCTAAGAACCCCCAGCTTGACTGCTACCCATATTATTTCCCATAATAGAACCATCAGACTCCTTGGGTCTTGTCAGCCACTGTCTGCCCAGGGTTTTCTTCATATCCATAGTTCTTTGTACAATATGGGGACACGAGGCAAGATAAATAGAAACATTGAAGAAAAAGTCACTTCTTTTTCTTTATAAATTATAAAATCAATTTTTGAAAAATTTCACTTGAAACTGGGGCTGAAGTATCTGAGTTCTCAGACTTCATTAACCAGTATCCCATTAAATGTCGTGACAAGTGAAGAGAAACCTCAAGGCTCTTCTGCTTCCTACATTGTGACACATTTTATTTTCATCCTCTTTGAGCCTCACTAAATTTGTTTTCTTATCTGCTTCCCCCAGGAAGCTAGATCTGGCGTGGTTATCCAATATCAAGATAGCCTCAGCCACACAGTATTCCTGACAATTATTCTCAGGACACAGGTGAATATCAGTGAGTGATCTGATCTTATCTATGTTATCAAGTGCAGCCCATAGGATGCTATAGAAACCCTGCTTATGATCTTAGGGGGATAATAAATGAGAGTTTTCAGCTTCCAAAAAGTTTGCATGGATTATCCCCAGGAATAACAAACTCAAATGTCCACGGGAGCCAGAAGGATAATTTAAATGCATGAATTCAGCAGATGTAAAAAAGTAAGGCTTGGTGTGGAATTTGAGAAAATGAAAATAAATCTCACTAAAAGGTATTCAAATTGGATGGGGACAAAACTGCTAGAAATTTAATACTTGCTATCCTGAAATCTTCATCTATAATCAAATATCAAGAGTTCATCTTTTCAAAAAACAAACACTATCTTAACCAGTCATAGTTGGGGTCTAGCTTAAGCTACTAACAAAACAGCTCGAAAATTTCCTGGCTCAAATAAGACAGAAATTTATCTCTACAACAGACCAGAAATAGGTGGACATTCCAGGGCTGTGGACAGCCTCCACTCCATGCACACTCTCAGGTATCCAAGCTGGAAGAGCAGCTCACCTGTTCTGCACGTGCTCACCCATCTCTGTGTCAGGCATTCCAGCCATCATCACTTCCAAGGTCAGGAGGAAGACAGGTCCTAGAAGTTGTAAACATAACTTCTGCTCAGTTACAATGGCCATGCTGGAGCACCCACGTGCACTACTAAAACCCACAGAGGGAAGTGTAATTCTAAAAGACAAGAGGATAGTAAGTACTTGGAGATGATAGTAACTTCTGCCACAGTAAAACCCAAGTGAATATCCATAAATCTAAAACTATCTCCAGTCTTTAACAATGCATTCATTGGTAAATCAATTCTGAACCAATCAGCTTTTGATCTTTGGCATTTAATTTTGCACCAAACTCATTCTCTATGAATGAAGAGAAAGTGAAAGTGAATGAAGATTCACTTGAGCACCATGGTTGTAGAAACAGCAAGAATAATGTAGTGAAAGCTGGATGGTAATGAGCTTAAGCCTCATTTAATGAATGTAATGGAAGCGATTGACAACACTTATTACTAGTACATTACACACTATGACAACAACTGCAGGAAAAAGGTAAAGACTGGTACAATTTAGTGCAAATTCAGTGGTCTAAAGTCTTATTCTTTTTATTTAAGTGCTTATTTATTGCTACTGTTTTTAACTCACGTTATTCCAAAAAGAAATGATGGAAACCTAATGTAAATACATAAAACAGAGACAGTAACAAATTAGACCTATGGAAGAAATTTTTTAAAACAAAAGCATGGCTATAAGATGATTCTAAGAAAGAGCTGACATGACTTTGGTGGTAAGTTTTAGATGATAGCATACTAGACCACAGAGAAGACTAATGGACTACAATGTTCACAGCATTCCTAAGATCTTTCTCATTTGATTTGTATCCCCTGGACTGAGCTCTTTGGATGTGTCTTGATTTTCATGCATCATGACTATCTGTGCTGTTGACCCTGCCTTCAGTAGCTCAGCTCCACTCATTTCCTTACTACATCTCCCCTGGCCAGGCCAAGCAGTTTCTTCCTCTAGAGCATTACCAGGTTTACCCTGGAAGTTTATCACATTCTCTTCCCTGCCTACCCCAGTCATATTTCTGTTATAGTAGCCATGATGTAAACTCATGTTGAATCCCAATTATTCTATATTAATATCTCATTCAACAAGTGCATACTCATTAAGGGCAAGGATTATGCCTTCTTCACTCCTCTCAATTTTTCCTTTATTCTATGACAATGTCACACACATAGCAAGTGCTCAGTGAATGTTGAGTCTACAAACAGCAGTTTGCATTGCTAGCTGCCCACTCTAATCATCTATTTTTCCTAGCTATCCACTGAATCCCCATCTTTGCCCAAGCAACCACGAGTAAGAGTGTTTACTGCAGCACTGTATATACTTGTGAAAAGCTGGCGAAAACATAATTTGTCCATCAGAATAGCGTGTAGATGTAAACACTTAATTCATACACTAGAATACTACATAGTTGTTTAAGTGAACAGATTTATCTATATATCCATAAGAATAAATCTTATAAAGGCATTAAATTAAAAATCAAGTTTATGAATAATATGAAAGCTATAATACCATCTATGTAAATTACAATTTTTTTACAGTAAAACTTAAATTGTTTTAAAACATAAATTTTAAAAATGTGGGTCATTCTGCTCCACTTTTCCTCCAACTACTATAGTTTTCTTTTTATAACCTGTTCCAGCATGAGATTCAGGAACCAGAACAACTCTGTTCCATACAGTTAACAAGCTTCTATCCCATAAGGAAATTTAAGTCTTACATCTAGATTCCCCTGAAGGATCTCTAAGTAATTCTTCTTTGACTATTTGTGAGATGGAAAAAAGAGAAAGAAAAAAAAAACCTTGAGAAGAATGTTAATGCTTTTTAGCCTCCAAGGAACCACTTATAGTGCTCAAAGGAAATGGAATTTAAATGTATGTATTTAAAACTGAGGCAGTTAACTATGGATTTATCCATCAGTGACTGGGAAAGGTGCCAGGAAAGAAGACTGGAAAATCTATATTCCTAAGAAGGAGGTCTCAACATTGTTCTGCCTCTCTTTCAGTTGCAGAACATTAAATTCAACCCACCCTATCAAATTTCCAGTCTGGGGGAAAATGATGTAAGGAAGAATATTAAGTACAAAATCTGGCACCTAACTCTTCTCCATTTGCCCCACCTCTAGATCCAATCTCTGCCCTTCCTTGATCTGTTCCAAATTCTGAGAGACTGTGCTGGCTGGATTGTATCACCCAGTATCATTCCTGCTGGCTACCCCTGGTGGGTTGGTCCAGTGGGACGTATTACCATATGTGTCCCAGAGACACTTAGAAGGAATTATCAGAAGGACTTAGGTAGAGGGAAAAGTGAAGACTTCAACACTGGATTCCTGGATGAGTAATAGAGGAGAGGGTTTGCAGAGAAGGGTAGTGAGCTTTCTTCGGGCAAGCTGACTTTTACACACCTATTGAATACCACAGCTGAGATGCTGAGAAGTCTGCTGTGATTCTGATGGGCTTTCCTTTACATGTGATTTGTTTCTTTTCTCTAACTGCTTGTAGAATTTTGTTCTTCAGTTGGATTTCTGGAATCTTAACTATTATATGCCTATGTGTACATTTTTTTTTTTTGATCAAGGCTAGTTGGAGTCCTATATGCCTCACTTATCTGTATGTCAAGCTCTTTTCCCCTGCTC
>NW_004624739.1:6590369-6616444 GCF_000247695.1 Heterocephalus glaber
ATGTGTTTTTTAAAAATAAAATGGAGTACTACTCAGCTGTAAAGAATGAGAAACTAGAGTCATTAATAGCTAAATGGATCCATATTAAGGCCATATTCTTAAGTGAAATAAATAGGACACAGGTGTTGTAAATATCGAAAATAGTTTCTCTAGTGTGAGAAACTGAAAGTTTAAATAAGGTTTAAAAGGATTAATAACAAATAATTGATACTTTGAAATAGGAAAAGGTCCAAAGGTGTAGGGCTGGTGGGAGGAGATGAGGAAAGGAAAGAATGGAAAGGAAAAATTTTGAGAAAAGAAAAGAAATAGAAACAAATTCTATGTAAATAGGAAAGGGTAGAGGGGTGAAGGGTGCACAGGTAATGGGGAAAAAATAAGAACCAAGATACATCATGTACAGGTAGGTACAAGCACCCAATGATAAATGTAAACGTATTATATACCTAAAATGTACCAATAAAAGAATTTAAGCAAAAAAAGTAAAATTTTGCTACATTATATAGCATGTAAAATTCCCCTTACACCAAATCTCCAATCCCTGTCTCCTGCAATATCTTTGGTAAAATACGTGAGAGAGAGAGAGACACAGAGAGACAGAGAGCAGACACCTGGGTGAAACTATGACAGGACTTTGAGGACAGGTGCTTTTGTTTTCCAGGAATAAAGTACAAAAACCCAAAGAGGGGATCCATGAAGACCATTGCAAGTGAATCTCTAGCTAGGAAATAAGATGTACCGAAACTTTCACTTGGCTCATCATGCATACACTAGAATGTACTGTATCAGAACAAGGGGTGGGGAGAGTCATACAGTAGGATCTCTTAGAAAGTAATTAGAATTCTCTGCTGTACTCACCCAATTGGTTGACACAGGTGACTGGTTGGTTTGTCAGCTTATCTTACCAATTATCACCACCAAAATTACAAAGTCATAATTTGGCCATGAGTCACCAGTGGGGCAGACAGCTGTCACTATGCACTGGGCCGTGGTCCTTAACTCACTTCCTGTATGTTACAGGAAGGGGTTTCCACTTGACGTATCAGACTTCTGAGTGACCTAAGCCATACTAACCATCTGATAGTACAAGGCACATACATTTTTTAAAAAATCAATCTACAGAAAAATATCTTTTTATGGCATTCATAATAGAAATGTATTACACTGTTTAACCCAGGTATTATTTACATGGCTATACTAAATAAAATGGAATGATGGTATTTTTGAAGTCCCTATGACTAATGTCTGTATAAAATAATCTATCTGTAAGTACTGTATGGTCATAAATATTTCCCTTACCATTTAGAAGGAATTGTGCAGCAGATAAGAGAACTCAGAGAAGGAAACCATAGTAAGTATAAATTGCTACTGAAGTAAAACATATTAGAAACAAGTACACTTCCAGCAGAAAAGTCCTTCTAGAAAACAGGGATGTGAACACAATCCATATATTTATTTATTGGTGTCTGGTTACTTCCCAAACCCGTGCCAAAGGGTTTATAATGGTGAGGGGGGAGGAATGCAGCTGAGGATGCAGCTTAGTAGTAGAGGACTTGGCTAGCATGCCTGAGACCCTGGATTTGATCCCCAGTACCACAAAAAAAGTCAAGGACTGTGGGTGTAGCTCGGTGTAAAAGCAGAGGCTTAGCATGTAAAAGGAACTGGGGTTTAATTGAGAGAGAGAGAGAGACTGGTGGGAAGAAAAAAGAAAAGAAAGAATCATGTATATGAAACATGTGAAAGGGTGTGTGTGTGTGTGTGTGTGTGTGTGTGTGTGTGTGAATGAAGCTGGGTAGAAAAGAACATAAATTAATATACTAAATATCTGAGCTCCTGGTAAACCACCCTTAAAATTACATATGGTCCTGGCAGCAAAAGCCAAAAAAACCAGAATAAGATGGCTTACAAGTTCCTCATTTCCTAATATAAAGAAGTATTATATATAAGTGCATAAATAAATTTATACAAAAATAATATAAATTCATCAGTAGAGGAGAATATTTTTCTTATACAAAATTCTAGAAGACATTGACCTCATAGTCCTCATACTAAAACAATAATAACTGGATCCAATAACTAGAGGACTTTGTCCAGCTGTACCCATACTACCACATGGGCACAAAGTAAACTACTAAAATATTTCTTACCCACCAAATTATATATCAAATATTTTTTTACAACAAGGGTAATTGTTCACAGGATTCAAAACCAACTGGTTTTGGTTCTCCTGTCTACTTTCCCTCCCCAGGGAAGAGGGTGAGAGATACACTGCCACCATCAGGAATCTAGGTATTCTAGGTACTAAAATTTATTCCTGTAAAGTAAAAAATAGACCAAACATACTTCAAGGAACATTGCCATCTTAGAAAATCAGTATTATCCAAATAATAGAATCGGAGCATTAGAACCAATGTTCGGGTTTTGGGAGAGTGGGTGTTCATTAGCTTTTGTCATGGAAGTTCATTTGATGGAGCATGAATGCCTTTCCTTTTTACCATTTCTCCATTCAGACACTGTTTAATTAGGTTAATAGAAACATTTAAGGTCTTGATAGTCTTTTAATTCACCTGCACAATCAGGGACAGTCTGAATTCAATTTTAGAATGATATGGTCATTTGAAAGGGCTTTTATTTATTAATTTGAAAAAGGCTTTATTCTCTCAGAACATATTTGTGGCATCTTATTAACATTTTCCAAATTGAATGAACCTGTCTCTGTGTGTTAGCAGATAACTTAAGAGTAGGGAGAGGCTAGCAGTCATTAGCAATTTATTGTCCGTGCTGACAAATTAGGACCTGGACTGCCCAGAACATTAAGTTATAAGGGCAGCAGAGAGATCTGAAGGCCCAGTGGTGCAGGCCAGGTGACATCAAGGCACACTTCACTTCCTCCATGTGCGTCAGCCAGCCCAGGTCTTTCCCTCCCCTCACTGAGCACTGCAGAAGTTGACAGTAACATGCACTTTCCCCAGGCAGCTTTACTAAACCACCATGCCTCAACATGGTAGTAGTCTTAAGTCTTCCAAAAAAATAGGTAAGAAGAACATAAAAGCAAAGAAACAAGAAAGGGAACACTTTCTCACACATGTCAAATGCATTGAAGTGTACCCGACACAAATATATAACCCCGAACAAACATCTGTCCTGCTGTCAGGTTGGTTACAATCAGGGAAGGAGCAGAGCAGTCAAGCAGCAATGGCAGGTCTGTGCAAAGCCAGACTGGCCTCATTACACTGAAAAGAGAGATGAAGACATCTACACCATGTGTTCTTCTGGTGCCAATCATAGGTTCTTCTATCCTTTCTAGAAATAAGAAAACTACCCAGGGGCAAAATAGTGACTCACTAATATAACAGGAGTGTTATAACACAGGAGTAAAACTCAGCTCTCAACTCCTGAGATTTCAAATCTCCCCACATCATGTGACTGTGCCAATTACAATAGGGAAGAAGGAGGCTCCCTGCTATGGCTGGTAGCACAGTTCCTGTTACTCACTGAGAGCTATCCTGGCAGCTCCTGCCAAGACCCACTCTCATATACCTAGAATGGAAATTTCTGCAGGGGCAAGGGAGACTTCTAGTACAATAACTTTTCTCTAAGTCTTTATCCAGCATCCTATCTAGAACACTACTAAGAAATGGGACATAAGTTTTCCTTAAAAGTTTTTCTGGTGTCAAGAAACCAGTAAACTGAAGACTTAGTTCATGGGATGGCCCCACAGATTCCACACCAAGCCAATTCACCCACTTCACGCATAAACTTTGTGTAATATTGATAAACTGTAAATCAACCCACCTCCAAATAGTTAAAACCCACTACACAAAGAGCAGTTTCAGAATAACTGAGTTCTTTATAATTGAAGAAAATGCAGAGCCCTCAGCAATATTTCTAAAAACCCCCTTTGCTCTCCCATCTGCTTCACTTAAAATCCATACTCTTCAAAACTTTCATTAAAAAAGCAAAACAAATCCCACTCCTTTTATCCCAGTTTATAGCTATGAAGTAAATCAAGAGAAGAAAAATTAGGAGCATGACTTTGAAACCCACAAATATTTAACTGTGAACTGAGCTACCTCCAGAGGGAGGTTGTAAAAAGAAATAAAAAGCCTGGAGTCTGCCCTCAAGGTTCTCTCCTGTATCAGCAAACAAAAGGCATGTGTCCCAGGGAGTGGAACTCAGACCAAGGGATGAGAACCTTCAGACGTGGGCTAAAGAAACACTGAGTTTTCTAAGCAACTCTCCCTTTCACCTGTTCAAGAAAATTGTTCATCACCAAATGAGTAAAACAATAAAATTTCTGTTTATACCAGTAAATACGAGGGATTTCACTCAACCAAAGTGCACTCCTCATAAAGAAGTTATATCTACCAAAACTGTGAGGCATACCTGTTATTACCAATTCCTCCTGACAGTCTGTTTACTTAGATACCTGTAGCCAAGGCCTCAAGTATCCACTGTCTACCACTGAGGCTAACCCTGCAATTGGGGATAATGAATGGGATCCAGGATGGAAGCCTGTCTTCAACTCCTGGCAACAAAGAATGATGGAAGCTGGGAAGAGGAATGGTGGGGAAGGTGGGCAATGACAAACTGATGGTGGAACTAATGATTTCCTGACACAAAGCTGCATTGATTGTGCTCACATTGTGGGAAATACTTGGTTTAAAAGATAAAGGTAGCCAATGTTCCTTTGTGTGTGAGATGGAATGTCGTAAGTGCGCATCAAAATCCAGAGGTAGTGACATAGGAGATAGGGCATGACAAAGCTGGCTGGGGAAATAAGCAGGTCCTGTCAATTACAAGATCACAGGACAGCACCAAAATATTCTCAGGACCCAGTATGTGGAACTTCCCATAGATTCCCACAAGATGTGGACTGCGTATAAAGATGAGATGCCTCCAGGACCCTGTTATCATGACTCCTCACAGTAGCCTACTCTGCATCTCCTAGACTGCACTTTTATTTTTGCTTTTATCCTTTCCTCCCTGTGTTCAGCTCAAGTTCACTCTACAGAGCTAGTTCTTCCATTATCCTTATGCCCCTCACTTTTTGAATAAATTTTTGGCACTGTTTTTGGATTGCCTTGTCCAATTCTTTGTTCAAGTCAAGAAGGACCTGGAATGCTTTTGATTGGCAAGCCATTTCTAAAGGAACTACCAGACAACATTTTGGTGGAACCAGTCAGGAGATAACAGTAGGGAGAAGATATAAGAAGTTTCAAAACTATTACCAGTCAGGAGATAACAGTAGGGAGTGGATATAAGAAGTTTCAAAACTATTTTGCCTATCAAAATTTTCAATGATTATTTTTTCCCAAAGCAGACACTCTACTAGACACTAGTTGTACACTTAAATAAAGTCACCATGGCAAGTGCTTCTGTTATCTCTTGCTCCATTAAAAAAAAAAAACCTTCAAAATTAGTGGCTTAAAATCATTTATTGAATGTCCCCTCCAAAGTTCATGTTGAAATTTTATTGCCACTGTAACAGTATCAAGGAGTAGGACTTTAAGGAGGCAATTAGCTAATGGTGGCTCCACTCTCAAGAAAGGATTCAATTCATGCTGTTATTGCAAGAGAGGCTTGTTATAAGTGTGACTTCTCTCTAAGCATGATCTCTTGCTCCCATTCTCTCTCTCGCTCTCTCAAGCACATGTTGTCTCTCCCTACGGGGCACTCTACCATTTTATGGTGCAACAAGAGACACTCACCAGATTTTACCCTTTAGTCTTGGACATCCCAGCCTCCAGAGCTGTGAGAAATTGATTTCTTTTCTTTATAAATTATCCAATCTGTGGTATTCCATTACAGCAACAGCAAACAGACTGAGACATTATAGCTCATGGTTCTGAGAGTTGACTGGGCTCAGCTGAGCCTTTCTTGTTTAGGGTTGTATTAAGGTTCTCCAGAGAAACAGACCAACAAGATATGTGTCTTGATACATGGAGGGCAGAGCAGAGTATTTTAGGGAATTGGCTCACACAACTGTGGAGAATTGGTAAATCCAAAATCTGAAGGAAGGTTGACAGGCTGGAACCCAAGGATAAGTTGAAGTTTGAATCCAAGAGACATCTGCTGGCAGAATTTCCTCCTGCTCGAGGCAGTAAGTCTTTGTTCCTAGAAGATCCTCATCTGATTGGATGAGGCCTACCCATATTATGAAGAGTAATCCAGTTCACTCAAAATGTGATGATTTGAACATCAATTTCATCCAAAGAATAATATCACAGAAATGTCCAAAATAATGTTTGACACTGTGGCCCAGATAAGTTGACACAGAAAATCAGCCATCATGGACTCCCTCATATGTTGCAATGAGATAGCAACCAGGGCCAGAGCTGCCTAGAAATTCACCTGGGCTGGATTTTCAAGTCCACACAGCTGGCTGTTCCTGCCGGCTGGAAGCTGGAAGCTCATCTTAAGTTGTTAACTAGAATGCCTTTGCTGTCTGTCCATGAAATTTGGGCTTCTTTATAGCATGGTTCTGCAGACTAACTTGACTTCTTATGTGATAGATAGCTCATGGCTCCAAGATGATAGGACAGAACTACCTGACTTCTTAAAGGCTTGAGCCAGACTGGCATAGAATAAATTTCACCACAATCTAGTAATCAAGATATTACTGAGGTTAGCCCAGATCCCAAGGGAAGAGATTAGATTCCATCTCCTAATGGAATAGAAAAAAGAATTTTTAGCCATACTTAATCTAACACAGAAGGCTTCTCAGAGGAAGATCTACACTGAAAACTTAACCATGAGAAATAGTCAGCAATAAAAATAATAATGAAAAGCATTATCCATTGCTAGAAGCCTAGCCATGTTGCTGAGCATCTATCTAGTCTTTGCATTATATAATTTACATCAATCACATCTAACTTGCCACCAGGGCTTCCTGTTACCATAAACAATGCTGCAATAAGCATCTTTAGCCACTTATGGACCTATTGAGATTTTTGTTCCGATTAATACATAATCAGAAACAGCACTACTGGGTCCTGAGAGATGCAGGTACTTCACTTGGCTGATTTCTGTGAGATTGCAGTGCAGAATGCATTCACAAGTTTGTACAACTGCAATTGCAGTTGCAGTTGCTATAGGCCCATATCCTACCCAAGTTTAGCTTTACCCAACTTTCTAGTATAGCTTGTTTTCCTTTGAGTTTTCCTAAATATTAATGATTTTGTGCATTGCCCAAGAACCATTTTAGTCTCTTAGGGTTCCTCTTCTAATAACTATGCTCATAATTTTTGCCCATTTTACCACTGAAAAATTAAAACATTTTCTTTTTTCAAGTTAATATCCAAAGTTCTTTGTTTCAGATATTACTTTCTTGTCAGTTCTGGGTGTGGCAAATACCTTCTCCACACCTGTTATTTATTTACATTGTTCATGGTTTCCTCCTGAGAACAGAAATACCTATTTTTAAATATAATCAAATCTATGTGTTTCTTGCCTTCTCATCACCTTCTGGGAATTTAAGAATTCCTTCTCTAACCTGCAGTTCATAAAGTTATAACCTATATTATCTTTATAGTTTCAACTATTACGTGAAGTTGGAAAAATCTGGAGTCCAAATATATGGTGTTAATTGGGATTTAGTTTTATTTCTTCCATACAGTAAGACAAGCTTCCTAACATGATTTAACAGTCAACCATATTGACTTTGTTGCCTGTAATTCTCTTTTATTATTTTCTACTCTGTTTTATCTGTAGTTATTTTACCTTATATTTTCTGAATTTCAACTTTATCTGCTTTCTATTTCCTTTGATCTAAGTCACCATATCCATTTTCTAATTCTTTGAAGATAATAGCTTTTGGTTTTGTTAATGTGTATTTTTATTATTATTGTTCTTCTCTTGTTCATTGTTCCCTTTTTGGCCTGAAAGTTCTGCTCTTTTTTAAAAAAATTCTTAAATTATTAGCTTAGATCATTTTAATGTTTTCCTTCCTGATAAAGAACCCTTAAAATTATAAATGTCTCTAAACATGTTGCTTTAGTCATGTTCTACAAATGTTGACATGTAGTATTTTGATTGTTATTCAGTTTTAATTATTCTGTAATTTTTCTTATAAATTCTTTTCAATCAAAGTGTTATTTGGTATAAAATTGTTCGGTTTCCAGTTGTAGGAAATATTTCTCAGTAAGTTTTTTTCTGGATTCTATTCTCTTGCTCTATAATATGATTCATTAGATTTATGATTTTCTGTGGCCTAGTCCATGTTCAATATTTTTGTGAATTCAAAAGGGATGAGTTTTCTTTATTTTGTAAGTATCAATAATAAGTTTGAGCTTATTATTTATTTATATTATTCAGATCTTGTATATCACTACTATGTCTCTCATGGAAAGCATACTACTGGAGGTTCTGTTTTTATCTGGGAGAGTCCTTCTACTTAGTATATGTATTCATTTCTTGTGATTTCTGTAACAAATTACCACAAGTTTTGGTGGCTTAAAACTACAGAAGTTTATTTTCTCACAGTTCTGGAGAACAGAAGTCAGCCTTAAATCAGCTTCACTGGCCAAAATCAAGGTGTCAGCAGGCCCACCATACTCCCTCCAGAAACTTGAGGAAAGAATCTATAGAATCTATTCCTTGTCTCTTCCAGTTTCTGGTGACTGCTGATATTCCTTGGCTTCTGTTCACATCACTCCTATATTTTCTCTCTCTCTCTCTCCATTGACTTCTTTCCTGCTGAGTGTATTAAATCTCCCTCGACCTCTGTCTTATAAGGACACATGATAGCATTTAGGACCCACCTTAATGATTTATGATAATTTCTCCATCTCACCCTCTTTAACCTAACCACATCTACAGTCTTTTGTTTTATTTGGGGGTTTCATTTTGTTTTGCTTTTTTAGGTTTTGGGGCACAGGGAGCATATGAGATAACATTCTTAGGACCCAGGGGAGAGGGGCATCTCTTTCAACCCACCACAATGATTGTAAGCCATGCACTTATTTTAACTACCATCATTTAAGGCTTATTTCTGATATTTCACTTCATGATTCTCATTTACAATGCTTTAATTATACTTTGTTTATATTTTCAATTTACTATATTTTTCTGCTTCCTAGCGGATCAAAATTTTTGCTAATATAATGTTTACAAATGCTATTTGCATTCTTAGAGTTCACCTTCCAATCTCTTACCATTAGAATTACTAAGAATTTGTAGCCTCAAGAACATGTTTGCCCTAAAGCACAATCACAGTCTTTAATCTCCAGAAGCACTACCTGCAGCAGCCTCTCTTCCCTTCTCCTCCCTCATCTAGACACCAGGAATAACTGGGATGCTAATGTCCCACATCTTCAAATGAGTAAATTGAGGATTGAGAGAGTTTAAAGAATTTACCCAAAATCACAGAGCTAGTAAGCAGCAGCACTCGATCTCCAGCCACTCAACAGTATTGAGTCATTTTCAGACTTGCACTTTGTTGTGACAATATGATATGGCATGCAAAGTCATGTTCAGTTGCTTACCTCTTTTGTAAATGCAATCGGTTTGCAAATAAAAATGTAGACTCTATTCAAAGATGACTGAAGCAATCTGCCTAGCTTTTCTAAAATTGCTTTATATAGTGGAGATGCTAACAATTTTTGCAATCAAAAGACTTGGATTCTATCTTAGTTCTGCCACTTCTTGGAGAACTAAATTTTAGACACCTCATATAAACCCTCTAAGCCTCATTTTCTTATCTTTAAAATGAAGAAAATGGTATTATCTACCTCACAGTTTTTATGAGTGCATACTAATGGACATGCTTTAAAAATTTATAAATCTATTTAAAATTGACTGATTATAAAAGTGAAGCATCAAAGGTATACATGGGAGACTCTGATACACTGCAAGTATTGTCAGATTCACAGTCAGGAAGGAAAACATGAGTTCTAAATTTAATTTTTTTGTATATCCTTTTATTGGTACATTTTAGGTGTACAATAGAATGACATTCATCATTGGAAATTTGCTCCTTTACATAATCTCTCTTGGTTCTTATTTTTTCCCCCTTCCTCTTCCCTCCCTTCAACCCCTCCATAATGGAAACAAAGTCTAAGTTTAATTTTTTCTTGTTTTCCTCATCAGTCAAATAAAGAAACTCAACTAAAGGATGTCTAAAGCCCCTCTGAGCTTTCATCCTCTTTGAGTCTATTCACACAAACTATATAGAACTGGAACCAGCACTACTGTGTTCATTCTGTTTTAGTGCTACCCAGAAAGAGAAAATTTATGGTGGTGAATAAGAGCAGTGAAAGGTTGTGTTTTTGTCATGTTTTCCTTGACATCAGAATAATAGCCACAGTGAGATTTTTATTAAACTTTATTGTCAGGGTGCTGCCTATTGGTCAGAGAACAGCTCCAGGGAAAAGCACTGAGATTATATAAGTTGAAATATTACCTTATAGCTCAGCCAAACAAGGAAAATGGGAGCATCTTACTCAAGTTTTCACTGGAGCGGACTCCTGGAGCCTCTGTTCACATGGGCTACAATGAAACTCAACAATCAAGAACCTAAATTATGGGCTGGGGATTTACCTCAGTGGTTCCGCTGCCTGCCTCGCAAGCACAAGGTCCCGAGTTTGATCCCCGGTACCAAAAAAAAAATTATTAAGAACCTAAATTAAGATCTCAAACTGGATCAACAGATGCACTATTTTAACATAATTTAGTTCTAAAAAAATTAAAAACATCTATCCTTTAATAATACAAACAACTCTTTGTGAGGGAACATTCAGAAGGATAGGTCATTCATGTGAGATTCATATTAATGTAGGAGGAAGTGAATTTTTATGATTATTACAAGGGAACATAAATCTAAAGGCTTCCTAAATACTACTTTAAAGAGATAAAATAAGCTATACTTTAAATGTCTAAATTTGGTTAGTCTTTGACCAATCACGGACTCAAAACTGTGAAAAAGAGCACATATGCATACAATATTCACAAAGACCACCCCAAACCACAGTTTTGTCTCAGAAACTCTTGAATCAGCTCATGAGAAGATGAATCAAGGCCTTGATTACTAACAGTGTCCCCATCTGAAATTCAGGCGTTCCCCAGCATAGTTGTGATTTCCTGTGTTGGAAATTTATTTTTAATGTTCCCTTCCTTTCAACGTTCAGAACAAGTCATACTGGTCCCAGTATAAAGGCCATTTACAAACATCAAATTTCCATGTATATTCTTGGCTGACCATAACAGAATATTACAGGCTTGTCTCCAGATATCTGTATCTTGTTCTTCAAGCTGCCACCTGCCATATCATAGTATAACCTGGCAGCTGACTACTTTGTTCTTGTGCCTTTTAATGACAATAATTTACTGCTGTCCAAAGGTGATGGCAATTATTTTTAGACCAGTGTTTACATCCTACTTTCAGTCACAATGAACAGTTAGTTACTTCTCTAAGACAAAATGATGCCACCCTTTCCTTTCCATTATGTTATGCTTTGAATTTTGAATAGCACACACTGATTTCACAATGTTTTGGACAATATGTATATATTGTCAAGGTCCAAGGCCTCATTGTTGACTATTGCTTATCAAGCACATTCCTCACACCTGCCTAGGGAGGAATTTCACATGGAGATTCAGCTGACAGTTGAGAATTACCTTCATGAAGACAGCACTGCCCTAAGCACTTGCACAATCATGGAACAATATATTGACAGGTGGTTTGGTGATCAACTTAGTACACCCCAAGTGAGTGGAATCAGTCCGAGTGAGTGGACCTCCCTTATATGTGTCAGTTTCAGTCCCTTTATATCCCCAGAATGACAGGTGAAATTTGGGAAATCCAAATAAACTCAGTGGATTATATCAATGTCAATATCCTGGTTGTGATATTACACTACATTTTTACAAGTTGTTACCACTGGCAGAAAATGAATAAAGGGTACACAAGGTTTCTCTGTTTTATTTCTTATAACTCCATATGGATTATCTAAGCAAAATCTATTTCCTACATGGCTATTTACATGGTAATCATTCCATTGGGCTTGTTCATGAACATGGATGAGACAGTCCTTCACCTCCTGAACATCCATCTCTGAGGCTCTGGATATTTTCATCATTGGAGGTTCATTCTCATTTATTCCTATTTCCTAGTCCTAGTACTATCTCAATCACCTTTCCTTAATTGGCAACATCCAGGGTGATAAATATATCTCTGGATATACACTTTGCTAGATGAGATAACCATTGTGTTAGGACTTAGTTTTCTCTAAGGTTAATTTTGTTTTTGTTTGTTACTTCCATTGCCATTTTAGATTCTATAAATGGCACTGCTTCCTTAAATTATGCTCTTAGACTTATAGGATATGTGTGTGTTATCCCGTGTCTCTTATCTAATTTTTTAAGTTTTTATTTATTAATTTCACATTTAATTTATCATGTATTTTATTTGTCATTTATTGAGTTTTACTTCATTGCTTATGGGATGTATCATAGTTTCTACTTGTAATTTTTCTGTATTCTGGCTTGAGTCTTCTTTGAAATTATGCTGTCATCTACCTTTTACCAGATGTCTATGTTTATATTTTCTAAAGTATCCTTACATTTTTAACTCATATTTGTTTAAAAGCAAGCCTATTATTATTATTTACCTCCTCCCTCACCAAAATCAGCATCAACTGACTGGTTTTCCTTTCTGTTCCCTCTGGGCACTAGTTCAGCTGTTGTGATCTTTAAGCTAGAGAAGGTGTTTTCTGGATCAATTCAGCACACCACATGGCATGAACAGACAGCTGAGGCTGTGTGCAGTCAAAATCCAAACTTCTTTCCATTTCTGTTGAAACCACTGTACAGGATTAGCTCTCACAAGGTTTTGGGGCTGTGTCCTCTGTAGTAGAGGAAAAGCTGTTTCTCTGCTTATAACACTTATGATACCACTTATGATTCCAGACCAAGTAATTTTCCAATCCTCTGTTGACACCAACTGGGTATCCTAAAATTTAATGTAGTTCTGGCACTATCCAGAATTAGGGCAGACTCCATAGGTTAAGGATTTAGTCTCACAAGACCGTTCCCACATCAGAAGGCAGCTGCAAATGTTGAGTACCCAGGGTACCCACACTTCTGTCTAATGTGACTACAAATTGGAGTGTCCTACAATTCCCGCCTCAGGTTCAACAACTTGCTGTAATAGCTTACAGAACTCAGGGAAATGATTTATTTGTATTTACCAATTTATTATAAAGTATTTTAAAGAGGACAAAATTAAACAGCCAGGTGAAGAGGTATACAAATAAAGGTATGGAATGGTCCCAAGAGCAAAGGCTTCTGTCCTTGTGGACTTGGAGTTGCCATTCTCCCAGTAAGTGAATTCACTCACTAAAAATCCCATAGTTCAAGGATTTTTATGGTTATCTTCTCACATAGGCATGCGGATTATTAACTCAATCCCTCCACAGAGAATGGGAGTGGGGCTGAAAGTCCCAAACTTCTAATCATAGGTTGGTTTTTCTGATGACCATCCCCATCCTAAAGCTACTTGAAATCTACCAAGAGTTATCTATTAGAATAAAAGATCCCCTTATCATTCAGAAAATTGCAAGAGATTTAGGAATTTTGGGTAAAGTGCTCAAGTCCTTTATATTAAAAAAGTACATAGGGGCCGGGGGGTTAGCTCAGTGATTCCGCCGCCTGACTCGCAAGCCCAAAGACCAGAGTTCAATCACCAGTACCAAAAAAAAAAAAAGGATATAGCATATTTATATAACATCTACAACCCTCTCATATATTTTAAACCATCTCTAAATTACTTTTAATGCCTAACACAATGTAAATGCTAGAGAAATAGTTGTTACACTACATTGTTTATAGAATAAAATAAGGCAAAAGGTCTGTGTATCTTCAGCACAGATGCAGTTTTTAAAATATTCAAGTCATGGCTGGTTAAATCCTCAGATACAGAACATGCAGTTATGAAGGACTGACTATATTATGTTTTATAAAGTTATATATTTTTTCTAAACAAAGCCACTTTTCCTGTTGTTTGCCAACATCTGTAAAAAGTAGCCCTGCATAGTTTTATCACTTTGTACTTTACCACAGACAAATAAAATGAGGACAAAATTTCTAGAGAAGCAAACAAAGCCCTCTTAATCAAGCCAAACTCTTTCTGACTCAGAGTCTTCTACATGTTCTGCTCTCTTTCTAAATGCTAGTCACCAGATTTTCTCCTTTCTAATTCCTACTGGTCCGTCAGCGACCAGCTTAAATATCTATGTTTTAGAGATGCACATTCAATATTCAATGGAATTTAAGTTTCTCTTTGTTATTCTCTATCAGATGTCTCTGTTCTTTTCCTTCTTAGAATGTATCAGCTTGTAACCATATTATTTATCTGAGCCTATTTGTTTAATGTTAGTCTGTCCCACTAGCTCATAAGTTCCATAAGAGTATGGATCATATCTATTAGTTCACCACTGTCTATCTAATGCCTGTCACAGTGCTAAACAAATAATTATGGAATGAATGATCAGATAAGCGAAGGAAAAAGAGATTATATTGTGTTTGGTTTCTTCTGCATTTCCCTATTCCTAAAGTCCCAAGGGGAACAAATACCAGCTGCTATGCAGATGGTGAATATTATCATTCCTATTTCTTCTAAACTTTTTGGACAAAATATCTCAAAAGTTAGGGGCTGTCTCTATTTGATAATGTGTTTTGATACTGAAGCCAAATAAAGCCCTGTCTTTAGATAGCAAGTTGTATAAAGTGGTATAAACAGCAAATTCTTATCCAAGAATTTAGCTATAGATTAGCCGAATGTGGTTGGCACCTTACTTAAATAAACTTAGTTTCAATATGCACAACTGTGGAAAATAATGTGGGTGCTTTGCACCTTTGTTATAAGTTTAAAATGAAATAAAAAATACTAAATGCCCAGTACTACAATAATTCATCTGTGTACAATTCAGATCAATCGACAGTGGTTTCCTGGAACACTATCTAGATTCAGTGAAAGAGAGCCTTGATTGATTAGTGTCTGCCAAGAGCAAAGAAAAGAGAGTAGTGGGAATGTGCCCTGTATTTACAAACTGAGGACTAGCAAATGGCAGATACTTAATCATTTTACTTGTTATCTTTCTTTACTTCTATAAACTCTAAGTAAATATGAAATAAAAAGAACCACATAAAACATCTCAAACATAAAGCAAAAAGAACCTAATAATAATAGAGAACTTGTTAACATTAGGCCAGAAGAAATATACATCTTTTAGAAGTCACATAGAACTATTGTGCATCTAGTGGTAGATTCTAACAGTAGAATCTAACAATGTGAAATCATAAAAGTCCAGTTATAATTCAGCACAAGATCTTTGTGTCCCGGGAGTCACCTCCATCACGCTGTGGAATGGTTCAAGTGACTCACAATGGTTAGCACCCCCGTCACAAGCAGCATCAATCTGGACATCTGTCCTGTGACAAATAGAGCACAAAACTCCAAGTGCTTAAAGGATTCTGCTTCTATGAAAATACTTGATGGGTTTTCGTAAGTGGGTTAGTAAGTAGTACATTTGAACTTGGCACAAGTGTTTCCGTGCAAGCAAAATGAGGTCAGGAGGAAAGATATCACTTCGAAACAAACACTCAGCCCCTGCAACAAAGAGCAGCTTAACACAAAGCTAGCTTGGAGAGTAAAATCAGCTCATTTGGAGCCACAAGAAAACACAAAATCACTGATACAATTTTCAAAGGTATTCTGGAGTCTTCTCAAAGGACCTGAATTGTACCAAATTTCAATGTGTTAAAATATTCTGATTTTTATAATTAGTATATGCACTTTTTTTTTTGGTACTGGGGATTGAACTCGTGACCTTGCGCTTGTGAGGCAGGCGGTGGCACCACTGAGCTAAATCCCCGGCCCTGCACTCTTTCCAGATATTTCAAATAAATTCAGTGTGAAGGGGGGAAACTTGTGTGTTTCTTCCCTAAATCTATCTATGCACTTCTGAGGGTTAATTGCTAGGAAGCTGTGTTGTGACTTAATGGAAACAATCATTTGGTTGTTTTGTTCTTCCAGTGAAAGCACTGTACACCTACCAGAACACTCGGCCCACCCATTGTGCTCAACGGGGCCCTGTGCCAACACCACCCTCTGGGAAGCTGTTTTGGTAACTGTACTCTGGCCCTTGGCAGCAATTTGACCACCACAATTTAGTGCTATTTGCACCATTGTCATAATGTCAAAGATAAAAAGGGGTTTGAGGGACATTCAGTGAATGACATCCCTGAAACTGCCATTTATCCCTATTTGGTGAATCTGTGAGAGAATCATTCAGAAGGACATACAGGGCTATCTTCATTTAGATCCAAAAGATCTACCTGCAAATGACTGAGTAGGGCCTAAATATGAATTGCCCAATGTGAATGCTATATTCCTTCTTCCTCCACTCCTGCCTTATTGCATTTAAAACAGCAGAACAGCCTCAGGCTTATAAAGGAGCCACCTACATTTTCGGTCCCAGCTCTGCCACTGTCTAGACTGTGTCAGGCAAGCCGCTTTATCTCTCTGGTTAATGAAAAGGTTAGGACAAGGCGATCTCTGATGTCCCTTCTAAATCAGACACTCTTTATTCTATGAAGATTGATCCATGTCTCTTTTTTTCTCCTTAACCTTTTAAGAGAGTTTCCAGCTTCCAGATGCTGGTTACCATATAAGTTTCCTGCTGTTTGTGGTCTTTAAAAGACCACCTGGGATACAACCCTGAATGGATCCCTTGGAAGAAACAGCCCAGAAATTTTTTCCTTAGACTTACCTCCCAAGAACCAAGCCAGTTTCCTCTCAAGCCTCAGAAGCCTGCACATCATCCTACAGAGAGCATTTCATGGCACCTGACCTGTGGCACCATCTCTGGGTTTCCTGATTTGTACCTGTACACAGTGCACAGGCTTCACATTAGGAATGCCTTCTGAGTTTCTACAATACATACAAATGCTGTTTTGTTGTGTAGGGTCATTTGGAAAATCTTCCTAAATGCTTCATTTGGTTCTACTGGAGGACTCCTTCATGAACTTTAAGTGGTTTCTTTCATGCCATCCATAACACATTAGTGCAGTAATTTAAGTTCCAAATAAGGCTGGTGCATGATCCATGATCCTACATTCATCATAGGTCTTTTTCAAATGGAGCAATCCAGTAAGGGATCCTTGCATGGTGAGTCCAGGTACTTTATAGTGTCAGGTTTGTAGCATCAAGGGTCCTTTGAGATAACCTCACAACACATGAAGCACAGGAAATGAGTCTTCTGACCTCAAACTCTTAACAGACCTCAAAACAGCCCTTTATTTTCTTTATTCCAAAGTGGAGACAGAATTCTGTAGTTTGTAACTGGTGCTTATGAGAGGATTTTCACTTTCAACTGTGCTCCAGATTTGTGAATTGCTTAAAATTTGATGCCATTCTTATCCCAAGAAAGTTGGTGTACATTGAAATGCTTTAGCATTCAATACCCAAATGCCCCATAAGTACATAACATTGAACCTCTGCACCTGTCCACATGCATAAGGACAGTCAGCCCCAAAGGAAGTAGCTCTCACCAGTTTCACTTCCAATGGCCTAGGTGCTTCAAAGCATGAAAGTTCCAGGCCAAAGCAGCAGTATTTCACAGATATGGCCAGACAAGCCCGACCAAGTTCCAGTAAAACATGTACTTTAAAAACAATGTCTTCCCCAGCCAAGAGGCTGTGCTAGCTGAATCTTAACTTCTGTTGTCATCATACACAGGTAAATAATCATAATCCTGGCTCCTTCTGTTGAATATTTGGGCTTGTTTCCTCTATTTCTTCTCTTTCAGGAACTCTGTGGAAAGAAGTAGCTTTTGGCAGGAGTGAAAAGCTTTATGATCATAACCACCATCTTGGGAAAATACTTGCAATGATAGTTTTGAAGCTGGGTATTGCATTGATCCACCTTTTCCTGATGATTCTTAGATCTTTCTCTCTTGACTTCAACTTTCTTCTGTCTCTAGATCCTTCTCTCATCTACTAATTGGGCATTGCTAGATGTCTTACAGTAACATCAAAATCAAAATCTCTCCTCCTAAACTGACTCTACCCTCTGTCCTCATCACCTTGGAGTATAGCACCATAGCTAGAAACCTCAACGGACTCCCCCACTCTTTTGCCTTCACATCCGGTGAACCATTAAATCTGTGTCTAATCAGGCTGCTCCACCCATCCATCCCTTCTGCTGCTGCATTCATCGAAATCACGTTCTTGCCTCCAACGCAATCTTCTTACTTCTAAGCTCATCTCTATCCAGAATGACCTTTTGGAAATGCAGATATAACCACACACTCTTCTGCTGAAAATCCCTCACTGACAGTCTATTGCTAACAGACTTAGATGTTGGTTTTGCTCAACTATATTGATCATATTCAGTGCTAGTTCTTTGTCTCATCTCCTTCTTTCATAAATCATTGTATGCCTAGAAGGTACTCAATAAATGTAATGACTTACCTTGGCCTATCTCTAACAAACAAGAGCACATCTAGAGTTAGAATCCCAAGGTGAATCTAAGAGTTTTTATAGGTGCTTGGTTTTAAAGCCCAGGATGAAATGTTGTAAATCTCTTCTCCCACTCATTGCCACTGGCTGGTCTATTTAGTCAGTTTTGTGCCCTGTGAGCTAAGGTCTTTATGTTCTTCTCCTAAAGGAAGTCTCCTGCTGAGGAGAAGAAATAGTCTGGGATTGGAAGTTTCCTGACTGTGACAGGGTAAAAAGCCGTTATTACTGCATGTGCTAACTAAAAATGCAAATCCTGCTGCCTCGAATATTCAGCAACAAAGAAGTATAGGTTTGCTTCTAAATGATTTTCTAATGTTAACCTTATGTAGCCCTCCACTCCACTTGTCTTTCCATCTTACCAATTCCTGTTTTTCTACTCTGAGCTCAAAAAGTATATCTGGCATCAACCTACACAATTTTATTAAGAAACCCATTGTGCAAATGTGGACACTGGAATAAGGGGTTATTAGAAAGAAGGATGTACATTTTAAGGACCCAGACAGAGCACACAATAGAAGCATTTTTCCTTCTCTGGAAAAAGTATTATCCTACAAACTGTAGGCTAGCAAAATCCCACAGCATTCCCTCTGAATCAGAGGCTCTCGCACAGCTGATTTGGAGGGGATCTTGGGGAAGCAGATTTAGCCTTTTAGTCCCCCCCCGTCCCTGGCAATTTGTGAACATGCTTACCATTAGCTACTGAAAAACTACAATGGAGGCTGAGCTCACGGTCAGCCCAGTCCTAACAGGGTCCATTTGCTAATTACACATAGCTACTATTCTGTTTCATTAGAATTTGAACTAAAGAACCAAAACTCAAGCCATTAGTCATTTGAGAATATAAATGGAATTTCATGTTCCTATGACTGATTGGTCTTAATTTATGGAAAAATAAGGACTCTGTGAGGACAAACAACAGGAATCAAATATATATCCTCTCCAAGGCTCATAAAATGAGATGTAATTGGTCTGGGGCTCTGCTCTTTTAGTACTCTAAGCAATATTAATATCTTTAAGAAACTAAAAGCTTCTTTTGTAAACCTGTTTGGGCTTAATTGATGATCTCAAGGTCAAAGCCAATGTATTTATGTTTTATTTTTCCTTTTACAGACCACACAACAGTGCAGGCTCACACATATATCAAATACCAAATATAAAAGCAGCATTAAGTAACATCCTCATGTATTAGCAGATGAAGGCAGGTTCAGACACCACCTCCTCTGACATGTCTCTCTCCATTGTATGCATCTTGTTGAGTGCTGCGGTTTGAATAAATGTCTCCCAAAGACCCATGTGTTAAAGTTTGTTCCCCAGTGTGGTACCCCAGTGGAACCTTTAAAAGGTAGAGTGTAGTGGAAGGTCTTCTGATCGTTAGAGGCTTGTCAGTGATGGAACTATTAAGACTCCAGTTCCTTCCCCTCTCTCTCTCTTTCACTTCAAGCCATGAGGTTAGAGGTTCCTCCTCCACACACTTCCACAATGATAGTCTGCCTCACCACCAGCCCAAAAGCAATATGTCAACTTACCATGGACTGAAACACCCAAAACAGTGAGCCAAAATAAATCTTTCCTTTTTTTAAGTTGATTATCTCTGGTATTTTTTATAGTAATGTAACGGTGATTAGCACAGTGAGATTATCTATCAATTTATACCTCACAACTTAATCTACTCCTTTCTTCTAAGAATTTGACGCTTGAGTGCAGGAAAAGATATACATATGGGCAAATGGTTGGATCATTCACTAAACAGCAGGGCCCTGAAGGCATTACATCTATTCCTTCCACCTGGATCTCCAGGGCATCCTGACTCCAACTTTCTGAGCCTGGATCTTCAGCTTTCCCTTTACTTCCTGAAGTTCCCCACATCCAATGTGGTCCCTTCTTGTTTAAGTCACCTATGGCCCTTTTCTACTGCTTGCAACCAAACCCTAATACACTATTCCACTTCTCATTTGCTACCACCACCCTACCTGAATGAGACCTGTGCTATCCTTCTAAGGAAAACCTCCACTTGTTAACCGATCTAACATTCTTTTTTATTCTTTTCCTTTTCTTTTTTTTCTGTTTTGTAGTTGTTGTTTTGTTTTGTTTTGTTTTGTTGGTAATGGGGATTGAACCTAGGGCCTTAATACTGAGCTACATCCTCAGGTCTTTTTTACTTTTTTATTTGGGGACAAGTTCTTGCTAAATTGCTAGATTGCCTATGCTGGGCACAAACTTGTAAACCTCTTGCCTCAGCCTCCCACAGTGCTGGGATTACAAACGTGCACCATCATGCCCTGCTAGCTCTAACATTCTCTAATTTTATTCTGTGATTCACTGGTTCCCTGATTCTCACTATGTCTATGACTTCTATCCCCATCTGCATAGGCAAAGATTTCTCTGCTTCTCTTTCAAGCCACAGAATGCTACCCATGCAGATCCCGTCCATCTGCTATTCAATTTCTCTAACCTCAGGCCAACTCTCCATAGGAGCTACTTTAGGCTTTCTCCATTCTCCCAAAACCCCTTCATTTTACAAATGGATGGCCTTATTCCCTGTTTATGTAATCATATTGAGGTGATTCATCATCTGGACCACAGTCCTTTATTTTATCTTTTCTTCAACCTGTCTCTATGTCATTCTTCCTCCACTCTTTTCCCTTTTATTGGCTAAACCATACCTCTTCCCTAGAATGTAGAGCACAGCTCAAAAAACTATTATCTTTCTTTTTAAAAATTAATAGTCTTATTGAGATACAATCGATATGCAAGGAACTGTATATATTTAATGTGTACAATTTGATGAGTTTGAGCTTATGCAATCATGCATGATACCATCACCACAATCAAGGTAATAGATGTACCCAGCACCTCCCAAAGTCTCCTCACACCCATCTGTTTTTGTTTTGATAGTTATGGTAAGAACAGTTAACTAAAACTCTACCCTGTTAGAAAATGTTGAAGTGTACATTATAGTATTATTAACCACACATCTCTGAGACTTATTCATCTTGTACAGTTGAAACTTCATGCTCTTTGACCAACACTCCTTAATAACCCTCTCTCTTCCCCTGCCAATCACCTTTCTGCTGTCTGCTTTTATGAATTTGACTATTATACCTCATATAAGAAGAACTGTGGTATTTTTCATTCTATATCTGGTTTCTTTCATTTAGTATAATGTAGCCCACGTTCATCCATATCATCACAACAAAATTGCCTTCTTTTTTAAGGCTACCAATATTCCACTGCATATGAGTATAATAATGCCCTTATCTACACATCTATTAAAAAACACTAAAATTAATCTATGTCTTGGTTATTGCAAATAATATTGTAGTAGACATAGTAGTACAGATGTCTCTTCAGCTAACTGATTTTATTTCCTTTGGATGTATACCCAGAAGTGGGATTGTTTGGTCATATGGTAGTTTCATTTTTAATTTTTTGAGGAAACTCCATGGTGTTTTTCATAACTGTGGCAACAAGCAAGTTCCTTTCAGGCACCATGTTCTAAGCATAAAGGACCCAAAGAAATAAAGACCCTCATGGAATACGCAGTCTGTTTATAAAAAACATATAAATAAATAATAACAATTAAAGTGATAAGAGTTTTAATTAAGTTACTTACAAGGTGTTATGGGAGGAGGCCAGTAAAGGTTTATTGTAGATGAAGAATGAACAGGAACTGGCCAGGTGAAGAAGGGAAGGACAGGTAGAGTGAAAAGAAAGAAGCATGAACAAAAAGAGAATTGCCAAAGCCATTGCCTTCAGGTAAGACCATACCTACCCACAAAGACACATCCCTGACTGGCAGACAACTGGAAATCTTAAAATTACAGTCTCATATTTTCTCATCAGTAAAGGGAGACAGAGAAGGTGGATTGTAGAAATCACCTGAAGGTGTTACCAGACAAGCATGTTAGAAAAGGGCAGCATGAGAGGTGTGGTTATTAGTGATAAGTAAGGTGATTCATCAGGTCACCATGAGAATCAGGCTTGGTAAGGGGGAAAAGGGATTAAGTGAAAATGGAGACTTTTGGGGTCTGGAAAGTTCTGTAAGGTTTAAGATTAGATTAAAAGCTTAGCAAGATATGAGGCTGTGGTCACAGGATGAGATTCAGAGTTCAACTATCTAAGGTAAATCCACCGTTGATGTTGACATAGTCCGACGTATCCAGTTATGAGTGACTTGAATGGGATAGAAAAGTTCACTGGAAATGAGAAATTGATGTTGGTGTGTGGGATGGGGCAACTCTGCAGACAATGAAGTACCTCAAGTTCTTAGGAGGAAATTGGAGTAAAGTAACAAATTCTAGATGACTTGGCTATTTACCTCTATGCTTCAGTTTCCCTATCTATAGAATAATGGTAACATTATTACTTTCACCAGAGAGTTGCTATGTGATTTAAAGCGCTAAGTGCTCTAAAGCTCTTAGAGCACTCCCTGGCACATAGTAAGTATTGTTTTAATACTAATAATTCACCAGCTTCCAAAGTCTATATGAATTTGTAGGCATGAGTCAGTTAAGCACCTCAGGACATGATACAGATGCTATGAAATGGTAGAGATTTCCAAAGTGCAGACAAGTTATGATCCAAACACTAGGCAGGGGGTGTACACTGCTGGACAGCACAGGGGGAAGGCATTTGAGCAAGTTGGTTGGACAATGGGGATTATGCTGAGCTAAAAGCATCACTTTAGCCAACTTTCAGTCAATCATTGCCCCGCAGAAATGTAAGCCTTTGTCATCAAAACTCATGTGTTTTTCAAGGGAAGTCACAAAATGTCCTTTTTTATATGAAACTGCCCACTAATAAAAAAAAGTTAGCTAAAATTCATAAAATATGGTATGATATAAAATATTAGTGAATCATCTTTCACCCACTGGCCACCAGTCTGCATCCCTAACTTTCAGGAAAGTGAGGTTCATAGACTGGAAGAAGCCTGGCAACCCAACCTCCCAGCTGCACAGCCTGTGGGATGGAGGAAAGACAAGTGCTGCCTCTCAAGAGCAAAGAATGTCTTTGCAGGTGGGAGGTGGCTTCAGTTACAGTAATGACAAGGGGTAGAAACTTTTGATGAAGAGGCTGGAGTCAAGGACTAGAGCACAGGAGGGGGAAGGTAACCAGGAGATTACACAGATGCATGTGATGAGGGTTAGAGGGATGGAGGGAGCAAGAGTGTTAGGTTGCAAATAGTACCCTGGCCTCAATTTCTGGCAAGTGACAGCAGACTGACCTTCTGACGTCCTGACTCCAGAGGAAGCCATTTTCACATCACTCCTTCATTTGCCAACATCTTCAGTTTCCCCTCCAGGGGGCTCTTCTTCATCTTCCAGATATATACCATTTTCTCTTTTGTAAAAAGCATTTTCTTTATAAAAGAAGTCTAGCACATTAGTCATTGGTTCCATTTGTATGACCGCTTGGAGTTTGGCAGCCTCTAGGCAAGAATAAACAAAATTTTTAAGAAATTAGAGCATGTATAATCTAAGCATGAGCACTAGAATGGAAGGGGAAAATGTCACACTTAAGAACCGAAAGTGATTGTAACCTGTTAGCTCTTAAGTCTGATATTTTGCCCTAAGTCTCTCTAGTTTTACCTGTAAGAAGATAGAGACAATTTGAAGAACAAATTTCACTAAGAAATTTAAAACTCTAGCTGAGCTTTTATAGATTTTACTGCAGCTTTTTCCTAAGGACCTATAACTGTGTTCAGCTACTAGTGTAGCTGGAAACGGCCAGAAGGGGTCAATAATTGGAACCCCTTTATATATCTAGCTTTATTACTATGGCATTATTCTTATACCTCTTTGGTTTTTCTTTTCTGCTGGGTGTTTACGAACAAGTTAAAGTGAGACATGTGTTGATCAATATGAACCTCTTGCTGTCTATCAAGGTCAGTTACATCTCCTCAGGCATTACTTTGGAATCATTCATAGAGCCTCTCCTCTCCGTTGTCAGTGTCAACCATCAGGATGGGTCACAGTCTTGCTTGACTATATTGCTTTCAATGAAAGCGTGGGAGACTTTTCCCTCCTGGTGACCCTCCTTTGGCACATGGTACATTTGTCCACTGGTGTCCAGCAATCTCCCTGCTCAGGAGGTTGGGTGACTTACCAAAGATGTAGGATCCTATAGAAAAGGTTCCCTCTGTCCAGGATTCTTTGTTGACCTTGAGGGACCAGGGCCAAAATATTGGCTGTACATTTAGCCCAGTTACCTTTCTAGTGTTGGTCTCCAAACTTTAGTTGTTGAACACCCAGAAGAGAAGATCAGTGATATTAGTAGTGCAGTAGGAGCAGTGAGCTTAACTATTATAATTTTATCTGGACATTAAGCACTTTTGAAGTATAAAGCACAGTGGGAGGGCTGTTATTTCTTATCAACCATGGTTGCTTTAGTAATTGAATCCCTGAAGAATGTTAACAGACAACAGTTATAAATTATATAGAGAAATTTGAGATCAAGAGCCACACATAGTATTTCAGTATGACAGTCGTGATGCCATTATCTTGGTAACACATGTCCATCTTAGTATGGAAGTCTTTCAGTCAAACACCTCCATCTGATCACAAGACATTAAGTAGTAACATTACCTAAGCAACTGTACTTGTAATCTTATTAGTTGACTACAGTTTTGTCCCACCTTGAACCTGCCTCACCTCATGAATTTGTCCCATAAAACACTTTTGAGAAGTGGGGTGAGTGGGCAGCCCACTTTTCAGTCACCCTTCCATCTGTCTTAAACAGAAGCTTTCTTTCTCGTAATAAATTTTTCCTGCTCTTTAAAAATAGCATTTTCTTTGAGATATATTACTCTTTTTTAAGTCACCATGCACTTTTTCCAGCCATTTCTTCTCTCCTGTTCCATGGGCCACTTAGATATGCCCTAATCTCAGTCCTCATCTCTTCATTTCTACTTTTTCCCTTGGAAAATTATTCATCCTCAGGTCATAATTACTATTTCTTACCTGTAACTTCCAAATCTACCCCATACTGAAGTCCAATTTCACATTTTTAATGGCCTCTGTATAAATGAGACTTTCCTTACCAGTCTATGAGGCTTAGTAATTTATTCATTGACATTTGTACTCCAGCACCTAATCTCTTGCCTGCTAAGTAATAAGTACTCAGCAATCTTTTTAAAAAGTGAATGTCTCAAATGTACATCCATTTCATATACAATATGTTCAACAGTTAATGATTTTTCTAAACGTTTATAAATACATAAAAACAAGCAAGTTTGGGCCGGAGATATAGTTCAGTGGCACTGCGCCAGCCTTGAAAGCAGACGGTCCTGAGTTTGATCCCTAGTACAACAACAAAAAAAGTATGTTCACATATCTATGTTTTTGTGAATGAAAATGTAAAGTTATTACTGATCCATGTTAAAATCATATTAATTGGCTGTTCCACTGCTCTCACCCCAGAGGTAGGGGCTTCTGGGCTGCCATTCCACTGTTCCCAGCCAAGAGGTACCAGCTTTCCAGCCACTGTTCCACCGTTCCCAGCACAGAGGAGGTGAGCCATGCAGGTGCCAACAGTAGCACCCTCATCGAAATGAGAAGACA
>NW_004624739.1:6645502-6670045 GCF_000247695.1 Heterocephalus glaber
TTCACTATGCTAGCCAATATTCAAAAAGGAAAACAAAACTGTGATAATAGAACACAGCTGTCCTTCTACAGCCTACTGGCACTGACCTTTAGCCTCCATGTGCTCACAATTGAATCACAGATTTGAGAAAATGAAAAGGGCTATCATGACCTTGGGAAACTTGGGTGTGTACCATCAGGAGATTATTGACTACTAACACCAATTCCACCTAAGGGACCCATCCTCCATCAGCTTTTTGACAGAGTAGTCTGTTTGTCTCTCTTTCTCTCTTTCTCTCTCTCTCTGATTCTGAATTAACTGGATAAAGGAGGAAACATACTCTAAGTAGAGAAATTACTGGTGATACAAAAATCAAATGCAACTACCCTCAAACACATTATTCTTTTTTGTGATACTGGGGATTGAATCCCAGGCCTTTGCACTGAACTTAAGTTTTTATTTTATTTTATCTTTTTTTTTTTTGAGACGGTCTCGCTAAGTTACTAAGTTGCTGCAGTGGGGCTCAAATTTGTGATCCTCATGCCTCAGCCTCTCAGAGTGCTGACATTATAGGTGTGCATCACCATTCCCAGCTAAATCTCCTTATTTCAAAAGGTCTTAAGTGTGATACATTAGCGAGGGCCTGAGGTTGGCCCTAGACTTGATTTAAGTGAGCACATCCTAGGGCACACACCAGAGCATAAATGCAAGTGGTGAGTTGGTCAGGACTGCACCACAGATGAAACTAGGGGCATTCCTTTTTGTTAGCTGTCAAACCAAAGTCTATTCCTGGAAAGAGGGTATTTTGGTACAAAGGGGTTATTTATGTTATTTTATGTACTTTTCTACATGTTCAAAGTACTTCATAACTTTCAAAATGAAAGTATCCATTACTGTATTATTTACAAGAAAGCTGTAACATAGACTTTCGCATATTGTATTCTACTAATGGAAATATATATTGAAAAACAATTTCAAAATATTTATTAAAAGCTCCCAGAGTGCTGATACTCTTTAGCTCAGTAATTACATTTTGGGAAATCTGTCCTTAAGGGGGAAAATATAATCAATATATTCACTGGAATATCACTTATAATGGTAAACAATGGGAAAAGTCAAAATTTTTAAAATAGAAGAATTTTTACTTAACTCAGGGTTGACAAACTACAGCAGTCTATGGACCAAGTCCAGCCTCCCGGCTATTTCCGTAAATCAAGTTTTATTGACACAGCTGCTTTCATACCTGAGTTGGCAGATTTGGATAGCAGCAAAAGAGACTCTATGACACAAAACCTACAAATATTTACTATCAGGCCTTCTCTGAAGGGTTTGCCAACCCCTTTCTTAAATTATGGTGTATCCAGCTGGGCCTGGTAGCACACACCTGTAATACCAGCACTCTGGGATGCTGAAGCAGGAGGATCGAAAGTTCAAGCCCAGCCTAGGCAACTTCGTGACTTCACAAGGCCCTGTCTCAAAATAAAAAAAATAAAAAGGGGCTGGGAATATAGACAGTGAGAAGGCCCTGGGTTCAATTCCCAGGACTAAAACAATTTTTTAAAATTATAATATATCCAGATAACAAAATATCAAGCAGCCATTTAATATTGTGTTTATCAGAGAAATTTTAGTGACATGAATAAATATTCAGGAACTAATATTAAATATAGGTACACTATTGACTTCAAACACAGAAAACCATATGCAGATAGCTCATTTATACCCTCCAGAAATGCTTGACTAGACTGTCTCAGAGCTAGGTTTAGAAACACAAGTGTGGATGGGGGCAGGAGAGAGCTATCTGATCCAGCTGAACAGGCAGTCACACAGTGGGACCACAAGTGCACTGAAAGGTGAATCCGAGGACAGAGGCATAAACATGGGGGTACAGGGTTCAGGGTCAGGAAGGCAGTTAGAGGAAGTGGCATTTCACCCAAGTCCTAAGGAAGAAGAGTCAGCTAAAGGAGGTAAGGAGAGAAAGTGGCCAACAGACAAAGAGCAAACAGAAGGAAAAGCAGACAAAAACAAACACCTGAAAGCAAGAGAGAGTAGGTATGACCAAAATACAGACTCTAAAGGAATAACAAAGAAACCTTGTTCCTGGCTGGTGTGATTGTGGGTCACACTCCAAGGACATAAGGACAAAATCTAACATTAATATTCACACACACACACACACACACACACATTGCTGCCATCTCCGTCTCACTCCGTAGGCCCCTTTCCATCCTAAGAGGTCCATGGGCAGATGATCACGATTCACACCAAGGGAGGGAAGAGTGAGCAAAGGGAGAAAAACATGTGTCTTCAGAGGACGGAAGGCGTTGGGGAATTAGTAAGTGATCACATAGACCTTTGCTATTCAAGGAGAAATACAAGAAAAATATTTTATTTTTTATCACCTAGGTTTTCTTATCAAGATAGTGGCACTGTAGCAAACTGAGCTTCTAGAACTGTAAAGATCAAGTTGTCCTTAAAGAATGCATCTTATACTTATCGTCATACAAAAAAAATTTTTAAAGATAGGATGTATTTCTTGAAATAGCAAACTCTTTGTCTTATAAATGCTTTTGTAAATTTTAAAATTAAATATTTTTGGTAATTTCTGAGAGATCATTTTCTTTGATAGAATTTGGCTGGACAATCCTCTCTGCCGTCTACTTAACATCTAACTATGAATCACCTTGACAGGTAGTTAGTATCCAGAGTAGTGGACCTCGCCTCATATCCCCATCCTCATTTGTCCTTGTGCCTGGAGTGTCCTTAACAAGGAAGGCTGTAATTTCTTCAAAAGCCTTCTTTAAGTAATCCATTCATCTCATTCAAGTCTCATTTAATTGTTATAAGAAGCCTTCAGAAGCCATGATCCTATTTTTCTAGAATAATCTCTAGAGTACTGCTGTTCTCATTACTAGATTTAAACTTTGTCACTGAGTGTCCCAAACCTAGTGCCAATTGTAAATCATAATGTTGAATGTTCTTCCAAGTACATATTTGCAGATATCTAACATTATCCTTTCTGTTCATGTATGGATTTGCCCTATGTTACATTATATCCAGAGGACTGCAGTTGCTTGCTAAGTGATTTACCTTTTCCAAGCTATCTTACACATCTTTCAGAAACATCCTTTCTTCCATCACTCCTTTGTTTTGAAGATGTTCAATGCCTTCCCTTTAGCCACTGGATAAACTCCAAATTCATTTCCCTCAGTCCAGCATTTTTCAAACTCAGATTGCAATCCATCTACAAATTCTAATTTTTTACTAGCTCCCATTACTATAATAGAACCAGATTGTTCAGGCTCCTTTATGCTTTCTCATCACCTCTACCCCTTTCCTCCCTATATACTTTCACTTCTCTCCCTGCAACTGAATCTGGTCCTGAATTCAAGCCCAGGCAGGTCCCCTTGGCCACAAAGAAACACAGAGATCTCATCCTTCTTCATTCACCAACTCCACAGCCCACTCAGTGTGTTTTACATTTTGACATATTACATTTTTAACATATTAATTTTTCATGTGTACTGACCTTATCTCTATAGCTGGATTTTAAATTCTTTGAGAAACAAACAATGACTTACTGAACAAAGCTCAAAAAATAAATGTGTTAATATCATTCATTTTGTGATAGAAACATTGAGAAGAACTTGACCCATCTCCAGCATGGAGCTTGGCCTTGTTTGCCCTGCTGCTTCCCAAAGCTGCAAAAGCCTTGAAGCAGGGCTTTCTCCAGATTGCTGCGCTGGCAAAGCTGAAGAATCCCAATTCTGTCTGAGTTGCTCATGACATCCGGTACTGATTGGCTAAGGGCTGAAAAGCAGTGAACATGGTTCACACTCAACCCTAGTTTAGAAAAAAAATGTATTTAATCTTGAAGATTGATATTTACTGTGAAACTGAATAAAAATCACTAGTTATTGAACTGTCATCAGTCTATATTAGAGATACTATACTAGCTACATACATACATTATCTAGTTTAATTCTCATAACAGTCTTATGAAGTAAGCATTATGAAATGAGTTCCCATTTTAAAGATAAATAAACCAAGTTTCAGAAAAGTTGGCTTGCTTAAAGACACATGTGTAGAAAATGAAGAGCTGAGACTCAAGTTACTTGGACTCCAAATCCCAGAGTGTAACCCACTTCATGCCTCCCAACTCTAATCTCTCTCCTCCCTCTTTTCTTCTGATGAATGTATCATTCCCTAAGCACCATATAAACTAAGAGATTCTCATGTTATGTCAGGTATGATCCACTGAGCTGGGAATCAAGAACTTCTTAGCAGGGTCATAGCTAGAGCATCTATGCTATTCTATACCACTTGCTATGCTTTACATTTGTGGTCTCCTGAACTAAAGGCAAGTTACAGGTGACAGCACTGTGGAGACCCTCATCTGCCCTTCTCCTCCTGTCTTTCATATGATCATGAGTGATTATAATGATATGTTAGAGAAAGGCTGGAATGCATAGAAAGAAAACTGGGAAGTTAGCCTGTTGCTCAAAGCCGTGAAAGATTCCTATCTGAGGCAGGATTTACCAAGGACACTTCTTAATTCTTATGGGTTAGAGTCATCTATGTAGCCAATAAAAATTGTTATGAGTCTGCCAAGCAATCTCAGCCTCCCTTTTTTTTATTGTTTTCATCAGAAGACCTGAGAGGCCATAGGTACAGGTACACTTTATGAGACTGAGTAAAGAGGAGCTGTACTAGCTATAAAAATGAGTACAGAAATGTAGCTGAGAAGAGTGATGTCTGTCTGAGTCTAGTCCATAAGTCAGATTCCACAGGCGCTGTAACTGTAGTGCTTCTCCTCACTTTCTATGACATTTGATATATTAGCTGACACTGAGGCATATGAACTCTGATCACTGCGTGGTGTACTGACTCTAGTAGCTTCTTTCGTCCTCTGTGTGGTTGTTATTAGGGTAGAAGTTCTTCTATCCTTGCAGGCATCTGCCTCCTTTGGAAAATTTAACACTAATTGCTTTTAAATATATCCATATCAGTGGAGTTGAATTGCAGTATGTTTAAAAACTCACCTTGACTTCAAATTCTGGGAAGAAACATGAACAAAGTATTCAACATTCACTGAGCAAACACCTTTAACATGTCTTGGTGCTGACATTTGAAATGAAGTATGTCTGGAAGATGTCACCTCTGAATCTATCCTTCTGCCAGTTGAACAGCGTACTGCACATTAACCATCTCTGAAGGACAGAGAGAAGATTAATGAGGCACTCTTACTTAGTAAATTAGTCTCAGAATTTGAAATGACAGCAAAGGGGGAAAGAAAATAGTTCAACAGACTCTTATCACATACAAAAGAAAACTTTTTTTAAAACTCTTTCAAAAGTCTAGGTTCAGAACTAGTTAAATACTAAAATATGCTGGACTTGGGAGAGCTGAATTCCTGAGCAATTATCTAAATATCCTATGGCCATTTCCATCTCACTAAATGGTAGGTAATATTGTCCTCAGTGTCAATTGCTACATACTAATTCTCATTTCTTTGTGTTTTCTTCCTTATCAGATTTGCCCAAGACGATTTCATTACCATTTTAATTTTTTGTATCCTGTTGAATTCCACAGGCCAGCACTTAGATGACTCCCTTGTGGATATGTTAGCTGCCTTGCACCTCCCTTCCTTTACTGAACCCACTTGCAATATGTGACAACATAGATAAACTTGAGGACACTATACTAAATGACATAAGCCAAGAACAGGATACTGCTTGGCTCCATTTATATGAGTTATCAATAATAGTCAAACTCATAGAAACAGAAAGCAGAATGATGGTTATCAAGGGGAAAACATAGGGATCTGGACAGTTGCTTTTAAAGGGTTATAAAGTTTCAGTAATGCAACATAAATAAATTCTAGAGATGTGCTATACAACATTGTGCCTATGATTAACAATATTCTACTATGCATTTAAAAATCTGTTTAAAAAGTAGATTTCATGGTAATTGTTCATACTGCAAAAACTCAGTATTTCCAAGTTTGAGTAATTGCCTGAGAGCAGAAAGCTAAAAATCATTACAGCCACCACGTAGTGTACCTTTCCTCCTGTGATAATGGGTTAATTGTTTATTCTCCCATCTAAGAAGGACTGTTCCACCTGTGACCTAGGTCCCATCGCTTCTCATCTCCTCACAGACTTTACACCAACCATTGTCTTTTTTTTCTCTTTCATATTATCGGTTTCTTCTTCCCAACTGCACCTTTCTCGTTGTCAGACAAACATGCTGCCTTGGTGTGCAGGTGGTTTGAATGTGTACCCTAGAGACCGCTAGGTCCTTTCTGAGTGTGGCAGTGTTGAGGTGGTAGGACCTATAAGAGGTAGGGAGTAGTGGAATATGGCTAGGTCACTGGGAGTACTGGCCACCGTACCCTATTTAGTTCCTGAAAAAGTGAATTGCTATAAAAAGTCCAAGACTGGCCCCTGAATCTCCGGCTTCCTGTCTGGCCTCTTCCACACATATTCCTGCTGTTGTAATGAGACTCTCACTAGTGGCCAAACAGGTGGAGCAACCCAAACTGGATGGACATACTAATGGAGGGATGGAGCCTCCAAAACTCTAAGCTAAATAGAACTTTTTTCTCGGTAATTTGTTTTAGCAATATAAAATGGACTAATACATATCCCTACTGGCATCCAACCTTAACAGCATTAGAAAAACATTCCATTGACCTCACATCTTCCTCCAGCTACTGCCCTGGCTTTCTACCAACTTTCCCAGTAAACATCCTTAAAACGTTATCTGTACTCCTTGTTTTAACTTCCTTTGATCCCACTCTCTCTTCAATACATTTCAGTTTTGATTTTTTGCACTGACTTAAGTATGGCCTGACTTAAATTCTATTAATAATTTTTTTCATTTTTCAAAAACATTCATAACTATATTTATTTAGATCAAGAATCAAATAACTTTCTGTTTCCTACTATGGAAGGCAAGGAATTGAGACTTTTTGCTTTCCCTGGCTCCTTTACAATTTCTAGGGCATCATTAATTCAATTTAAGGTTTTAATTAAGCCCACCATTATTCTATTTAACATTCTCTTTTATAATTTTAAGTGTTACATTCAACTTGGCAACCATGTTTAGTTATTACACCTATTTCTGTACATTTGGTATCATTGCTCCCAAGTATGTCTTTTTTTTTTCTATTAGAACTCACAATTTAATATAGGATCAGCATTCAGTGAACTGATAGACATGTGCAAATGTACTTTTAGGAAGACTATTTAACTGGTATTCTAAAAATATTAGATATTAGAGTGCCAATTTATAGCCTTCACACACAAATTGAGGTAGACTTAGAATTTCTTCATAACAATCTTTTTTTCCAGATGAGTTCTGTAGAAGAGCAAATCTCAACATTGGCAATGTTATCTTGCTTCCAGGAGTGACGGCCATGACAAGACTCACTCATCTGTCAATTTTTATAAAATTCCAAAAGTGATTATCATGAAAAGATGGTGTTGAAAAGCATTGTCAAGAGCAATCCTCAAATTTTTGTTGTTCTAGATTGCTAAAATGTCTAAGAGCAATCTGATACCATTTCTTTGTAAGGTCACTTATTTTATCTTCTTCCATGCCTGATTTATATCTAAACTCTACCACTTTGTATGGGATTTGTGTGAAGTACATGAACTGTGAACCTCAGATTCAGTTTCCTCTGCTGATGAAGTTTCTCTTTTTTGCCTTCAATATAGATTTTTATTTGACAGCTATGCTTTTTTAATGAGCCCCTTCCTAAAGCAACTTTCTATTTATAGAGGTGATTTCTTCTGATATACTAAAATCCATCAAGCAAACGCGTTCTAAAATTTTCTTCTAATTCTCACAATAAGTCTAACTGAGGTTTCAAACAACTTTCATTATTATAGTTAAGTCAGTTCAGCTTTTCTTTTGAGGCACTATTTAAGATATCACATGTGTGCATTCTAATTAATCCTCAGGACACCTGGGTGACACAGGAAACTCTTCTGCTTCCCTCTGAGCCCACATGCCGGTTGCTAACTCCAATTTTTTTTCACACTCTTGTAGAATTCTGGTAAAGGAACTAAGGAGTTGTTACTATTCTCCATGGTTCCCCCTCACCCACTGATCCTCACAGGCTAAGGAAGACTCATCTGCTTTGTGAAAAAGAAAAAAACATCACTTCACTGTGTTCCACTTCCTTCCTACCACACAGAAGCAGAAGCAGAAGCAGGTGAGTCAAAACTTCTGCAGCCCCAGGTGGTAGTGGAAGTCTATATTAGGATTCTCCAGAGAAGTAAAACCAGTGACAGATGGGGGTGGGGAGGAGAGGAAAGGGGAAAGAGAAAAAAGAAGAGGAAGAGGAAGAAAAAAGAAAAGGGAGGGGAGGAGAAGACAAGAGAGGAGAGGAGAGGAGAGGGACAAATGAGAGGAAGATTATAAGAAACTGGATCATGGGCCAGGGATTTAGCTCAGTGGTTTCGCCGCCTGCTGCACAAGAGCAAGGACCCAAGTTCAATCCCCGGTACCAAAAAAAAAAAGAAAAGAAAAAAAAGAAACTGGATCATGTAATTATGGAGCCTGAGAAGTCTCAGAATTGCATTTGGCAAACTGGAGTCCTAGAAAAGCCAAAGGTGTAATTCCAGCCCAAAGGTTGACTCAAGATCAAAGAAGAGCCCATGTTTCAGTTTCAGTCTGGATACAAAGTCTGCAGTTCCAGCTCAAGGCAGCCCCCTATAAGGAGTCTGCTTTTGCTTGTGGGAAGGTCAGCCTTTGGTTCCATTCAGGCCTTTAGTGATAGGATGAGGCCTACTTACATTAAAAGAGCAATCAGCTTCGCTCACTCTACCAATTCAAACATTAATCTCAGGCCAGCGATTTAGCTCAGTGGTGCTGCAGCCTGCCTCACAAGCGGAAGGTCCTGAGTTCGATCCCAGGTGCCAAAAACAAACAAACAAACGTTGATCTCATCCAAAAACACCCTCATGGACACACCCAAAATAATATTTGACTAAATATCTGGGCACCCATAGCCCAGTCAAGTTAATACATAAAATGAACCATCAGAGAAGTTAAATGAGCTCAGCTCAGGGAAGATATTGTGCAGAAAGCTTCATCTCATTTCATCTCTATTATTCACGTTTGTTTCTTTTTTTGTTTACATGCTTGCTTGCTTGGTTGTTTGAAAGGCTTTTTATCCAGGCCTCAAACTTGCTTTCCTTCTTCCTCAGCCTTCCAAGTAGCTAGGATTACAGGCTTGTGCTTTGTCCAATCCAGCTTTCCTGGTGAACTTCAAATAAAAATAGCATGGCTGACACTCCACTTCCATCTTCATGTGATAACTATATCTCTTAACTTGATCAAAACCCATGCTGAAGGATAATTTGCATGTAATTATCAAATCCCCACAAGCAGACCTCACTAACAGTTACTGATAACATATTTTTCCTAATTTCTTCTAGTCCTTCCTTCCCACTTTCTGTCTTCTTCCCACTTTCTGACTCAAGTAGGATCCTCTCTATTCATTCTGGTTTTCTGGTGATTTTCAATCCACTTCAAAACTTATTGACCCCTCTGTGGCCCCATTGAAATCCAGATGTATTTTCTGTAAATAGTGCTTGGATTGACCCTGAAATACCCATCTCATGGTGCTCCATCAGCCACCATCTTGTTTTCTAACCCTGACAGAGTATAACAAGAGATATTGCCTTCTGGTTCATAATTTTCTATACTAAAACAAGCTTGACATCACAAAGTATCTTTTTGGTTTTAGGACCTGAATATATCCCCACTCCAAAACTTCTTTAAGAAAAAACTTTGAAGAGCTTATGTGTGCAATAAAAATGCATCTATTAAAAATTCTCATCAAAAGTTTTTAATCTGAATCCATCAGTCAAGCCTCTAGGCTAAACTTCTAGATTTCAGGAAATAAAAAGGACTAGAGGAACAAGTTAAATGTTCCAAGAGGAAATAGTCAGATCCAAAATCTATAAGATAATCAGACTGAGCTCTTCAAAGAGTCAAGATTCTAAAAAGTTAATCCAAAATATCAACCAAATGCAATGTGTAAATTTATCCTGGAAATTAGTTCAACAAAAGGAGGAGGAGGAGCAGAAGCAGCAGCAGCAGCAGATACAAGCTCCTTGATTTCATTTTGGAACAATTCTGGAAATTTGTATGTGAACCACAGTTTAATAATATTAATAAATTACTGTTACTTTCCTAAAGTAAGGTAATTGTAAAAATAGAGCCCTTATTTTTAGGAGTAGTGTGTACTAAGCAATGGGGTGTTATGAAATTTACAAATTACTCTCAAAATTTACACCAATACAGAAAGAAAAGGAAAGTGTAGCAAAATGTTAGCAATTGTTAAATCCATGTGTATGGCATGTGTGTGTGTGAGTGTGTGTTCACAGCACTATTTTTTTATAAGTGAACTAAGATTGTTTTAGGGTTCTATGTGTATAGTATAAATTTGGCTCCTTCCCAATTCTCTTTAAAATGAAATTTATGAAGACCCTCCTCATCTTACCCAATATTCCACCCTGATCATTCTTACCTGCATCCTAATTTCTTGGATTTCCTGGGGAGCTGAGAAACTAACCCCCAAGCAATTTCCCAAAGTGCAATCTCTGTTGAAAATTTCAGAGTTCTCAGCCTCTTATTCAATCAGTCTAGAGTAGGGTCTGGAAATCTATTTCTCTTCATTTTTCCAAGGTGATTCTATGAGTAGCCAAGTTTGAAAACCACTGTCTCAGATAACAAACATTTGTCCTTGATGATCACTTGTACACTACAACACAGAGAGGCACCTCAGAATAAGCAAAATAAACAGAATTCTTATTTTCCCTTCCCCAGCTCCATATTCCCTTCCTCCCTCAATTCTGATACTAAGACTCAACCCGGTGGGTTGGCATCACTGTGCTGTCTGCTCTCTGGTACGTTGGACCATCTGTGTATCAGATGGCTTTTCTCATGCCTCTTCTCTTACCCCCAGTGCCTTAGAAACTCCTCATTCCAGCCTTCCTGACTTCCTAAAGCAGCACATCTCAAATACCCTCTAATACCCCAAGGATAGAAAGGCATTCAGGTTAGGAGCATTGATGGGCTTACCAAAACTCCAGTGCCAAAGCACAAGACTACAAGCTGTCTGAAAAAGCAGGAGTAGAGAATTATCTCCTATCTTCTGCTGCCTCCTGCTGTTGTCTGTGAGGCCCAAGGAGACCTTCCCAGATAAACACAATCCCAGTTAGTTTCTTTCTTTTTTATGACACAGGTAACATATAAATACAATCTCTTTTTTTTGTACTGGGGATCAAACTCGGGCACCACTGAGCTAAATCCCCAGCCCTGAATACAGTCATTTTAAACAATACAGATAGCTAAAGTAGCAATGTGCTATATCCAGTCTCCTTTCCTGGAGTAACTAATAGCATCTCAGTTTGCTGTTCATTTTTTCACATCGTTTTTACTTACATATATCAAGTTAAATACATGGTTTTCAAGGTAAGGGGTTAGATTTTTCCCCTCAGGATACACTAGGCAATGTCTAGAAATAATTTTGGATGTCATAACTTGAAATTGTTACTAGCATCTAGAAGGTAGAAGCCATAGATGCTGCTAATCATCCTACAATGCACAAAACATTCCTCCCTCCCAGACACCCAGGCAAAGAGTCATCTGACCCAAAATGTCAATAGTGCTACAGTGAAGAAACTCTAAGCTAAGCTGTATGAAACTGCAATGACTGATGAATTTTGACCTTTGAAAAGGTAATATCATGTGGTACAACCTAAATATTTGTACAGTCATGGAAACACACCATTTTGTTTGTGGTCATTTTATATAAATAGTTATTCCATATGTCTGAGTCTATAACTCTTTTTCCTTTCACAAAATACTTAGACGATTCTTCACATCAGGAGCAAGAGATCAGTCTGATTCTTTTCCAGCTGCTGTACAGTATTCTTGCTGAGATGCCTCCATGTAGTCCTTTTGATTGCTCCCCTTTGGAGAAATGTTAGCTATTTTCCATTTAGTAGCATAACAAGCCACACTACAACAAGCAGCTTGACCCATTCCCTTCTCCCCACACTGGGCAGTTCTTCAGGTGGGGCTGAGGATGGGGGACTCCGAGGACCAGAGAAGAACTGCTGATGATGAAGCACGAACAGTCTGATCTCTGAGGGGGTGGGAAGCCCTGCTGTCAGGACAGGTTGGCTCCTTGGTGCTTCTCAGTCCACCTTAAGCCGACTTTGCCACCAGCTCACATAACTGCTATTCCCCTGCACAGCAAAGGTTAAACCGTGCCATGGCCATGTACAACAGAGCAGTGTGAGTTCTGAAATGCTTTTGTTAGATTTCCCACCCTGCTATTCTCCCAGGGTGAGTGAAGACCCCAGGGAATGATTTACACCTTGTGCCTCCATCCAGGCTTCTCCAGAGTTTCTGGGCATTCCTGTCACACCTCTTGAGACCTGCTCAAATACCAACACACATCGCTCAGCGAAACAAACCCCCCCCTATTTTCTGGGTGTGCAGTATCCTTACATGCATAGAACCAGAGTCAGAAGAAACCTTTGTGTTTCCACAAATGGTTTCAGTCCTTTAATTATCATGGAAAACTGCATGCAGGCTAATCTGAAACAAAAAGACACCCTTCTCCACAAGTTCCAAGAGAATAGCATATTGTTATCTGAAAGAGTAATTTATTTCCACATAATTGGCTCTATAAAGGGCATCTTCGGTGTCCAATTCCCTAAATAACTTGGGGCCTACTGTTGCCAGCACTGACCCCACTGGGGAAGGGGAGCTGTAATTAATTGACTCATTTATGATTAATGTATTCCAGCTTTCCTTTGCTGCCATTCTTCGCTGCAAGAAAATTGCCCGGCCCTCTGACTCTATTTCCAAGGACCCAATTCATTAAGGAATCTGGATGACAAGAAGTTGGTTGTTAATGGAAGATCTCTTAAGGCCACACCTTTCCTGTGTGCCCCTGTCCTTCTCAGGAGTCCATTTGAGAAAGGAACTTTGCTCAGTTCTCGTAAATAGGCTCTCAATACACAGCAGTAAATGTCTGTTTTAAAGATGTTTTTTCTTTTGTTTTGTTTTTAGTTTCCTGGTTTATCTAACCACTATGGTATCGATAGTAGGTATGTAGATAAATGGGCAGGAATGGAGAAGGGACAAGGGAAGAAAGAAGGAGGAAGACCCACAAATGTATTTCTAGTAGCCTTTCCCTCACCATAGCAAAAAGGCTATTTGAGGTCCAACGTGTTTGTAATGAGGAAAGAATATAATGTAACATAAGTTGTCAATATTTTTCTTTGCTTATTCATTGTGTTTTTTGAACATTTTATTGTACCTTTTTAACTGCCCTTATTTAAACTCAAATTCATGGGAGAAGGTAACTCAATAACTTGGGCATATAGTACAGTTCTTTATCCAACCAGTACCATTTTTTCAAGCAAATCTAGATAGCAGGCATCCCCTATATCTGCTTTTTCTCTGTTCTCCATTAAAACCATGTTGCCCTAAGTTTCCCCCATTCTCTTCAGGCCCGCTAGATACGCAAATCCATTATTTAGAAAGTTGTGCTGCCCACACCTCCCATGGATGATTTATGTTTACTAGTTGCAACTTGTATTCTTTCTCAGGGGTGATATATTATTGCTTTTAACAGGGCACCCTGACAAACCCCCTAAACACCTTGCTATTCTATTACCAATCATGCTATTTCCCTCCTAACCATGACTTTGTCAGGTGTCCAATGGCTGGGTCAGGGTTTAGGATTTCACAACATCCTGGAAAATCCCAGTGTGATCACAGGATCCCAGAATAGCAGATGGAGTCTTTTATATAAACATACAGTTAGAACTTTTCCTAATCTTCTAAAATGATGACAGCCTCCGAGTGAACATGTGTCAGTCCCTACATACAATAACCAGAAGATGTCAATGGCAAGATCATTCACAATCTCTTTCAAGAAGTTAGATGAATTATTGTTATTTACATTTTACAGATGAGAAAACTGGTGTCAGGAGTAGATACTCATCTTCATGCCATCCCATTGAGGTCACAAATTCATTGTTCACCAAATTTGTAATTCTTTTCTGTTAATACTGATTCAATAAATAACAATAATAATAAATGTGTAATTTGAAGAATCAAGGCAGTAAGGGGATTGAGTATGGGCTGTACCCCAGTGCACAGAGTTCAGAACTGATAATGCTATGAGAACCTACATGGCTGGATTCCAAGGGATTCTTTCTTTCAGGTGCTCAATTTGGCAAGATTCCAGCATGCACAGTTTCAAAGACTTGAACTCGAAGCAGATACCCCAGACTCTTGGCATAGCCATTGTCATTCTTTCACAGCAAAAGCTCACAAACCCAATCTGCACAGGAGAATCACCTAGAGAGCTTTTAACAAATACAAATGTCCAATTCTATGCAACAGTCCAGAGAGATTCTGATTTAGTTCATGTGGCCTGGGACTCGGGCATCACATTAGGTTGAAAGCCTTCATTCAGGTGGCTCTCATGGTTAACAGGATTGAGAACCACTGGTCTACAGGTTTCCATGGCCCACAGCTACCATTAGTGCTCAGAAGTGCTGCTTATTTGCTCTTCTCTGCCTCTCCTGAGGCCTATCCTCTCAAATTTCTTCTGACAATTCCTTCTATGAAGGCTTCCCAAACAGCTTCTCAAGATTGTCCCAAGATTGTCCTAAGATTGTCCCAAGATTAATAAACATGACCTTTCTCACAAGGAGCATTGAGAGGACAGTAGAAAACAGGAAAGTTTGCATTATTATTTATCACTGAAAACTTATTTAGCACCTACAATACGCTGAAATAAAGGATTTGAAGATTGCCTTATCTGGTTTTCAGCTGCTATGAGCACAGTTAGTCATGTGGTTTTATATTCCTCAGTTTAACTGCCTGTGAAGTTAATAGGTAGATGCAGTGCTGGGGTTGAGCTGGTTCAACTCTGAACTCAATATACATCTTCTAAAGAAAAGAGCAATTGTTGCCTCTAAGATTACAAAAATCCAATTAAGTATCACTTCCCCCTGCTGCTAGATAGACTTAGACCCTGGAAGTAATGTTAATGACACCACATGAACATCCAGGACAATCAACATGCCCCTTTTACTGAAATCACACCCTGGCCAGCAATTAAAGAGAAAGTGTAAAAATTTTAATGCAATCCCCTGGCTTTTAGTTGTCAAACAAAGTACTTTGAAAGGCAGGGGGTGATGAGGCTGAGATAATTTTAAAAAGAAATATGTGCCATTATTCTGTTCTCTCTCAAAGAGGACATATTCAAAGTCAGCAAAACAGATTACACAGATATTTTCCCCTAAAGATGCGTCTTTTGGGATCCACTACCCCAACCTATGTGTCCCTCCATGTGCTTTCTACTGTAATTAAGATATATGTGCTTCTCTGGGCTTTGGGAGCTGCTGACAGACAGCTCAGCCGCCAACAAAGTACAAGTTGCCAAAGGCAGATGCTCAATGTTAGATGGTGCCCCAGGCAGAGCCAGCCTCTGCAACTACACCTGGGACCTAACCAGACTACAAAGCAGGATGTTAAAATTAAACAGTTTCAAAAATATAAAAACTGACATTTGATTTACACTACTGCTTTTCCTTTAAAAGATGAGTATAAAAGGGCTTTCCCATGATTGAGTGACTCCATCTGGCTCTTGCCCCTTGTCCTGCCAAGCCCTCAAAGGTAAACCCCCAATCTTCTTCAGGGATCTCTTTCCCTCTCAGAATGACTTTGGATAGGGCTACTTTCTTTTCTTCTCCGTAACATGAGTTTGACTCCTCATTTTATAAGAAAAAACAAGGTTGCTACCATGGGCTGAACTGTGCACCCTCAAAATTTGTGTTGAAGCCCTAACCCCCCAGTAACTTAGAATGTGACTGTATTGGAGATATGGCTTTGAAAGAGATGCTTACATTAAAACAAGGCTATTTGGGTGGGTCCTAATGCAACAGAAGTGGTGGCCTTAAAGAGGAAGTAACTGAGACACAAGAGATGTGTGCACACAGAGAAAAGATGCTATGAGGACACAGCCGGAAAGTGACCACCTGCAAGCCAAGGAGAGAGCCATCAGGAAAAACCAAACTGCCAAGGCCTTGACCTTGGACTTCCAACCCTCCTGAACTGTGAGAAAATTTCTGTTCTTTAAAGCTACCCAGTTTGTGGTATTTTGTTATGGCTGCTTTAGCAAACTAATACAATAGTGCCTTGTTGATGTAACTGAATACCATATTGACAAACAAAGCTAAGAATACTGACAAGTCTCACTGTTGAGGAAGACTGAGTACTCTCCATCAGTACAGTTGGCCCTCTGCATCCCTAGGTTCCACATCAGTGGATTCAACCAACCTTGGATTAGAAATGCTTTTTAAAGAAATCACATCTGTACTGAATATGTACAGATATTTTTCTTGTCATTATTCCCTAAATAATACTATAACAACTACTTACATAACATTTACATTGTGTTGGGTATTTCTAGAGATGACTTAAAGTATACAGGAGGATTATGTAGATAGATTATGGGCAAATACCATGAGACCATCTATATACAGGACTTATGCTTACATGGATCTTGGTATTCTCAGGAGATCCTGGAACCAGCCCTCTATGGATGCTAAGGGAAAACTATACTATGCAATAACATGGTAGCTCAGGAGAAATTTCAAGACAGTGCTGGCTCTGAGGAGAACTGATCTTCCCTCAAGGACCTCTTGAGACTGACCTGTTCATAAATACAGTAAAATGTGTTCTTGGGTATTTGCCAAACCTTGAAGAATCCAAGAGAGTGACAAGAGAGTCAAGAGAATGACACCAAATTCATAGACCAGGAAATGTTCCGTCTGAGCTGGTAGGGTACTAAGAAGACATCCCATAATTCTTATTTCACTCGTGGTTAAAAGTGAGGTATAATTTCTCGCTCTTTATGGCTGAGTAGTAGACATTTATAGCTAAATGGATGCACATTGAGGCCATACTCTTACGTGAAATAAATAGGACACACGTGTAAATACCGAATAGTTTCTCTGTTGTGAGAAACTGAAAGTGTAAATAAGGATTAAAATGAATAATTGATAATGTGAAATAGGCAGAAAAGGTCCAAAGGGGAAGTGGAAGTGGGAGGGGTAGGGGAAAGGAAAGAAGGGAAAGGAAAAATTACAAGAAAAGGAAAAAATGGAAACAAAGTCTTTGTAAATAGGGAAAGGTGGAGGGGGTGAAGGGAAGAAATGGGGAAAAAACAAGAACCAAGATATACCATGTAAAGGTACAAGTATCCAATGATAAATGTAAATATATTGTATACCTAAAATGTACCAATAAAAGAATTTAAGGGAAAAAAGTGAGGTATAGCTGATAATTTCTGAGAACTTAAAGATAGAATGTCCTAGAAGAGTCTGTTGTCAATTTTTAAACTTAAGAACAGCTTGGAGTGTGGATGACAGCACTGTAAAGCAGTCATTGTGGTGAAACGACTCTCACCGCATGACCAGGGCCTGAGAGAGGAGTCTCCCAGAAACCTGTCATACACAAGCTCATCTATATCCTGCTTGCAAAGGGAACCCTCCAAAGTCGCTTCTGCAACAATAAAATTTTCTAATAAAGTGGATATTTTGCGGGGTGAGCTACAGGAGATGAAAGGTACCATCTCACACTAATGTGTAATATTTATTAACCAGATAATATATGCCAGATGATGTCAAGTTCTATAGACCTTTGCCTCAGCTCTGGAGGGGGATGAGGTGGCAGAGAGTAGGGAGGGGGGCCGTCCTATTTCCGTTTGCCAGACAGCCATTGACATGTTTAATCTCCCAGAATATTGCTTCATTAAATTTGATGAAAGCTCCCTGCCTTCTCAGAATGACTTCCATTGGTGCTACAAGTCACAAGACCAAAATTCACTGGGCTCACAGCTAGGCCAGCGTTCTGTTTGTCTTAGTGTATTTAAAGTGTTATAACAGAATATCACAAAGTGGATAGTTTAAAAACAATAGAAATGGATTGTTCACAGTTCTGAAAGCTAAGAAATGCAAAAATAGGGAATGGCAGATTCAGTGTCTGGTGAATTTGCTTTCTGGTTCATAGAAGGCACCTTCTCACTGTGTTTTCACATGATGTAGGATGCAAACAAACTCCCTTAGGCCTCCTATATAAGGGCATTAATCTCATCTATGAAGTTTCCATCTTCATAACCTACTCATCTCCCAAGTGTCCTATCTCCTAATACTATCACCATAGGAGGGGGTGGTTAGGATTTCAATATTTGAATTTGTGGGGATACTAACATTCAGGACATTGTATTTCACCCCAGTGCCCCCAAAATTTGTGTCCTCCCATGAGAAAAAAAAACATTCATCTCACCTCAGTAGTTCAAAAAAGACTTAACTCATTCTACCATCAACTGTCAAGTCTGAGTCCAAAGTCTCATCTAAATATCATCTAAATCAGATTTGGGTGAGAGTCAAGGTATGATTCATCCTGAGGCAAATTTATCTCCAGCTGCGGAACTATGAAATCAACCACAGCATGTGCTTCCACAGCACAATGGTGGGACAGGCATAGGGTAGACATTTCTATTCCAAACAGGAAAGATAGGAAAGAAGAAAAGAATAACATTTCCCAAGTAAGCCTGAAACCCAACAGGGCAAACACTAAAGCTTAAGATTTAACCTTCCTTGGTCTAAGGCTCTCCCTTCCAGGCCCACTGAGTAGAGGGCCTTCCTTCCACACGCACTAGGGCTGGGATCCCCTGCTCACCTGCAGCTTTGCTGGGCTGCCAGGGTTTCAGGTCCCCAGGTTGTCCCACTACCACGATTTTCCTGCCATGGCCCACACCACAGCTCTCACAAGCTAGAATCTTAGGCTTGCAGTACTCCTGCACTGGAATTATATGCTAGTGACTCTATTAATTCTGAGGTCTCAGAATGACCTTCACTGAGCACTGTCCTAATGGGGGCTCCATAGCTCTTTGGCTGGGTCCCACAGCTCCTGGAGTGATTCTCTGAGACCTAGATGGTTCCCTGTTGTGCTTTCTATTAAACTTCTGTTCCTGACCATTTAGGCATTCTCTAAGAAGATCGAAGCTTTCTCATTACCCCTTTCTTCCTGAGCCCTCACAAGAATCACTCTTAATGTTCCATTCACTACAGTGTAGGCTTTTCCTATCACGCATCTCCAAACTCTTTCAGCCTCTACCCATTAATCCAATTCCACATTTTCAGTTATTTGTCATGGAAACATTCCCACTTCTTGGTAACAATTTTCCATCTTAGTCCATTTGGGCTGCTGTAACAAAATACTCTATACTGGGCAATTTATAGGCAACAGAAATTTATTGCTTACAGTTCTGGAGGCTGGGAAATCCAAGAAAAGGCAGAAGCCAATATAATGTCTTATGAAGGCTCAACTTTCTGGCTCAGAGATGTGGCCTTCCACTGTGTCCTCAAGTGATAGAAGGAGCCGATGAGTTTCCTTCAGCTTCTGTTTTATAGGGCAGAGCTCTCATGGCCTAATCACCTTCCAAAGGTCCCCATTTTCTAATACCATTAGTAGAGGGGGTAGGATTTTAACATATGAATTTTGAGCAGACAAAAACCTTCAGAACATGGCACTGCCATTAACAGCCCCATATGGGTCTCTTATATCAGCTATTCGTTCTGTCAAGTGATTTATTATCAATTTAAACAACTACTGTTTATAGCTTTCTTTTTCTTGTTTGTTTGTTTATGGTACAGAGATTGGACCCAAAGCCTTCAAACTGAGCTATATCTATCTTTTTTATTTTGAGACAGGGTTTTGCTAAGTCACTAATTTACCCAGGAGGGGCTTGAACTTGCCATCCTTCTGTCTCAGCCTCCCATAGTGCAGGGATTACAGGTGTGCACAACCGTGCCTGACTGCTTAGTTTTCTACATTAAATTACTTTAAAATCTAAGACACCCCCCCCTTCATTCAATAGTTTCTCTCCTTTTTCATTGGACTTCCATTATAATTTTAAATACTGTTACTCTTAGTTTGGATAAATGTTTAATTTTTTATTACTTCTAAACTTTAGTTTTCAGTTTCTGGACTCCAAAATGCTGCCTGCCCACTAGGTAAGAAGAAAATGATCCTTTGAATACCCAGTGAGGTCCTGTTGAAGAATCTTTATAGATCATCTTAAAATGTCACTTTGTTCTGTGCCTATTTATCCTTATATGAAAGTATAACTGTTCATTTCACAGACTTTGAAAACTGGGTTTTCTTTCTAGAAGTTTACTTCATGTGAGGCCCTCTTTGCATTCCTTTCCAGGAGGAAAAGCAATTCCTTCTTCAACTGTCTCAAAAAATTTACGCTTCTGAGAAGACTTCATTTTGGAGAGGTGTTATAGTTTAGATCTGAAATGTCCCCCGAAGGCTCATGTGTTAAATCCTCGGTCCCTAGCCCGTAGCACTATTTGGAGGTGGTAGAACCTTTGTAAGTGGGGCCTAGGAAAGGAAGTTAGATCTCTGGGGGTGTGTTCTTGAAGAGAACAATGGAATTCCAGTCCCTTTCTGTCACTTTGCTTCCTGACCACCACGAGATGAGCAGCTTTGCTCTGCCATGTTCTCTCCACCATGACATACTGCCTTGCCACAGGCCAAAAGGCAACAGAGCTGATTAACCATAGACTGAAACTTCTGAAGCCATGTGCCAAAATAAATCTTTCCTCCTTTTAAGGTGATTATCTTGGGTATTTTGTCACCATGATAGAGGAGTGCCTATCGCTAACCCCTTTTCAATTCCTTGAAAAACTTTTTTTGCTGGTCTATAACACTCTTTTTTATTCAAACTCTTCTTATTTGCTTGTGGAGTCACAGGATAACACCTGATTCTCACTACTTTACAGTTTCATTATTACCTGCTTAGGGTCTGGCACCAAAAGAAGAAATATCTCCCCAACTGTCACACAATGGTATTTCATCACTCATTTGATCTGATTTATTCTTTTCTCACTTCACAAAGATCCTGACAAGCCCTTCTCAAAGTTGGATGGCTTTTCTTAACAAATTTGTCCTCAGTTTGTAAAACTCTCTGTCCCTTGATCTCTCTAATAATCTGTCTTTGTCTTCTAGCAAAATAACACATCATTCATTATATACACTGTCAGTTTAACTAGATATATATTTTCTTATGGGGAAATTATGTTAGTAGGAGGAGTTACCCTATTTATCTAGGCTATATAAAATCTTCATCCTGCTTTTCCTAAACTTTTTCTAGATGTTATAATTTAAATAAATGGTAAGATTTATCTGACTTGAATGTTGACCCCCCCAAAAAAGTGAAAATTGCTATTGTGATCATTCTCCTGAAGTAACTGAGGGCTCACAAAAAGGAATGCACTTTCCAGGTTAGTGAAGCTAGTATTCAAATCCAACGGCGGTAGCAAAGCCTGCACTCTGAACCTCTAGCTTGGGTACCATGCATGGAGATGGTTAAGTGATGAGAAAAACAACTATTGAGTAGGAATTGTCCAGACACACATCTACTCAAGGTGACCCAAGGGAGGCGAGACTGAATGTACCTGGACAAATTAAGAGCAAAATAGAAGAACGATAAATATTTCCCCAAGTTACATATTCTATTGTCTCAAAAATATTTTTATAGGGGCCAGGGATTTAGCTCAGTGGTTCTCGTGCCTACCTTGCAAGCACAAGGTCCCGAGTTCGATCCCCGATACCAAAAAAAAAAAAAGAGAGAGAAAGAACAATAAAATAAAGATTCAAAAACAGAAAATATTAGTTATAAAAAAAATTTATATATATGTTAATTTCACTTATACTTTTAGTTAATCTTAGCTCATTGAAAAGAAAGTTTTGTGTTTCTTTTTCGTAAGAATCTTTTTGGTTTATGTCTTGTACTCTACTTTGAAGATAACAAAGTACTTATCTAAGTATTAACTATTGTTATCTCTTATTATTTTGTTATGAAATTTTATTTTTTTTCATAAAATAAAAAAGTAAAATGAGAGTTTTACTTATTTTGTCTTCTAACAGACTGTTTCTGTTTTAACATTTAGATCTTTGATCCATTTTTATTTTAGTTTAGTGCATGCTGAGAGACATGGGCCTAGATTCAATCTTCTGCATGTGAAGAGCCAGTTTTCCGCACTATTTATTAAAGAGGCTAACTTTACTCCAGTGTATGTTTTTGCCCTTTGTCAAAGATCAAATAGTTGAATGTGCTTAGAATTGTTTCTGGAGCCTCTATTCTGTTCCATTGATCCACTTGTCTGTTTTTATCCCAGTACCATGCTGTTTTTGTCACTCTAGCTTTTTAATAGAACCTCAAATCTGAGATTGGGATTCCTCCTGCTTTGCTCTTGCTGCTCAGGATTGATTTTGCTGTTCTGGGTCTCTTCTGGTTTCATAATAATTTTAGGATTGTTTTCCCCAATTCTGTGAAGAATGTTGTTAGTATTTTTATTGGGATTGTTTTAAACCTATATATTGGTTTTGGAAGTATGGCCATTTTGACTATAATGGTTCTACCTATCCAGGAACAAGGAATATCTTTCCATTTTCTAGTGTTCTCTTCAATCCTTCTTTTCAGATTACTGTAGTTTTCATTGTAGAGGTCTTACACTTTTTTGATTAGTTTAATTCCTAAATATTTTTCTGGTGCTATTGTGAATGGCATTTTTTCCTATTTTCTTTCTCATTGAGTTCATCATTGGTGTAGAGGAACACTATTGATTTTTGTGTTTTGATTTTGTATCCTGCTACATTGCTGGATTTGGTTATTAATTCTAAGGGTCTTTTGATAGACTTTTTTGAGTCTTTTTTTTTTTTGGTACCAGGCAACAAACTTGGGTCCTTGTACTTGCGCAGCAGGCGGTGAAACCACTGAACTAAATCCCCACCCCCCTTTTTGGGGTCTTTTAAGTAGAGAAGTTCATGTTGTCTACAAATAATGATGATTTGACCTCTTCCTGATCTTTTATTTCTTTTTCTTGCCTAATTTTTCTTGCCAATGTTTCAAATATGATACTGAGCAGGAGTGATGATAGTGGTCATCCTTGTCTTGTTTCTGATTTTGAAGGGAAAGCTTTTAGTTTTTCCTTATTTTATATGATGTCATAAATGGCTTTTTTTTCAGATAGGGTCTCCTTGTGTAGTTTAAGCTGGCCTTGAACTCACTATGTAGCCCAGGCTGGCCTCAAATTCACAGTGATACACTTTGCTCAGCCTCCCAAGTACTGGGATCACAGGCATGTGCCACCATGCCCAGCTGTAAATGGCTTTTATCAGATTGAGATAAGTTCCTTCTACATCTGTATTCTTCAGGGTTTTTATCATGAATGGATGTTGGATTTTTCAAAGGCTGTTTCTGTATCTATTGAGATGATCATGTGAATTTTGTCCTTGCTTCTGTTTATGTAATTATTATATTCATTGATTTGTATATGTTGAACCATCCATGCATTCCTGAGATCAAGCCTACTTGGTTATGATGTAGGACCTTTTTGACGATTTGTTACATTCTGTCTGCCATTCTGTCTGTTGCCTCTATATTCATTAAACAGATTGACCTATAGTTCTCTTTTTTGTTTGGATCCTTGTCTGGTTTCGGAATCAGTAGAATGCTACTTCTAGGAATGACTTTGGGAGTACTCCTTCTCTTTTGATTTCATTCAGAAGGAGTATTGGTGCTATATCTTATCTGAAATTCTTATAGAATTCAACAGTAAATCCATCCAGACCTGGGCTTTCTTTAGTTGGTAGGGTTTTTATTACTGCTTCAATTTTATTGCCTGTTACTGGATTATTTGGAGTTTTATACTTTCTTGGTTCAGTTTTGGTAATTCATATGTAACTAGGAATCTATCATTTTCTTCTGAATTCTCCAATTTAAAAATAATTGCTAAGAGGTCACCAGTCACGTGGAAAACACTAAATCAGCCCGCTGCAGACAGGCAGGTCTGCGGACCTGGTCCTGAGGTCAGCAGTCATGCTGAAAACACCAAATCAGCACACACCCTGGCAGCAATCCACTGGACCCCCGCCCCCCGTTCCTTTGGCCCCTTCTATGTACAGCCACCTGGTTCCACACTACAAAGATGCAGAGAACAGCGGCCCACCAGACCACTTACCAGAGCTAATCAAGTTCTCAGCATTTAAAGAATTCCTGCCCAGAAGTAGGGGTTTCTGAGCCACTGTCCCACTGCTCCTGGTCCAGAGGAAGGGGCTGCTGGGCCACCATTCCTCCTGCCGCTCCTGGCCCAGAGGAAGGGGTTTTCAGGCCACCATCCCTACTGCCACTCCTGGCCCAGGGCCCACCTCTCCCAGCTCAGAGGAGGTGAGCCACGAGGATGCCAATAGCACACCCCCCCGGTTGAACTGAGAAAACATGTAAATAATTCTCAAAACCAGACTTCCAGATCACCTACAGCAACCCCAAAGGGAAATGAGATGGAACACTCTGACACTCAACCACCTGGACCCACTGAACTGGCAACAAAAGGGGATCTAGAAAAAATGAAATCAGAAATAATTTCTCAGATA
>NW_004624739.1:6674990-6685067 GCF_000247695.1 Heterocephalus glaber
ATAAAAAATAAAAAAATAAAAATAGTTGCTAATTATCTTCCAGATTTCAGCAGCGTCCATTGTGATTTTACCTTTTAATTTCTAATTGCATTGATCTGGATCTTTTCTTTCTTTTTTAATAAAATTCGCTCAGGGTTTGTCCATTTTGTTTTTTGTTTTTTGTTTTTTTTTGAAGAACCATCCCTTTGATTCATTGATTCTTTGCATTTTTTAGTCTCAATATCACAGATTTCTATTCTGATCTTTATAATTTCCTTCCTTGTGCCTCTTTTACATAATGAGTATGCATTGTTTTGGGGGAGAGAATAAAATGTTTCATTAAATGTTATGCATTTTTGACATGACTTTTACATTCATGTATAAGGTATGGTTGAAATGTAAAATGAATGTTTACATTTTTTAAATTTTATTACAGTAGAGACACATTGTCATTAATCCCCCTCAAAGTATTCCCCTCACTTCAAACACACTTATCCCATTATTCTTGCCACTTTCTGAAGCAGTTCTAGAAGTTCTCTTTGATGAATATCTTTATCAGGTATGACAAAGAAATATGGTGAATGTTGCTAAGGAGTGGCATTCAACAGAAAGGGAGGCTCATAAAAATGTTTTACAGTTCATTCTCATCCACCTAATTCACTGGATCTGGTGCCATGCAATTCTCACTCTTCTCAATGTCAAAATGACCATGAATGGTAAACATGGTAAATCAATTCAGAACATCAAGGCAGCCATAACTACAACTAAAGACACTTGTGAAAAAAGACTTCCAAAACTGCTTCAGAAAGTGGCACAAATGATGGTATGTGTGTCTGACGTGAGGGGAATATTTTCAGGTAGATTAATGGCAATGTGTCTTTTAATGTGACAACTTTTTAGAATTTAAACATTCACTATATTTTTCAGTCATACCTCATACTTTCCACCTTTCTTCCCCACCACTCCAATTTTGCTTTCTTGGGCCCATACGTCATGCAATAAGACCTTAGTGCATATTGGTCCCCTGTGGCATAAAGCACTTATCCCACGCTGTGTTTCTGAGATACTTTGAGATACTCTCAACCAAGCAGATTTAGGGGTATGGGAGTCTCCATTTCTCTGCTGAAGATATACATGTATTTTAAAATGTCAACACATGCCATAACCCCTTGTTCATTAGGATTGCTTCATTGTCAAGCCCAGATGTTCATTAAGAGCATGTATTCTAGAGTCAGAGATCTGTGCTGAATCTGAGCCATGTGAACTTGGGCAAGTTCATGTCTCTTTACATCCCACAGTTCCCTAAAGTATAAAGTGGTGTTGAGAGGAAAAGCTACCCCAGAGGAAAGAGATTATTTACACTGAGTTTAGTGGGTTTCAGCCCTTTGCTCTGGCACTACAGAGCTGTGTGATCTGAACAGATCACAGCCTTTCTGAGCTTGAGCTTTCCCACTAATAACAGCAGGAGGATAATAATAAATCTTTCCTCTCCCATCTTAGTGTGCGGACCAACTGGACCAGTGTATGAAAACTCCAAAGGGCTGTACAAATGTTAGTCATTATTTTTACAGGAGTTTCTTTTCATTCCGTGGCACCTAATCCCCTCAGCCCCATGACAATATCGTAGCCAAGACTTGGGTTGCACTGCCTCAGTTTTAGGGAAGCAAGAAGACCTAGAGCCTCCAACTACCCACATCACTGTCAAAACAAAGGAGTGATTTTAGCAGTATTTCAGCCCCATGACGAGTGCTGAGCCCAGGAGCCTGGCAAGGCACAGCCATCTGGGCATGCCCCTGAGATGACTGCTGAACTCTGCGGGTTTTAAATAGAAACCCACATGGCTCTGCCCAGACAACCATGCTGCCACAGTGGGTGTAGATATAACTCCTCCTCCACACTTAAGAGCTTTAAAATGTCATACTTCTACAGCTCTCTAAATTAAAGAGAAACTGCTCTGAACATTCACTCACCAGGTATCGGCAGGAAATTTCATCTCTGTCACTATAGCGACACCCTTCTTCCCTCTGCAGTGTCTGACAAGATTCCCCAACTAACAGGGCTCCATAGAAAGGTCGTGGGTCTCAACCCAAAGTAATTTCTGCTTCCTGAAGTTGCAGTTCATTCTTGACCTTCAGCTTCAAGCTGGATTCTGTTCTGGATGAACTCAGAGAGCTCCCTGGCCTGGGTGGTACAGAACATAAGACAATGAATTCAGCACAGTAAATAAACTTTGTCATTTTCTACAAACAGCTGTGCAGGAAGGCAGAAACATGGGGAACTCTGACAGACAAGCCCAGGAAACCACTATGCACAGTTCCTTCACTCAGCAAAATTACACTTTCCCTTGCATTCTACTATCTGCTGAAGAATTACCTTGTGGCCAGCAGGGGAGAGGACTTGACCACTCAGGCCAGTGGAAGGTGACTTGTGGTTAAATCTGAGCAGTTTGCAAAAGGGCTATTTGTAAAGGACATTTATGTCATGCCTTTGAAAAGGGACACAGACTTTCTCCAATAAAATGTTCAGAATCTACCATTTTATTGAGACTAAATCTTTCTCTGTAAGTTTATATAAACATGTCTGTTTCAGAGTTGGGAGGTCACCACAGGGCAAACAAAATTGCCCTAAAGGCCAATATCTATGAATTTGTAATTTCCTCAGATTCTGCAAAATGGAGATTTAAGTTCTATATAAGCTTCCTAGCTGTCTCCTTGGCTTGCTTTCCTATCAACCAATTTCCCCAGACAGCTGTAATTCAGACCATGTCATTCCACTACTAGAAACTTTCAATAGCCTTCCAAATTCTTAAAAGAAAATCCAGAGGTGGCCCCTCCTTCCTCACCAAGCTTACCTCCTGTTGTCTCCTTTTCACAATTCTATGTCTTACTCCAGATATTAAAGCTTCCTTGCAGTTCCACCAACATTTAGGCACATTCCTGCCTTGGGGCCTTTATACTTGTTGTTCCCTCTGCCTGAAATGCTGTTTTTGCAGAAAGCCATATTACTTTAGTCAAGTCTTTACCAAGATGGCAACTTCTCAGTGTAGCTTTTCTTCAGTGTTGTGACCCTTTCTAAAATATCAACAAATCTCTCTCTCTCTCTCTCTCTCTCTCTCTCTCTCTCTCTCTCTGTCTATCTCTAGCTCTATCTCTCCCCCCCCCACTCTGCTTAACTTTTTCTACTTGGTACTTATCACTAACTACCATACTATATAAAGGGAAATCAAACTATACGGTGAATGTTTAAGTTCTAAAAATGTATTACAGTAAAAGACACATTGCCATTAATCCCCCTCAAAATACTCCTCTTGCCTCAAATAGACTTATCCCATCATTATTGTCACTTTCTGAGGCAGTTCTAAAAGTCCTCTTTTATGAGTGTCTTCAGGAAGTGCGATTAAAAAAAAATACGGTGAACATTGTTCCCAATGCCAACCAATGGAAGGGCAGGCTTGTAAAAACATTTTGCAGTGTGTCCTCACCCACCTTTGTCAGCAGACCTGGAACCACGCAACTTTGGGCTCTTCCCCAAAATCAAAATGACCATGAAAACTAAATGCTTTAAATCAATTCAGATATTGAGGCAGCCACAACAGCACAACTAAAGGCATACGTGGAAAAGAACTCCCATAACTACTTCAAAGAGTGACAAGAATGATAGGATATTCAAAGTGACAGGAGTATTTTCAGGTGAATTAATGGCAATGTGTATTTTATTGTAATAAATCTTTTAAATCTGAACATTCATTGAATTTTTCAATCATACCTCATATACCTTACATATTAATCTTGCTTATTTTGTTCACTATTGTATACTCAGCACCTATCATGGTACCTAACATATAGTAGTTACTCAATATATATTTATTAAATCAGTTTCCACTCAAATGTTACCTCCTCTAAGAAGATTTCTCAGACATGCCTAGTTAAAGCAGATCCATGATCTATTCATATAGACTATTTTATATTCTTTGCAGCACTTACTTGTGCTTGGATTATATTATTGTTTGCATATGGACCAACAGGACCAACAGGCTGTATCACCTCCTTAATATGTTGCTAGATAGGAACTCTGTCCCTTTTGTTCACACCTACATCTTTGGCACCCAGAATAATTCCAGTCATGTTGGAACACTCAATAAGCTATAATGAATGAGTAAATGGCCAAAGGAAAAAAGGCCTGAATAGCCAAACAAATTGTCCTTTTGCATAAAGTTGTTGGAGATAAAACAAGAAATTTAGGGGACAAGTTAAATTGCTTGGTCATATTTCACTTATATTCACAGAAAACTGAAGACTCCATTCTACGGGCTCCATTTTCCTAATAAGTTGAGCTAACTACACTACAGACCAGATGACAGGCCTTAGTTTAAATAAATATTTAAAATCCTCACGGGCCTTACATTGTAGCAAAGGAGATAAACAGTAAATGTCTTAGTTACTTTTCTCATTGCTGAGACAAAAATACCTGACACCCAAAGGTAAAGGGGGAAAGGTTTATTTGGGTCACAATTTGTAGAGGTCTCAGTCCATAGTCAGCTGACTCCAAGGCAGGGTGGCATGGCAGAGGGGCATTGCAGAGGAGAAATATTAGGCAGGTGAGAGTACATTAGCCCTCTTTCTGTCCCTTATATTTTATGCAAGCTACCCACTCTAGGGTGAGTATAGCATTCACACACTTAATCCTAGCCAGAACTATGCCAAAGCAACCAGTTGACTGATTTAGTAATCACACACCCTTGATCCCAACACTACACACTCTAGATCCAGCCACCTCTGAAAAGCCCCCTCTATGACTGCATGAGGCTCTGAGGGGACATCTAGACACAAGTCATAATAGTAAGCAACTATTATAAATGCAGTGAATGTTGTACAGGCTTATAAGTATATAACACAGGTGTTTGACCTGGGCGGGGTGCAGGTATGTTTGGGAAATACTTCTCTTGGAGAGAGAAATTTTAAATATTTGTCCCAAGACCTGAAATAGCTGAGGGGTGTGGAGTCAGGGATGAGGGTTAGGATAGACTATTTTCAGCAGAGGGGACAATGTGCACAAAGCACTTGAATGGGAGAGAGCCTGACATGTTAGGTTCTGAGGAAGCACTTGCAGCAGGCAGTACAAACAGGGCTGGATTGTGCAGGGACTTGCTGTTTATGACAAAGACTTAGAATGTTATCCTATGGGCAATGGGAAGCCTCTATAGGAGTTTAGGGTGGGGAGGCATTAAAAGGTCTTCTACCAAAAAGGGGATGGATGAGAAGAAAGCCACAGTGGGGTCAGCTGTTAGTTAGGAGATTGAAGTGATGACCCAGGAACAGGAGAACCCTAGACCAAGACCACAACAATGAGATGAAGAGAAGTGGGGGATTCAGAAGAAATACACAAGACTTGGTGATTGGCATGCTGTGGTAGCTAAAGAAAACAAAGGAGATGAAGAAGACGACTTATTTTTCCCTATGCAACATGGTGGATTTTGTTATTTACAGGGATCAGACACTGGAAGAATAAAATGATTTGATGGAATACGTGGAAAATTTTATTTGGACCAAGTTTGTAAGGCATCCAAGTAGAGAAGTAAAATAGATGGTTGGATAAACAAGGCTGAAGCTTAGAATAAAGTTCCAGGCTCCATTGTTTCCTAGATGGTAATTCATTTTAGGGGATTGTAAGAGCCAATATTAACTCAACAGTGAGTAACTTGATCTTTAGCTCAAAGTGGGAGCTATAAAAAACAAAGAGACTTAAGCGTCATCACAGATCATCCTATGTGCCCAACTGGACAATGATGGGCTTTCTAATGGTAGAAAATGTCTTATTAAACAAAAAAAATCATAGGTCATTGGCTAGTTGGATTATAGTAATCCCCCTAATCTACCATCTCACTTTCCATGTTTTCAGTTACCCAGTGATCAATTATGATCTGAAAATATTAAATGAAAATTCCAGAAGTAAACAATTCATAAATTTTTGTTGTTGCTGTTGTTTTCTTTTCTTTTCTTTTCTTTTTTTTTTTTTTTTGTGGTACCAGGGATTGAACTCTGCACCTTGTGTTTGCAAGGTAAACAGAGTGCCATTGAGCTAAATCCCTGGCCCATAAGTTTTAAATGCTATGCAACTCAGAGTAGAGGTTGAAATCTCATGCTATCCCATTTAGTCCCACTCAGGACATGAATATACTTTTGTCCAGTACATCCATACTATATATATTACCCACTCATTAGGCACTTCACAGCCATCTTGGTTATAAACCAGCTGTCATAATCTTGCAGTGCTTGTGTTCAAGTAACTTTTATTTTATTTTATTATGACCCTAAAGTGCAATACGATGATACTTTTTGATGCTAAAGAGAAGCCATAACATACTCCTTTTATGTGAAGAGACAAAGGCTCTTAAATTAATAAAGAAAACAAAAAATATATGCTGAAATTGTAAAATCTATAGTAATAACAAATCTTCTATCAATGAAATTGAGAAGGAGATAGATGCTAGTTTTGCTATCCCACCACAAACTACAAGAGTCACAGCCATAGGACACAATAAATGATTAGTTAAGATGGAAAGTGATTAGATTTGAGTATGTATATATAGGAGAAATGAGTGTATATAGAATGCACTATTTCGGGGATCCACTGGGGGTCTTGGAATATAGCCCATGAATGAGGGGGAACCACTATTTAGCAGCTTCTATTTATTGATCCAGTAAAAAGTAACAAGCCCTATACATACTCCTTCTTTTGTAATACTGGAATAATCATTTTAAGTAGTTGTTGGCACATCCCTCAGCTTGAATTACCTATCTTTCTGTCATTATTATTGTTATATATAACCCCACTAAATCCTCAAAACAACTCTGAAGTAGGCATGACGATCATCCTATTTTATACAGAAAGAAGTCAAGTTTCAGAAATGTGAAGGACTCTCCCAAGATCACTCCATGAGGGGGGTACCATGTTGTAAACCCAGACCTCTCTGATTCCAAAGCCCTACTCCTAATCTCGACGCAATGAGTTTCCAGGAAGTTGTGTACCAGATGGGCTTTCTATTTCCCTGAGGTTTAAGAAATAGGTTCCAAGGCAAAAACAACTAATCTCTCTGGTAAACCTCCAATTATTCTGCCAATACTGTCATCTAAGAGATGGGGTCTGGAGAAGTGCCATTAGCAGAAAAAGGTCTACTTTACAATTAGAGAGTGGTGTGGCCAAAAATCAAATTTCTCCAGCCCACTATAGCATATGGTCCTATGGAGCCCCAGGGCCAAAAACACATCCAACTGGCTTATTTCTCAAATCTTTCCACACCTAGGGCCATGTGGGCCAACCAACAACATTCTCAGTACCTCAGTGCAACAGCGGGAGAGTGTCACTTCCTTAGTATATGACCTTGGGTAAATGTCTTAATTCAAATTTTTGTTTTCACAAGTGTTCAGTGGGGCCAGTAGCCATATTACTTTATGTCAATAATGGCTAACTATCACATAGGGCTTACTACAAATCAGGCACAACTCCAAACACATGCATTACGTGCATTAACTCATTTCCTCCTTTCCATAAACCCATGGGGTGGACTGAGTTGGACCTAGTATTAGGCTCATTTCACAGATGAGTAAATGAGGGACAGAAGTCGAATATCTTGCCCAAGGTTGAACAGTTAATCGTGACAGAGCTAAGACTCAGGCAGGCATATGAGAATTAAATGAGATATTGTATGCAAAGCCTTTTAGCTCAGCAATAGACACATGGTAAGTAATTAGTTAATGCTATGCCATTTATATTATAATTATTACTTAAAAACTGAAGCAAAAGATGACATTGAGAACAGTATAACAGCGCAACTCCAAAAAGTAAACTTCCAAGCTGTTTAGAACTGGCTTTTAAAAAAAGAAACACTATTTACAAGTCAAGATTTAAAATTCATCCTCTAGGGTGGCATCTTTTTAAGCATCCCATTTACGCAAGCAGTTCAGTAAATGCCAAGGGAGCTGAATAGTCCTGAGGACCAACTGCTGAGGGAATTCCCACATAAAAGCCCCAAACCATTTGCAGCACCATCTTTAGGGGATCATCAGTGCACTCAAGCTTGCAGTCTCTACCTCCCTCCCAGAAGAACTTGGGAAACTGCCACAACCTTTTATAAAGATACAAGAAAATAAAACTAATTGGAACAGCCGTACATTCCAAAGTGAAGCGCACTTTTAATGCTAAACTCGGTTGGAAGAGATGAAACAAGACTATGAGGCTGTGAGCAGAGATTTTTGGTATTCTTCCCACAGGGGTCTCCTCCTCAAATGTAATGACACCATCTCTGAGGGGCCTTCCTAACAGCCTCAATTCAAGCAAGCCCCTCTACCCACCCTGTTTTTCTCCATTACACAATGTAACCTCTAATTATCTCATGTAACTTGTTTTTCTTGTCTATATATTCTCTCTCTCCTCTCTCTCCCCCCTCCCCCCCCCGTAAGAAAAATAAGTGCTGTAACAGAATATCAGGCTGTTCAGGCTGTTGTAACAGAATATGTTACAGCAGGAGAATTATAAGCAACAGAAATTTTTGTCTCACAGTTCTAGAACCCGGGAAGTCCAAGAAAAGATTCTGCTGACTCTCAAAGCCAGCCTTCTTCTCATTGCATGTTCACATGAGGGAAGGAGTGAAGAAGCTCTCCACCATCACACTGGAGGTTGGATTGTGAATATGGTGGGATACAAACACTCAGTCTATAGCCCTAAGGGTTCTATCTTGTTCATCAACATATCCCTAACACCCAATATTTATGTTCAATAAATATTGCTTGGATAGAAAAGAGAGAAATATCATTCTCTATCCACGTTCTGTAAATGTACAACCCATAGCAATCACTACAAAGATGTTCATATACTTCTACTTTCTAGCCCAGTGCTGTCCAACAGAAAAAAAACAGCTAGCCATCTACATAATTTTAAATTTCAACTGGCCACATTTTAAAAAGTAAAGGTAGGTAGAATTAATTTTAATAAATTTTACTTAGTATACTATATCCAAAATATTATCAATATATAATCCATACTTCAACATAACTAAATGAGATCTACATTTTTTGTTTGTTAAGTTTTCATCAATCTGATGTATATTTTTTTTGGTACCAGGGATCAAACTCAGATCTTTGCACTTGTGAGGCAGGCGCTGGAACCACTGAGCTAAATCCCCAGCCAAGATGTATATTTTACTTCACAGCACACCTCGGTTGAGGGAGCCATGTTTTGGGTTCTCAATAGGCATGGGCGGCCATGGCTGCTTTGTTGGACATCCGACCCTAGCACCTTGAAACTCCCAAAAGCTTCTCTCTCTTTCCTATCTCAGGAAAGTTCTCTCTCTCTGTGCTTCTGTTTCCTATTCCCTCTGCCTACAAATTCCATTCCTTCCCCACAGGCACCTTCTCATTGCTCAAGTCCCCAGAGTGTATTAAGTATTGTCTATCTGCTATATAAGAGTTGTCATTCTCCTTTAGGTCCAAGGTCTAACACAGAGCCTGGTATGTAGTGACCTTCAGTAATTATTTGTGAATGAACTATGTATGCATGAATTAGATGCCATCCCTTCCCTTCTTTCCACCTGCCTTCCTAGAGGATACAAACACACTCTGCTGAGAACTCTGATGGAGAGTATGGATCATCTTGGGCCCCAGCTGCTCTTGTATAGGTTTTTAATTTTTCTTGGACTATGAACCCTCTTTAGTTGTCTGTGGTATCTACCAATCTCAAAATAATGTTTCTGAATGCATAAAATAAAATTCACAGAAATATGAAGAAATAGTGAAGCTCAGCCGGTCCCAGCACCCGGAAGCAAGCTCCCCACCTCCATCCCAGGCTCCTAGGACAGTGAAGCTCAGCCGGTCCAGTCCCAGCTCCCCAGCTGCCATCCCAAGCTCCTAGGGCAGAGAAGGTGAGCCACATGGGCACCAGAAGCACACACCACCACCCCCACCTCCATGGAAATGAGAAGACACATAAACAAGCCTCAAAAACAGACTTCTGGATCACCTACAGCAACCCCAAAGGGAAATGAGATGGAACAATCTGATACTCAACCACCTGCACTCTCTGAACTGGCAACAAAAGAGGATC
>NW_004624739.1:6685177-6725691 GCF_000247695.1 Heterocephalus glaber
TCCCAACATAGGAAACAAATGGAATCCATAAAACAGATACAAACAGATTTCCAAGAGATTAAAAACTCCATCAAAACTCTGCGCAGCAGAATGAACCAATGTGAGGATAGAATTTCAGATATAGAAGATAACATTGCAATTAGTGAGGAGGAAAAGAAATATGAAGAAATGTGATCAATTATAAGTAATTACAGTTGGTAATTTTTTTCTTAAAATTATGGTATGACGATATAGTACTTTTATTAACACATTGAAGGATCTAACACTGAACCTAATAACTTCCCTAATTTTTCAATAGTGGTAAGGATACATGATATCTTGAGATATCTGTCAAACTATAATGTGATATGAAAACACTTGTAGCTCTTATGTGTAGCAAAGTCTCAGACGCCACTAATTTACTCATTCACAATTGAAGAAAATATTACAGTTCAGTTAGAAAACATAAAGAGGAATTTTGCTCCCATCCAAGTTCATAAATGCTCTTGAATTCTATCTACTTCTTAACATGCACAAGCCTTGGGTTACGAATCACTACTTTAAGAGTCCAATCTCTCAATTTTCTTTTTCTATTCAGAGTGAAGCCTGAGAAGTTAATTAGAAAATGCCTCAGTGCTCCTGTCTACTGCATTCTGGGGGTACAGGATGGCAAATGTGCTAATAATAAAGATATTCTGCCGAGGCATCATGCACATTAGTCAAAAGTGTGAACTTTAGACACACTAGCCTGGCTCTGTCACTGCCTATGACCTAAATAACTATCAGCCTCTCTGAACCTCAGTTGCTTCACCCCTAAGACTTCCTATACCATAGATGGGCAGAAGGATAAAATATGATCATGAACTTACCAAAAGTGAGCAATCATGTATGCATATTGTAGAAGATACTTGGTGGAACTGCTATTGCCATTGGTCTATCCCTGCCTCGCCCTCTTTTGCTAATAGCTCCAGCATGCAACAGGTCTTCCAAACTAAATTCACAAAGCTATCCAGTCAGCAGCATTTACCATCTTTGCTCTGCTCTCAGGTAGGCTCCTTTCTTGCCCCGTCAGCCTGCTTGCCCTGGTGGAAAGAGACTGGTAGTGTTCTCTAGGCCTGACTGGCATCCCAGAGTCTACAACAGATGAGCTGGGTCAAGTTATTTTCCCCCTCTATACCTCACATTAACACCATACATAATAGGCCTCTCTTGCAGTGCGACAGTGAGAATTAAGTAAACACACCATTTTGTATAATAGATGTTAGCTGTGTTTCTTAGGCATATCTTTAAATGGAAATAAATTACCATAGAAGATATGTAAGTATAGTAAACACTATGGAGTGAAGAAAACAAACTTTCATCACAAAATGTTCATTTCCCTTTCATTGATTCTATTTCTTTTTCTAAGTTTCCCACCCACAAACCTCCAACCAAACACCTATATTTGAAAAGATAAGGCTTCCCTATCCCTGCCCCAACTGTGATGAGGGCTGACTATACTCCTGGCAAATTACTTTGAGGGGAAAGAGGGAACTCAAACAACCCTAAAGGGTAGCCAGAAATACTCCCACAGGCCATGTGAACTTCCTGTATCCCAGGAGTTTTTTGTGGGTTTTAATGGTTTCTGTGTTGATGGGAGAGTATGAATAGAGGTTCACTGGGCAGCTTAATACTGGGAACATTTCCCAAAACGCAACCATCACCTCTAACACTACCTCCTCCAATCCCACCTCCTTCACCCCACCTGCTCCAACCTTAAAATATTGGGAGATAGGATACATTCTAGGACATGTGTAAGCTTAGGGCCTGGATTTATGTCCCAACTCAGTCATTTACTATGTGGATGGACTTCAACAAGTCCATTTTTCTCTAAGCTTCAATTTTCCTCATCTGTAAAACAAAGAAAACGCTATCAGTATAGAGGTATCATGAGGACTAGAGAGTCTATAGAAAAAGCACCTAGCACATAGGAGGTATAAGGTAGGCAGCCCATATTATATAGTATAAACCACAAGAGGTGAGAGGGAAGATACACTGTCTGAAAACGAAGATGAGAAAAGTCAAGGTACAAGGTAAGAAACCAAATGAGAGACCTGATTGCCAAAGGAATTTCGGCTTGTTCAGTGCTGCTATGAAACAGATGAGAATATAGAGATGATTAGGAGGCAATTTTACGTAATACAAAAATGACTTATTCATTGGCCCAGAACAAAGCAAGAGACGAGTGCGGCCATGCACAGGAGCTTAGCTGCATGGTGGGGCCCAGTGTCTGCGAGGCCATCTTGCCACAGGGCTCATCACACACCAGCCCACCCTGCCCTCCCCACGCAAGTCCTTGCTCACCAAGAGATGTGGGAGGGAAAGCCCTATTTCACTATCAAATGTCCAGGGGAGACAAGTGACTAGATTGTCACTATTTCTTTGATAAAAAGGTTATTTTAATTTTTCAATTTTCCTTCCCTGCCCTTTAGGGACTTAATAACTAGTGACAGCCTAAAGCCCTGAGCGCACATCAAAATCCATTAACTGCTCATTCTTTGACTCTATTTCCAAGTTTTCTTTTCCTTTAGAGACATAATTGGAAGATATTAGTGTCAAATGGCTAAAAGGAGGCTTGTTTCACTATTGTACTCTAACCAGAGCTCCAGGAGTAACAGAGCTCCAGCTCTATTATTAATTTTATCATTATTATTATTATTATTTTATTACTATTATTATCTTTCTACCCTTTTGCCTACTAAATGTATCCTCTTCATCTCTCCAATCACATTTCCTATCCTCTTCCCCAACCAGCTATATTCCTATCAGATAAAAGCTAGACCTGGGTCCCACAGAAAAAAGAAGGAAGACAAAGAGGTAGCATTCACTCCTGCTACAGGCAGGGCCTTGGTCTAGATCTCAGCAGGGAAGATGTCCCCAGATACTCCATATCTATATAACGCAGCCAAATGTCCTTGCTGAAACCAGAATACAATGCCCCCACAATCTGTCCCCTCATCCTCACTTCCAGCCCTGTCCCTCACCCTTTTTGCTACTACCTGGCAGACTAAAATCCAGAACTAATTTCAAACCCTCATCCTTTACGTGGAGCTGTGCTACATCTGAAAATGTGGGACAAAGCCAAGCCTGACTCCAGCACCATTTCTTACAAGCTGTGTGACTTGGGCAAATTTCTAGACCTCTCTAAGCCTCAGTTTCCTCATTAGTAAAATGTATCTAATAATGCTTTCAAAGGATCACATGAAGCTGAAATGAGATGACACATGACAGGAGCCCAGAGCCTGATAAGGGAATGAGGGAAACTTCCCACTAAATGCGACTCCTGCCCTCTATGCTAGAAAAGGATAGAAACAAGGCGCAAAGAAGTTCCCTGTTCAAAAGCTTTTTTCTCCCATCTTAATATACCCATAAGAGATTTGTGTCAACAGTCTCTTATTACAGATGCAAGTCACCCCTGAGCTGAGCTGATCAATTCCCACCTTGTATAAATTATTTAAATTAGATCAGTACCTTCAGAGTTTGCAATTTCAGTGTTGTGATTATAATGCAGAGAAGCAAAGGTATTTTAAAAACCTTTTTTAGGAAGGAAGTAGATGGCACAGAGGAACTTTGAACCTTCAGAATACAGCAACTAGGTGGCAAGAAGTAAGGGTTGGGCTGGGGAAAGGAAAATAAAAGTGGGTAAATGAAGGGCAAGGATCCTGAGAGTGCTTCAGAAGGCCATTACCTATAACTTTGTCCCCCTTTGTCACCGTGCCTTTGGCTCTGGTGGCAACTGAAATGCCACTGACAGCCTGTTGCCTTTGGTACATGAGCCATGGATTGAGCCATCAAGATTCAGTTGTCAGCCTGTATTTCAGTTTGCCATAGTTCAGCCAGACATCTCAGGACATGCTTTTTCAGTTCCCATCCAGTCTAAGTCCCTCCCACCTAAAACCCTTCCCTGATTCCTATGAAGGTGACATAAAAAAGATAAAAACAGAAGGGAGGGGATAGAAAGAGTTGAGGACACATCAATAGGTCAGACTCCTCCTTCTCTCCGTTCTTGCACAATGGGTTCAGTGTTTCCAAACCCAAGAGCCCACCATCACCACACACGTTCTCTTCACTTCCTGCATGGATGTGGTGTTACATGTGCTTTCCAACCATCTCATCTCAAATAGCAGATGTATGAGTACAGCAATAGGACCACCCCAATTTAATACTATAAGAAGACTATGGTCCACAAAGGTCAGCCCTTTCCTAAATTCCAACAGCAAGTTATGAACGAGGCCACTTTAGGACCAAGTCACTTGACTGTTCATTCCAAGACAGGGGGTCAAGGCTCCAATCTTACAGTAGCCTTTAAATCACTATATCACAGGAGACTGAGTGCTAAGTCTCACACAAAGACCATGGGCGGGGATGGAGGAACAGCTGGTATCAACACTGCCTCTTCCAGGGAATTCCCAGGACATGTATTAAACCTTCACCTCTGTGGTCCCTAATTTTCTCATCTGTCAGAGAGGTGGGTGTGGATAATCTCTGACTATAAAGCACTGAGTGACAGGGGAGGGTCAGAAGGAAGAATTGCTGGGTAGGAAGAAAAAGCAGAAAGGATATAGGATACTTTATCTACTTCACAATTGTGCCTCTGCATAACCTCAACCACCCACTATAACATCCTATCTACAGTTGAATCTCTGCAAGACCTGAAATGACCTCAAATATGGACAGCATTGCTAGAAACCCATGGTGAGGCTCAACCCCTTCCCTTCTCAATCAGGGCTTGTCTCACAAGAACCACTGTGATTACTTCTAAAGAGTAAACAAGGTCACGCTCAGTCCTGATGCCAGACTTTCAGACATTAGTTGTATGGATCAACAACAAAGAAACCCTGGAAGTGGGCTCAGGACCCTAAAAGGGCAGGAATTTGGGTCTCAGATACCTCAAAAAGGTCTAGAAGAGCTGCATACTGTAAGTAGGCACCTCCACTTAGCCCACCTCTTAGGAGAGGAGTATCGCATAACAAGTGGGCCAGGCTGCAGCCCAGGAATCTCGACCTAAGGGCAGTTTTGCCCATAACCATTCATCCCTCCCCACCTCCAGGTATCTGCTTCCAGTTTCTGTTGCTGGCAAAGCCCACCCATTAAGACTGTTCAAATATAATGCAAATAAAGACAAAGATGTCATTTTGTCCTCCTGCAGTGATCCCAGCCATGCTTTCATAGGTATATCTTTCATTATCTTGAAAAAGAAGACTTGGAATTCTCAAAAATTATTTTTACCACAATTGAATCTTAATTTAAAAGATAAAATACTTAGTCACAGTAGCCAAAAGGTGGAAGAAACCAAATACCCACCTAGAGACAAATGGACAAACAAAATGTGTTATTTACACACAACAGAATATTCAGACATGACACTTGCTCCACCAGAGTTGAACCTTGAAAACATTATGCTAAGTAAAATAAACCAGAGACGAAAGACAATACAATGTGAGTCCGCTTATATGCAGTACACAGAATAGACAAATTCAGAGACAGAAAGTAGAATCATGGTCACCAGGGACTTCACAGAGGAGAGAGCATAGTTATTATTTAATGGGTACAGAGTTTCTGCCTGTGATGATGAAAAAATTCTGGAAATGGATAGTGGTGATGGTTGAAAACAATGTAAATATACCTAATGCCAATGAATTATACACTTAAAATGATTAAAGTGGTAAATACTAAGTTACATATATTTTGCCACAAAAATATAAAATGGGGAATGGTAAGAAAAGTTAGAACCTAAAATTACACTTCCAAAACAGTGACCTCCGGACAAAGGAAACTTCACTGAAGGAAGTTGTATAATATTTTAGCACCACCCAGGAGTTACAATTGTTCTTTACCTCTTTATCCTTACCTTATGCATTATCAAAGGTGTCTACATTTAATAAGTCCAAGAAATTCTTCCTCTTCTTCTGTTCTGCACTGCAATACCTCAAGCGGAAGGCAAACTCCAAGTTAAAAAACACCCAAGGATGATGCTAAACTCAACTTTGTTTTAAATCAGTCCTAGAGTACTAAAACTCTTCACCAACACTTAGCATAGAATTAGCCATAGGGTGGGCTTCCTTTTAATGTTCAGATTTTATAGCTTTTAAAATTAAATGAACCCTAGGGGCCAAGGATTTAGCTCAGTGGTTCCAGTGCCTGCCTTGCAAGCACAAGGTCCCAAGTTCAATCTCCAGTACCAAAAAAAAAAAAATTAAATAAACCCACTGCACCCATACTCGCTCTTGATAGGTACAGAAATTTCCAGACACTCAGAAAATGATGACACATTACAGACGTGGCTGCTGAAGCAATTATCCCTTTGTTACTTTAAAATGGCCTCACATCATTTTTAACCAGGTCTTAACCACCATGGTGGGAAACAAGGGTGCCATCTAATTAATTTTTATCTTAATTATCTGGGCAGTGGCCTGAATTCTGGGCCTCCGTTTGTCTGTGAAAATATGACATGATTGAAGGAGTTAGAAAGGAGAGAAATGGGCTCCAAAACTTTCACAAAACTGCCTGACTTCTCCCTTCAGTAAGCCCTCCCACCCCTGCCTCTGCTCCACAGGGCACCCCTCAGACAGTGACAGCAGCGTCACCCAGGAGACCCCCTCGAAGATGTGCAGCATCTGGGCACCACTCCAGACTCACTAAGAATCTCAGTTTCACCCCCTCCCACAGGAGATTCCTACATTGGATTCCTCTGTCTGGTACAACGGTTTGCCACAAACTTCATGGAAATTTAATCTCATAATTCTGGAGACAAAAATGTCCAAATTGTGTCGCATGGAACCAAAATGGAGGTACTGGCAGAGCCAAGATCCTGCCCCTGGCTTGAGGGGAGACTCTGTTCCTTGCCCTCTGCAGCTTCTGACTGCTGCTGGAGTTCCATGGCGTGTGGCTAGTCTCTACCCTCTTCTTCACATCACCTCCTCTGTCTCTGCTCCAGTGTCTCTCTGCTCTGTCTCTTAGAAGGACATTAGTGGTGGTACTTAGGTCCTGCCTAGTTCATCCAAAATAATCTCCTCATCTGAAGATCTTTAATTTAAAAACAGCCGTGGTGGCACACACCTATAATCCTAGCACTCTGGGAGGCTGAGGCAGGAGGATCACAGTTCAAGCCCACCCTGGGCAATTTAGCTACATAAAGACCCTGACTCAAAATAAAAAGAGGATGTAGCTTACTGCAAAGGCCATGGGTTCAATCGAGAGTAACACACACACAATTTAAATCATGTTTGTAAATAAAGTTGCATTTACAGGTTATAGAATTAGGATATGATTATCTTCTAAAGGGCCATGTTCCTACCTTATCACAGTCCTGCCTCTAAAAAGAAAAGTATTGCTTTCATTTGCCAATCAGACTATAACCAAAGTACATAAGTGATCTATATAAATATCATTTCCAAATGTAAATGTAGTAAATTTAACAAAAGGCCATCCTTCAAAACCTATTTCAGCAAAGAAGCTTGTAAGTTTCAAAGACAGTTCTGTGAGCCAAAACTCAATGCCTCCGAAGTATCATCCTATTACAGGCTCATAAACATGGCCCTTTCCCACCTGGAATGAGCATCAAACATTCTGATTTCTTTGCCCCATCTTGCACCTGCAAAACCAAGTCACCAAGGAAGAGTGTGGAGATTCATATTTTTAAAAGGCAGACTCCAATGATTCTACCCATCAGCCGCGTTTGAGAAACGCTACTTAGATCAATAGTTCTCACCCCTCGTTGCACATTGCGATCATCTCAAGAAATTTTTTTAAATGCTGAGGCCCAGATCCACCCAGACCAATTCAATATGCCTCTTTTGATGTGGGTATTTTCCAGATTTCCCCAGATAATTCTAAGGTGCAGCCAGGCTTGAAAACCACTGATTCCACGTTTCTGAGCCCATTGAATTAGAGAGGATTTAACAGACCAAGGTAAGCCACCCACTAAACTAAGCCTATGTGGGAATATGTGCTGAAGGGCCTCTCTTCACAAGATGGGCTGTGCCTGTGAAGCACCAGGCAATTATGAAAGTGCTTTAGAAAATCAGGCCCAAAGGAGTTCCCGCCCCAGCCACAAGAGCTGATGCACAAATTGCAGACACCCACTCAGGAGCATCCTGCACAGAGAAGAAAGCCGTGCTCCAGCTTCTCTCTTACACCCCGAACCCACCCTTCTTTCTGAAGAGGTACTTATTTTTTCTCTTCTTCTCCACCTACCTCCCCATTCTCTATCAGCGCCCATACACTTCCTTCTAGACTCATAATTCCAAAATTATAAAGTTACAGAAAAAAATTAATGTTTTATTTAATAAATTGAAAGTTTCCCTATTTCTGTGGTTTTAAACATTGAAAGGTTTACATATTTGATCTCTTCCACAGAGATTTATTTAGCTGAGGAGCCCAGAGGTGAAAATGCAACAAATCAAGTAAACAGTTCTGCAAGAAATAAAAAGAACAAGGAACAGGACATCAGAGAGAGGAGCTCTTCATGCTATAGGGAAGAATCATGCTCTATAGAAAACTGCATTATCCATAACTCATTCTTCTGCATCCTCTGACTTTGAGACTATGGAAGCTACTCTTCAACTCTAAATTTTAGATAACTGACAGTAGTTCAAAATGATCTTTGTCTATAAATAGGCAAATTCTGTCCTTTCCAGTAAAAGTTCAAACTATTTTCTTCCCCACTCAGGAGAAAAAAAGTTCTTTCCTTTGAATACTCACATCCAATTCCCTTTACACCATATACATTTATGCTTTTTGATTTTTTCCTTTGAACAAGTTATAACATCATAACAAGTTAAATCTTCACTGCATGTTCATTTTTATAGCTATATGATCATTGTGATTTTTATCCTTTTTAAAAAAATTATTCCAAAGTTACACATGACCACTTTAGATGTCAAGGAGGATAATACCCATAGTAACTGCTCACGCTTATAGATAAACCCTGAAAAACAAAGAGAACTTGCCTTTAGAAGTGAGTCTTCTAGAATATCCCAAGCAGTCTATGGCCACGTTACCCCGAGCTTGCCTGATCTTGTCTAGAGTATCCCAAGCACTTGGGCCTAAACATGTATTCTGGTTCCTTCATCTCTAGCCAAGGGAACAATTCACCACCTATGAGCCTAAACTGTTCTCCAGTTACGAGCCTGAATTCAGCAGCAGAATGCATCAGGATGATGGATTCTTCTCCCTGAAGCCTTGATTGAGAAATTTTGACTATCCAAATCAGGTGTCTCCCACAAAGCACTGTGGAGCTATTTATAGTGTCACACACACACAAACACACACAGACACACACTCACACATGCGCGCAAGCTGGAGGTTTAGAAAGGGTATCAGGATCAAGTGCCTCTGGTGTTTCTCCAAGCCCCTCAAGAGCAGTAAAGGTAATGTGAGAGACTGAGAAGCTTCCTCAAATGAAATGAAAATTAACTATGAAGAAAATTACATAACTAACTACCTAAGTGCACGACATGGCCTAGGTAAGTTATGATATTTAAATCATGTTTCTCTTAATCTTGTGATCATCAAAATTGCAAGTATTTCATCAGGATAGAAAATTTTAAACTATCATTACCTTGTCCAAATAACCTGTGCCCCCTTCATACAATACTTTAGTTATGATATTTGTACAGTTGCTTTAACCTCAATCTTTCAAGTTCTCTGAAGTTAGCCTTGCTGCTTTCACCATAGGATTCTCTACTGAGGGCCTGATCATCACCCAAATGGCTTTACCTCTCAAGTCACTATTGCAACTGTCTATCTCCTCAGCCACAATCTCTTTTTCTAGCTGGTTAAAATAATCCCATAACACTTTTTATTCAGCCTCAGTATATACTGTCTAGCTCTCCAGCTTTTCTCTGTCCATTATCATCTTCCTGTTTTCTTTTCTCTCGCTCTCAACAAATAATCCAGTATCATAGGGGAAATAGAAGTCTTCAGATGGGAATGCCCTCAGTCTCTTCCTACCAAACCTTCACAGTCACCACAGGCTCATGTGTCCTCTACTCCTGTCATCTGGATCCATCCTCTCCTGCCTGTCAGGGACTGCTTACAGACAGCCACTGGCTTCTCTGCCTGTCTGTATCTTTGACTCCTTAAAATCCATGGGGTCCTTCTCACTTGCAGATAAAACATTCAATTGCTCCCTTATTTAAAAATAAAAACAAAACTTTCATTGATTTGCATTTCCAAACAAAGAAAAATTTGGCATTTCTCTTTTCAGATACTGCCCTTTCCCTTTCTCAGCCAAACTCATTCCAACCTTCTTTTCCTTTGACTTGTTTTAACACATTTCTGCTCCTTCTCAGCTCACTAAGTCCCTCATCCTTCTCTTCCCAGCCTTTAACTGTGGGATTTCCTGAAAATTGGAGAGCGCTCTGCTCTCTCTATACCCTGGCTATGGCTGTGACCTTAGGCATCATTGATATACTGATGGCTCCCTAATTTGGAGCTTTAGTCCTGGCCCCCATCTCAGCTCCAAACCAGCACCAAACTCTTGACCATAGCCCTTAAAATTGTTTTGATCACCTTAAATTTCTCTGTCTCAATGGCTGTCACTAACAACTTAGTTAAACAAAACTGAAATTTTGAGGCCATCCCTGACTCTTCTCCCTGCCACACTCAGCCTGCATACTCACCTCAAATTCATATCTTTACTTATTACATCAAAGTTGCTACCACACCTTGCCTTGACTATTGCTTGATGAACAACCACTACCTATGCTCCAAGTGGCTCATGGGCAGGCATTTTCATAGTTTCACAGTTTGTTTTCACTCAAACATGAAAGGCCTGGAGGGGACAAGAGTTACTGGATTGCCCACTGTGAAAGAACTATTCATTCAACAACCATTTTTTATTAATATGTTTCTACTCTACCCTAGGTAATAAGAAAAGAATCATCAAAGAGTCCTTCCTCAAATTCTCACAATCTAGTGGATGCTGGCAACACTCAGTCGACAACTATAATATAAGGCAGGAAACAAAAAAAATCCTATAACCAAAATATTACGGCCAAGGGAAGTGGCAGATGCAACTCAAAAAGTGGAGAACTCTCAGTTAGTTAGGTGTTTATGAAAAGCTTCACACAGCAAACAGTGTCAATAAGTACAATCTAGGAGGAGGTAAGCTCAAGCAAAGAAGTAAAAACCAGAGAGTCCAAGGGAAAAGTAATCCAAGCTTGCTACTATAAACTAATGAGAGATGGAGCTAGACGGAAGCTCTGCTAGAAATTTACTGTGAGAAATTCTCTGAGGCACAGGAAGAGCTTCAAATATAGGATTCATCTTTTTTAAGTGACTTTGTTTTGTTCATAATTTACTTTTTTGGTAACTTCTATGATTTGGATATAGTTTAAGCATCCCACAAGGCTTCATGAGCTAAAATTTAATCCCCATTGTGAGGTATCAAAAGGGTGAAAACTTAATCCAGCAATGATGTTTAGAGATGTGGTCTGTGGTAGGTGATTAGGATTAGATAAAGTTTTCAGAGTGGAGCTCCCATAATTGAATCCTGGTGGCTTGGTAAGAAGAGAGAGAGAAACCAGAAGATGCACACACACTCCCTGTCTCCTGGCACCTCTTCCCTGAGCCATCTCAGAGATCTGCCAGCAAGAAGGGCATCACAAGATACAGCCCCTTGACTTTGTTCCTCCATAACTGGGAACCAAAATGAACCTCTTTTCTTTCTAAAATTAGCTGGCCTCAGGTATTTCATTACAGTAACCAAAAAAGAAAATGGACTAATGCAGTGACTCACCTAAAATAAAGGAATGGTTTAGGTCTCCATCACTCCATGAAGACCTGGGAATAAATAGAGAAGAACCTTGTTAATGACATCTATGCAATCAGCTCTCCGTAGTTCCCCATCATGTACTTGAGGAGATGTGCCTACGTCTTCTGCTCTCGTAGTTGCATCTGCACACTATTTAGATTGGCACCTAACAATCCAGTTGTAATGCCTAACAGATTAACATTGCCCATTCATTCACATAAATGTGAAATGCTCTTTCTCAGAGAGAATAAAACACACTAAATTTCTCCATCAAAGAAGTCACAGGCACGTGGACTTGTGCCGTTGCCTGTGCCATCATAAACAGGGTAGAAAAGATACAGCAAGATCAGGACAGTAGAAAGCAGTATATTGAAGTCTCACAGGCAGCATTTCTTATTAATCTGAGGTGCAAACAAATAATGCAAAGAAAGGAATTATGGCACAATATAGGAAGAAGGACAGAGGACAGGAAGTAACTAAACAGCCATGTGCACCATGTCACCTCTCTTGCCTGTGGCAGAATCATCAGTCATAACATTATTTCCCACTGAGCCCAGCAAAGGCCTCAGGCCATTTCTGAACTTACACTCCAAGAAACAACTGTTTATCAAAGTTGCCCCAAAAGAAGAAATATCTTTTCTATTCTTAGAATAACAAAAAGGAAGCTAGAGTCTGGAGATCTGAGTTCAAGGCCAGGTTCATACTTTTACCAGGTATGTGACCATCTGCAAATTCACAACTCTCTAAGCCACAACTTTCCACAGCTTCACTCCAACCACCTGCCAGGATTGTGGCAAGACTTCAATGTGTAGAAGAACACTTTGGAAACAGTAGTGTTCTATCAAGGTGAGAAGTTCTCCAGATGGAAAATGGTACTACTTAGCACTTCCAAAACATTCCATGTGCCCTGCCCAGAGAATACTCCTGGCATTGGTTAACTGTCTTTGGGATCATGTGTGACAAGAAGGCAGCAAGAGGAAGTCGGCAACTCCCTGTTCTTGTGTTCTTTTCTTCTGTTCTTCTCCCTCTGAAGCAGACAACAGGTGGGCCGGCAGGCTGCTATCTGCCACAACTCTCCTGGCATCCTGGAATGGCCCCTATCCAGTCTTACAATTGAAGAGCTAAGGCCTTTCAGGCTGCTGGGCTGAAGCCAGTCATTCCTTAGGGGTTTGTAACACAAGTACAAAATGCAATCACAGCTGTAGCTGAAGAAAACAGTTTATAGTAGATTAAATAATTATTTTACAAATAATATTTATATGAATTTATTTTGCATTTTGTGACAGTGTGGGAGTAGGTGCTTTGAATGGATAAGACGCTCCTAACTTAATGAGGCACAAGAATGCTCCGAAAAGAACAATTTGGCTGGAAGTTCTTGGGTTTTCCTCAGAGGAACATGCCATTGAAAGGAAAAAGAATAATGGTGTCCTTAAAAAGAGAGCGATCCTATGAAGGAGGCTGCCGAGAGCATACAGAAGGTAAGAGCCCTGTTTGTGTTCCCAGCATGCACAGTGTACAGGTTCTTGCCATTTTTATTCTGTGGTGTGGAGAATGAATTATAGGGCAGCTGAGGGGACAGAGAGACTGGTATAGGAGACTACTGGAATAATCCAGACACCAGTTAATGATAGCTGGCACAGGGCAGTGAAATGGGGAGGTGGCTGGATTAGGAATTATTTTGGAAATAGAACTGGCCAGGCTTAATGATGAGGCAAGTGGAGGAGATGAGAATGGATTTAATTCTTTTCTTTCTCACAGAACTGAGTGGGTGCAGGTGGCATTTGTTGAAGTGTGAAAGAACAGAGGGAGCAGGCTTGAGAACCCACAGTACTATTTTGAGTACTGAGAGGGTTTTTCCTTCTGACATCAAATATGTGATATCTTTTTCAATACTACTCTCCAACTTTCAAATACTAGCCAAGTGTCCTATAGTTCAATTCAATTCTAAACCTGAACACTAAGGACCAGAGTCACAGACCCCACAGGTTTAAGAGCTTAGTCCCAGGAGACTGACTGCCTTTACTTCAGATGCCAGTTGCAAGTATCAGGTCATCACTACTTCTGATGAACCAGCTATAAATCAGAGATTTCCCTGACCGCCTTCCCTAGGGTTCAATAATTTACTGGAATGGTTCACAGAATTTGGGAAACCACCTTATATACATTTGCCAGTTTATTACAAATGAACAGCCAGATGAAGAGATCCATAGCATGAGGTCCAGAAGGGTCACCTGCTCCCCCATGGAGTTGGGGCAGCACATGGTTATGTTCACCAGCTCAGAAGCTCTCTGAACTCCACTGATTAAGGGATTTTATGAAGGTTTCCTTACAGAGGGATGATTGATTAAATCTTGGCCACTGGTAATTAACCAGTCTCTATCCTTCTGCCTTCCCTAGAAGTTGGAAGTATGAATAAAAGTGATCGTGTAGCAGCTCTGAGCTCAGGCCTCCCAAGGTTTTGTGTGCTTCTGCTCTGTGTATTGATTGAGTCCTCTGCCTCTGCCATGTGAACAAACCTAAACTAGAGTGCTGGAGGATAATATGTGTGGACCAGAGCTGAGTTATCCTGGTTGTCTGAGCTGGGGCCTCAGACACAGGAAGGAGCCTCTCCAAGATCAACAAGCTAACTCACGGTTCATCATAGATATATGAGGCAGCTCAGCTGAACTGCTGAACCAGAGAGTCATGAGCAAAATCAAATGTTATTTTAAAAAGTCACTAAGTTTTATGTTGATTTGCTATGTACAATAGAAAATCAATACAAAAAAAAGAAAATCAATGCATATTCTTCTCCTGATGGAAATTTGGATTGTTTCCTATTTTTCATTTTTTAGTTGTTCAGCTACAAGAAACTCTTAGTCCTTCTAGTGTATGTGTGCATGAGATTTTGTTAGGTGTATATCTAGAGTTAGATTTTCTAGCTCAGAGAATAGATAGGTCTTCCATTTTAACAGCTGATGAGTACATATTTGCAAAACAGTTGTATGAATTCATACTTCTACCATTAGCACATGAGGGTTCACATTGCTTCACATCTTGCTTCAACACATGGAACTGATGAAACATTGAAAGGTTTGCCTTTGAGATCAAGAGCAAGACAAATATGCCTATAAATATCACACCTTTTCAACATTGTACTGGAGGTTCTATCCAGTGTAGTAAAGCAAAATAATGAATAAAACGTGTAAGTACTGGAAATGACATAAATGTTCTAAGCTCTAATCAAGATCAGCCCCTGTCCTGAAACTATCTAGAGTCACCCCATTAAAACAAAAGATGTTCAACAATTATTACTCAGGAAATTCCTAGGGTTTGAGGAGCTCTATACTAGGAACCAGAGAAAAAGACCTTTTAGACTACCACAGACAAATAAGTTTCAGAGCCTACCTCTACCATCCCATCAAGCAGGGAGCCACATATGAACCTGGGGCTCAGGGAGAAACTAGGGACCTGATTCAAATCCTGACTTTGCTCTTTCTAGAGTACATTACTATGGACAGGTACTTAATCTCTCCTTGTCTTAGTTGCTTCATTTCTAAAATTAAAATGTAAATCAGTCTGCAAGTTTCTATAAGACAAGAGAGAGCATATAAAGCTACCATCTATTCAACAAATACCTATTGATTCTATGCTGTGCACCAAGAGCCATACTGGCTGGGGCTGGGAAAAGAACATGGTAAAAAAGAAACTTAAGGGCTGGGATTTAGCTCGGTGGCACCGCGCCTGCCTGGCAAGCGCAAGATCCTGAGTTTGATCCCTGGTACAGAAAGAAAGAAAGAAACATAAATCTAGGCATGCCCACCTGTAATCCCAGCACTCCAGAAGGATGAGCCAGGAGAACTGCAAGTTCTAAGCCAGCCTGGGCAACTTAAAGAGAACCCTATCTCCAAATAAAATTTTTTTAAAATGGAAGTGTGCTGGACTCAGTGCAAAAACGCTGAGTTTAATCCCCAGTGCTGAAAAAAAAAAATCCAGCCTTCATAAATTGATGTGCCACTGGGGAAGGCAGACAATAAACAAATACATGTGTGTATGTATGGCTCATACTGGACAGGAAAAGCTATAGAGAAAACTCAGCAGGGAAGACAGATGAGAGGGAATGTCATCATCTTAAATAGAATAGTCAGAGAAGGCCTCCCTGAGAGGAGGACTTGCAAGCAGACACCTGAAGAAATTAGGGAGAGCGCCATGCAGTGAGAGGAGCAAGAGCAAAGAGGCCTCCAGTGGAAGCCCATCTGGCTTGTGTGCCTGCCGGGCCCAGCAAGGAGATTGACAGGCATGGCCAAAAATGACCCTTTGAAGAGTGATGGCACCTGCTGAGAATTTCAAAAGCACCTATTATCAGGGTGACCCATTTCATTGCATCCTGAGTTCTGTTTTTCAGATGTATATTGTTTTAACTCCCCAACTCCAATGTAATTATTTCTCTGCTCATTAATTCATTATAAGCAAAGACCAAAATACTTTTATATTGTAATTTCCCCCAGCCAAGTGCCTCAGACGTGGAAAAGGAATTGTCACCTTGGACCTGACCAAACAGGAGCAGGTGTACATGCAAACACACCAGGGCACACAAGCAAACTGCCAACTCATTCTACTGCTGAAATATTAGGTTCTTTGCCAAAATTTCCTAATCTGCACAATAGACTAAATCATTCTAAATTTATTTTCATTAAAGAGCATTCATTCTTGGGAATTCACTTCCAACATGTCATTCTCCACCAAGCCTGGCTTTCCTGAAATTCCTTCACAAGAATGCTGCCTAGATTAGCTGTACCAGCAGCTAACCTACACCTAGCCAGAATGCACCTAAGTCTCACATACCATGTTTTAACATGCAAGTGCTTTATTAGAAATATATGTTTTCTCTGCTGATCGGAAACAACTGCTGTCTAAAGGACCATAATTAGAGGAGAAGCTTCTAGACAGCTAGAGATGTACATGGATAAAGATTTTTTTAATTAATCTCCATAATTGCACTATAAAAAAAGAATAGGCACTCTAGTGAAAATAATCACTACCATTTATTGAGCCCTATCAGCCACTGTGCTAAATGTTTTACTTACCTGAGCTAATCTAGTTAAATCTTTACAGTACTCTGCCAGGTAATTATTTGCCCCATATTATAGATAAAGAAATGAGATGTCAGAGAGGATAAATCATTGTCCCGAGGTCTAGTACAGAGGGGTAGAGCTAGGATTTGAACACAGATCAACCAGTAGTGAAAATAGCACACCAAATACATACACAACAAAGATCAAAAAATGATCTCATTCTGAGATTCAGACAACTCTTTTTTTTTTTTTAGAAATGGAAGGCTATCCTTACTGATGGCCATGAAAGCCTACAGCTGGATAACTGTCCCTGTTGTGACCAGTCCCAGGGTGGTAGGGAGAGAGGCATGCTGACAGCCTGATTCCTTCCACAGGAGCAAATTAACAGACAAGTTGGACTTGGGTCCACTGCGCTAGAGTCTTTCCCTGTGAATTAGCTGTGGGTGCCCGATGTTGATGACTGAGAACAATTATACTACTCACAGCAGATGGGAGCATATGGTGCCAGTTAAAATGAATCAATGTGTCACAGCAGCAAGGTTCTCGGATAAGATTTAGAATGTTGCCAAACAATGATTATATTACCGGGGAATAAGGTTGAAAATTAATATCTTTAAGTCTATCATTGCACCTTTTTTAACCCTTATCCAATAGTTGTTGCTACAGCTCCAGTTCACAGATGAAGATACAGAGGCACAAATAGTTTACCCCAGTGTACAGAATAGTCATTACTAGAACGTAGTGTCTAGAGCAGGCCTAATAAATAGATTTCATCTTTTCCTGAGTGGGTCTTGAACTGATCAAGAAATAAAATAGCAAAGGCAGAAATAGAGCACAAAATACCCTTTTATTACAGAAAAACTAGGTTGGAAGACAAACGGTCTAGCTAATTCCCTCACAGTCAACTCAAGGACGGGCCACCTGAAGGGTAGGGAAAAATTGCTGGGTCATTGTCACTCACTATCCAGGACCAAGGAAGAAAAAGAAATCACCTCTTTCAAGATCTTTGTTAGACAATTTAATCCCCTAGCTGAAAAGCCTGGACCAAAGTCTGTTGCTAGCCAATGAAGTAACTCATTTCGTCCACTTGGGAAGTATCTATTTAGGAATGTCACTCTTTTTGTGATTTTTCTTATCAGGCTCCTTGAATCCAACTGTCCTGCTGTAAGTGGGAGGAAGGCTTCCCCCAAAGGGAATGGATGTTACCATTGTCTGTCATCCTGTAAAGTGGTTGACCCGGGCAGAAAATAAGAGTTGAGGGAGACCTTAGACTGAAATAAGGAGAAAATCCCTTTTCTCTAGGGCTAGCAGTGGCATCAGAACAAAAGATCCTATCTCCAAGGATGACGCTATAGAAAGTGAACATGTTGCCCCTTTGCTCTCTTTTAGGGCTTGTGTTTCTAAGCCACTCTGGCAGTGCTACCTGACCCCATCTTTTGTCAACCCTGACTCTGCAACAAAAGCTCACTGAGGGCTGGGCACTGCACAAGTCCATTATAGCACTGCACAGATGTTATCAACCTGAATGTCACATACTACTTACTGCCCCAGATCCATAGGCCAAGCCTCAAGTCTGGGCATTCACCTCTCCCCTGTACTTCTGACCTCAGTCTGTTGACAAGTCTCCTCCCAAGAACTCACCTGCCAAACCTCCCTTTCCAGGGTTCCTTGCAAGGAGGGGCAAGGTCTAATGTCTCTATGTCTTAGTCCATCTCCTGCTACATATAATAGAATACATGTGATTAGGTAATCTGAAAAAACAAGTTCTGAGATGTCCAAAAGCATGATGCAGGTGCTTAGTGAGAGCATTCGTGCTGTGTCATCCCATGGCAGAAGGCAGAAGGCAGAAGGGCAAGAGAGGCTGAGGCCAAGAGCCAAAGAAGGCTGAATTTGCTTCTATAACAAATCCACTCTCACCATGACCTACTCCAGTGGTAACAACAGTAATCCATCCAACCTAATCACCTCTTACTGGGCCCTAAGTACCAACACTGTGCATTGAGGGTTAACTCTCCAACACAAGGGCTTTGGGGGACACATTCAAACCATAGCACCCCTTATCACAAATATTCTACTATTTCACCCAACTAAAGACAACTTTCAAAGTTTACTATAGACATTAACTTTAAATAGAAAGCTATTTGGCTTCTGGTTATGTTAAATCTTTCTGCTTACTCCAAAGTAGTTCCTTGCCTTTATCTTTATAAAACAAGAAGGCCCACTGAAGTGTTGCTTTTGTTGTTAAAGAAGCAATCTGCCCTCAAAGGTCAAATTGGACTCCATTTCTGGAAAACAGAGAAAGTGCTGACAAGTTTTACAGTTATTGCCCACCTTCATCCTTCCTCTGCTTCTAGCCCTCAGGGTTTCAAAAATTATTAGAAATCCCATCTAGTCCCACTCCAAAACTGCTAGTCCTATCTCCAAGTATTATAGACAACTAAGTTAGTTAGAAATATTGTACGCAGTCAGACAAGGCTAGGCCCTCAAAGGAGTCAATACAGAAGATAAGAACACAGCACAGCTGTGGCTGGAGGCACATTTATCAAGATAAAGATGAAATGACTACATCTACTTCCCCAAGGAATGAACCATAATGATTGATATTCTAAATAGTCATCAGTCACCTTGGGTAGGGGACCAAGACCTCCTTACCCATCCCTTTCAGGAAAGGTTCCTGACCCAGACCTTTCAGGAAAGATCCTTGTTCTTTCCATGTACGTTTGATACTTGATTTGCTTCCCCATTGGATCAGTATTACCTAAGTGACTATACTTGTAATCTTCTTGGTTGACTATAGTTTTGTCCCATCTTATGCCTACCTTGTGGTTTTGTACCCACCTCATGATTTTGCTGTATAAAACTTCTTTGAGAAGTAGATTCATGGGCAACTGACTTTCCAGGTCCCCTCCTGTCCCTCTCAGGCAGGAGGTGTCTATCCCTCAATAAATATTGCCTACTCTTAACCTCTGTTGTTTCTAGAATTTATTGTTTGATTTTAGAAAACACAAACTTGATGTATCAGGCACCTAACAGGTTGAGAGTTACATCTATTTCCCCTATGTCATCCCTACATCACAAGCATAGAACAGATACAGACATCTTCCGGTTCCCCTCTGACCTTAATAAAATCTTATTTTTAGAGCTCTGTCAACACTTTTTTCTGCCTAATATTTTCAAGGAAGATACTAGATTATGTCAATAATAGCACTGCACAGACTTTACCGGGGATTCTTATTTTGGAGAATGTATGAAGTAACGTGTATGGAGTGCATACACCTTATAAAGACAAAGCTTTTGAGTCTTTGAGAAGAGGAAATTTGTATATTTGAAATGATAATTATAATGTACCTTGTCTTAGTCCATTCCAGTTGCTATAACAAAATACACTGGACTGAGTAATTTATAAACAACAGAAATTTATTGCTCACAGTTCTGGAGGATTGGAAGCCCAAGGTCAAAGCACTGGCAGATTGAGTGTCTGGTGAGCCCCCTTTTTTTTTTTTTGGATCAAACAGGACCTTGCGCTTTTGAGGCAGGAAGCACAACCACTGAGCTAAATCCCCAGCCCTGGTGAGTCCCATTCTTAATCACCTCCTAAAGGCCCCACGTCTGAATACTACTGCATTGAAGTTTAGATTTCAACAAATGAATTTCAGGGAACACAAACATTGAGACCATAGCACCTCTCCTCTTTCAACCCTCTTTGCTCACAAAGAAGTATATATTCTCTGGAGACGCTAACTTACCTACATTTTTTCTTCAATATTTAATTCAGCTGCATGACTTTGTTTCAAACCTCAATGCTCTTGTAAAAATCCAAGTCCTTGGGTTACTTTAATGTCTGCTTTCTGCAAAACTTCTTAATATTTATATTCAAGAGGAGCCATACAGAGAAGCCTAATGAACTGAACTTTACGTATGTAGAAAGAGGAACGTTGCCTCAGACCAATGATCTTTGATTCTTTTTACATTCTCCTTGGCCTTATCCACCCTTGAGGGGACAGCCTTAAAAGTTAGATGTAACTACACCTAAAAAAAATCTTCTCCACAAATTCACTAGACATTCTATATATAGTCTATGTGTTATTTATATATTCATTATAATCATGTATATCCAAGTATGTACAAAATATGAATAAATGCGTAAACATATAGTTGCTAGCTGTTATTTGGGTACTCGTGCCAACAAAACCTCAATTTTTCATATAACAGAAGAGACTGAGCTGAAACGCCAATTTTCAGAAGAAACACTTTTAAGTGCTTTATTTGGTGAGTTAAGAATTAGGTATCTCAGGAAGCAAAAGGCCCTGCCCTAAAACTTAGTCCCTCTAAGAGAAAGCAGCTATGTTAAATCATAGGCAGAAAGATAAGAAAAACACTTTCAGCCCTCAAATTAGGTTAATCACTGGTTATGCAATTGTGTTCACTTCTGACAGGCTTGATAGACAAACATTTTAGGGGAAACTGTATATGAGGGAAATATATTGCCATTTGGTACTTTTCATGCCTGGCACCCTCAAGGAGAAAAGAACCCATCTTTATTCTGTACACAGAACTTCCTGCTGCTTTGTTCTTTATTTAGTTCTCTTTAAAGTTCAACAGCCTTCTAATTCTTTCTCAAATTCTCCAAAATTCTAAACCACTCCATACGTGACAGAATTCTGAATAAATCCTCAAGTTCTCAAAATATAAAGAAAGTGCCCAGCCACGACTAAAAGCAGCAGCCAGTGGCTTTGCAGGGACCCTTTTTATTCTGGCCCATTGGGGTGCCCTTGCCCATCTCTCCACCTACTGACCACAGCCACTTGCTTCCTCATACACGCGGGGCCTCCCTGCTTCATCGTTACTTCTCTGCGCTAGTGGTATTGAGTCTCTCGTCATAACACACTGCTCAGTCACATTCCCCCTTTCCTGCTTCTGAACCAATGCCCAACTGCTTTCCCAAGTATCCACTCCCCTCCAAATAGCCATGTGTGTCAGGAAAGCTATCCCTTCCTTAGCTTCCTAGGGTGAATCTGAGGAGCCTAAGCCAGGACATAGCCTTGTCCTGGAGGCCACCACAGCTTAAGCTGCCCCACAGAGATTGAAATGAAAGGTTTGCATCTCATAGTTAAAGAAGAAGTTCTCCCACTCAGCCTCCCTCTTCTGGATGGGAATAAGGAAGCATGAGGCCCCAGCTGGCAATGGCATCCCCCTTCAAACTATGTGCAGAACCATCTTTCATTAAAAATTGGTGTGAGAATATCTGAAACAGATTCTTAATGTTATCATTAAGCCACGAATCAGAACTCCTATGGAGCCACCTGAGTAATAAAGCTATTTATTGCAGGGCTTCTCAGAGGCTTTAATATTCCAAAATACACTGTGACTTTCTATAAGGGGATTTTGTAATACCATCCTTTCCGACATATTTGGCCATACAGCTAGCCATGTCTCTCTCACAAACTAGAACCCCATAGAACCCAGCTTGGGCAACACTCTACTGTGGTGATTTAGGGTTTTCTGGGGCCAAAAGTTCTCCTGAGAAGTTAGCAATGAGTAACCACTGAAGACCTGGTGGTAGAAAACACATGATATGAACCAGTGGTGGCGAACCTACAGCATGTATGCCACAGCAGGCATGCAGAGCCCTCTCTGTCTGCACCTGAGCCAACTTGCCCCAACAGCTGAGCATCGGATATTCAGGTTTAATTGCAGTATTTGGCACTTTGGAGTAAATAAGTGGGTTTTAGGTTGCAGTTTGGGCCCTCCATCTCTAAAAGGTTTGCCATCATTGACCCTTAAACACAAGATACTCTGTTTGAGATGCATATTATGTCTTGACAATTTGGACACAATCAACTAATAGGGTTTTTTTCCCAAATCAAGTCTATACGCACTTATTAAATAACAGTCATGCCACCCACAAACATTTGATAGGGCATGCTTCCTCTGCTCAGGAAATTAAAATGCTAATGGCATGGCTTGAAGCCATCTGATCTGGTCATTTCTTATTCATCCATTTGTCAAAAGTCCCAAGCCCAAGCTGCTCCCTGGATTGACCCACTCCCGTCCCTGGGTCTCAGCTTAGATCTCAGCAGCAGCAGCCTCATCTTTCTACTCCTTTTCAAGTCTTAAATCTTAAATTAATCTTAATTATATAAAGAATATATTAATACATTCTCCTTATGAAACCTTATATAGTAGGCTTTCATCTGCCTTGATAGCCCTAATTCTGGTTCTCTTCCTGCCTCTTCACTATTATCAACTCTATGTGTAACTTTCTAGGCATTTTCCTGGGCATTTTACACACACACATATATGAACCTACAAAACATTCGGGGTTATATTACACTCTACTCTTGCCCTCTCTCCTCATCCTGGTTGCTGACAGCTTTAAGGCCCAGGAAGTCAAAAGGGCTATTAATTCTCAGAAACTGGGAACAAGAAGAAAAGAAGTAAATTTTACCTTTTAAGAAAAATTAATACCATTCACCATTCTGCAGAAAATGCCACATTCTCAAAAGAGCAAACACAAGATCGTTGATCCTTCTCAGAAGTATACACAGGATACTCAGGACATGGCCATCAGGCTCCCTGTAGACCCCTTACCACATCCATCAAGCATGACAGAGCAGCAGTGGTTTGAGGTGAGCAACACTCCAACCTCTTACATCATGAGGTCCAGCTCCTCACTGGGATCCTCTTCTCATAGTTGGGAGGCCAAGCCACACTCTGCTCCTCCAACCTCTGCCCCTTCCCTTCCCTTCTATCTGGGAAGCTGGAAGGGCTGCCATTTTGGATTTGGATGACTATTTTCTAAAACTTCAAGCCATGGAGAAGTGGAGTAAAGAAAAGAGTGCACCCCCGTCTAAAGTGCATATCCCTGTTTCTCGCACATCTTTCATCAGAACAAGCAATCCTGCTAGCATCTAAGTTGACAGAAACACACCCAGGGAATGCATGTTAGTGGCTGCATGTTTTTTCCAGGATCTGAGAGAGAACACAACTGGAGCCTGAGGGGCAGGGACCCCACCAGGAGGTGGCAATGAAAGGGAAGAGAGTGTAAACAGGAGTAGGACACAATCTATATGCTTGTGTCCATTTAAAATTCTCCTTTCATGCATCCTATTTCATTTTCCATTTCTTCCCACATACTGTTCTCTCACCTGCTGTTCCAGTCCTAGCCTGAAACCCTCACTTCTCCAGTTAGCTGAATCTGCCCTGACTTTCAGAAAGGAGGACATCACCCATCTCCTCCCACCTTCAGCCAGGCTACTAGTTCTTCATCTGTGTTGGCAATTCTGTGCCTTTCCACAGATATTTATCCCACTATTCTGTTATTTGGCTTAGAATAAGAACTTGACTCTCTTAGAAGTTGAGGTCATGAATAAGGGCCACATTAGTTCCTACACATCTGCAGCTACTGACAGGTAAGTAAGCAATAAAAGGTGCCCTCCCACTCACCCACAGTTGCCAATTTCCAGCTAGGAATTGGCTCCAGTAACAGGGCTCTCACTGGAGTAATGTTAAAACCTGTCTCCAAGAGCTATACCTGCAAGCTCAGGCCAGAGAAGGGCAAGTATGTACCTCTGCAACAGGAATAAATGTCATAGTGCTAACAAAGTTTGAGATATTATAACTATTGGACACCAATATGTTGACCTATATACTGTTTATGTTGCCCCCAAACAAATTATGTAAACCTTTTGTATATGAAAATTAAGCAACCCTAAGGTACATAGTGGGTTTAGTTGTGGTTTTTATGTACAGTATATACAAATCAAACAACTCTTTCTCTATTCTAGATATGGTTAAGTATACTTCTAGAATAGATTCCTTTAATATTCCCATCTATCTGGCCAAAGTGCTACATATATGTGAATCAAGAAATCCTAACATGATGCTCCTAATAAGATATGGCACTTTCTCTCACTGAATATAAGCAGCTCTTGTAGCTGGTAAGATATAGTCCTGAGACCAGATCTAGGACATAAGACACATGGGAAGTTATAACCCAAAATATATAATTTCCTTGTCTTCAAGAGAGAAGTATATATATATATATATATATATATATATATATATATATATATATATATATATATATGATCCATTTCATTCTGCTCCTAATAGTGATAAAGGAAGCCAAAAAAACTACTGAGGCTTCTTTCTAGGTCTATAACACCTCACAAGGGTTCTACCAAAGCTGTTTCCTTTGTATCCTTTTATTTCCTGGTAGTGCCAGGATTTGCACTGGGATGGACAAAGGGGTCTCTGAATGGCAAGCTCTGCCCTTATGAGTTCCCTGCACTGGACCACCTAAAACCTATAGTTGGCCCAATTTTTCTTCTTGACGTCCTCAAAGAAAAAAAGAAAATTATAAAAAATAGCAGGTCAACAATTTGTTGTAAAAATCAAGGCCCCATATAAAACGCCATCTTCCAAAGAAGATGGAATCAATATTGATGCAATCCATAACCACACAATAGGAATATAAAGCAAGAAGATGAATGTTTCAAGATTCATACAGTCCTATTAGTTTCATTTCTGTAGCTGTACCTTGCACAACAAAAGTCTCCAACGGGGAGAACTGGCCACCTATGGGCATAATAGCCTCACTTTTCAAATAATCAAATGCCTGCATTTACTAAGGCAGGATAGTAATAGGGGGTTGAGGGACAGAAAGGCCAGGAGGTGAACCAAGTCAAAGTATGAACACAGCATAGCTTTCTTAACATCATTTTACTCAGAGAATTAGAGGGTAAAATTATGTAAAAGAAAGAGAAATAGCTTAAAACATAATTTGACATAGTGGTAGGTTCATACTCAGCATGCACAAGGCCCAGGGTTTGCTCCTCAGCAGCACTACCAAAAAACAATTGAAAATACTATGTTTAATGCAAATTTTTAAAGTTAAATGAAAAGCTAAAAGATTGTGTCTTGCCATAGGCCATTTCAGATTCTGACCCCAGCCCCCACTGTCCTTAACCCTAACCTGACTAGAGGTCTGGTTGCCTTAAGGTGCTTTGCAAATTTTTTAAAATTTAAGAAATATTGAATCTCTATAGATTTTCAAAAATGTTGAATGAAGACTGAAACCAAAAGGGTTGTCTGCATATACTTTAAATATATGGAAAATCCAATTCATCAAAACACAGCATCTTTCCATTCTATCCCTTTTTTGTTTCTGTATCACAGTTTCCTCTCTCACCCCTTGCAAAAAGAAACCTACACACATATTCCCACTGCTGACAAGCATTCTGGGTCAGCAAAGCTTTATTTGCACTGATTTTAATGTGTGTTAACCATAAACACCTCCATCTGTCCAGCATCACGGGGCTGGGCATCCCTGAAGATACAAAGGTGAATGTGATGTTATCCCTACCATGGAGAAATTCACAGGCATGGAACGGCTCCCCCTATCCATTCTTAAATGACTTTATAATGTGATAAATGAATTAATAAAGTCTCAAAGTGCTGCAGGAGCAGAGAGGAAGAAGGAATTCCCTGCTCCTCAAGGGAAAGATGGTCAGGAAAAATTTCTCAGATAAAGCAGCATTTAAGGTCCACTTTCAGGGTCTTTGCAGGGATTTTCTCTGAGGTGGAATCCAGATGTGCTCTGGACATTCCTCTGCCTGGCTGCCTCTTCCTTATATTCTTCCCTCATCCCAGCCCCCAGTGTCTTCATTGTCTGAGTAGTCACAGCCCAAAGACAAGTTCCTAGTTTTAAAATTATTTTATTATTGTACCAAAACTTTCTGAACATTTGCCCTGGGAGAGGATACCCCTGCATACTTCTTATGCTAATACTCACAAGAAACATATTTTATTATTTGTATTCTACTCTTTGAGGCCTAGAGAGAGTAAGTCACTGGCCCAAGTCGCAACCAGCATATAGTTGTGCTGAATTTAAAGCTAGATCAGTCTACAATCTATCCACTGCATCTACTCTCACCATTAGTTATAAGCCTCCCCACCAGCAGGTATTTGATATATGTATTTTATGAACAAAATACCACCATCTAGTCTAGCTAGTAAAATATTTGAGGAGAAGGTCATTTCTTGATGACAGAATTATGAATTTTTAAATATTTTTTTCTACTTTCATATTTCCAAAAATTCTTAGTATGAGGATGTATTATTTATAAATACTGTGCATTATTTACTCATTTCTACTGAAAGAAGCAGTATCACACATAAGAGGACAATAGAGAAATCCAAATTAGGAGATGGGTGGGGAGAATGAGCAGCTAGAGATATAAAGTGTAGCATTGTTAGGAAAAGGCCACAAAGCCCAATCTCAATGTCCTTTGAAATTTAAAAGGCTCAGAAACACTTTCTAGAAAAATCTAAAGCCAGGAAGCATCTGATTGCAAATGGAACTGGAGAAATGTCAGAGAAACAAGGCACTCAACCTTGCCATGCAAATCACTCAACCAAGCAACCCCTGGGTGAAAGAGCCCTTGAGTTCCCCACAATGTGCAGTGTGCCCCAGACCTGCTATCAGATGTGGAAACAGAGCTTTCACTTGTGATGATGGCAGTGGTGTTGTCAGCCCCTAAGCTTGGGTGCAGGGCCAAAGCTGGTATCACCATTCCAAATTCCACTCCCACCCACACTGGGCCCAGGGTGAGATCAGTCCTCCTTGCAGAGCTGGGATAAAGTGGGCTGCCGGGGAGGTGGGGCAGGGGGAGGCACAACATGAAAAACCCTGCCCTTGTCAAATCTCTGCTTTCTGTCACATGCCTGGAGGATGAGGACGAGAGGCAGCACTTTCTGCCACTTTGTCAAGGAGCACTTCTCAAGGCAGGTTTGTCACCTTCCTGCCAGAATCCTCCTCCTCTGACCTAGGCAGCTATAAGAAGCCATCTCAAGCTAGAAATCCATAGACAAGAAGATACATTTGGCATTTTTAACTCTTCTTTGATTTCTACTCTGTTTCTGTGAGGTCCTTTTCAAAATCCATGTGAGTTCACTAAGTGCTCCTAACCTATTAGAAGGTGAAGGGGGAAAAAATCAGTAATTTGAGCAAGTCAAATTATTCCTTTCTTCTGTAGCTGATACATCAAAGAGCTGGTGGATGTGGTCTTCACTGCCATTTCCCAGGAGCTGCTTATCTCAGAGGAAGAGGGTTTTATTTAAGGTGAAAAAAAGAAAAGCCAGTAAATAGATCAATTTATGTTTCTAGGAAGCACCAAATGCCAGGGCCTGGGTGCAGATAAGATTGTTTGAAACTAAAAGTGCAGCAGGGATAGCTTGTCTCCCAGTTCATTTCTAATATTCCATCTACTTATAAAGAATTGCAAATTAAAGAGAACTTCAACCCTGAGCATGTATAAGGGGAAAGAGAGTTAGTGGAAAATTCAGATGAGAGGATATCTGCAACATTCCAGAAGCAAGTTGAGAGAAAAAGAAAAATTTATATGCATCAATATATCATCAAGGGCAGTCCTGCTGGTGGAAACATATGCAAAGCTCAGAGTCATGATTAATCCCTGCTCCTGTGACCTCAGTGACACAAGCTGCTCTCTGCCCAAGCCCCACAGAGCCTGTCACAGTGAGTTAGCCTGGATCTCCTGAGCCAGATTCTCTGTGATCACCAGGATGGGAAAGCAGATATGTCACAATGCCCGTGTGCTCATGACACCAAAAGGAGGCTCTACACGTGGCAGTCTCTGTCCTCCCCTCTGGTGGAAGTTACAGAGAAAAGTCCTCATATTTCTAGGAATGCTTTTTATACCAAAAGTGAAGCACACCCTGGCTCTGGGAAAATGAGCCTGAGCTGTCAGGTCTACCCGGGGGGCCATGTGTGTGCTGTCACTCTGCCTGAGGTCCCTCCTGAGTCTCTCTCCTTACTCAAAGTGACTCTCACCCTAATTACTGCTCCTCGGGGCTGGCCACTTGTCTTCTTGTTTTTGTGAGTTTCTGTCTCCTCACTTTCCTACCTCTCATAATGGATGCACTTTCATGTTACGCTTCCCCCAGAACAGAAACAGCACCATCTTTCCCCAAAACAGAGTAGGGCTGATGCCTATGTGCTATGATTTTAAAGTTGTACCCATGTCAACTCAGACTAGCCCATCTCCAAGTCTGAAATCTTCCATTTATGATGATTTGCAGAATACAACATAGTCAAATGTATCCTTTAAAAATTCTACATATAGAGAACACTTAAAGTAGTTATTAGAGTGAAATGATTTATTTTCTCAGCTATACTTGATGACTACATGGGAGTCTGATAGTGGGAAGAACAAAGAAACACTCAGAATTTCTAGTGCAACCCAGGAAAGCCTTGATCCAGCCCAGCTCCTCCCAGCCAGTCTTCCCTGGTGCTCAAATCCATGAGACAAAGCTGAAAGAATCCTTATATGCAACATCAACCTTTTGTAAGTCTTATGTTTACATACAATACTAGACTGTTCAGCCTTGCCTGCTCATTGTTGCTTATTACTGCCCTTTAACTCCTAGCCACTTCCCATCTGAAACCAGTGGTCCAGCCACTCACTGGTAAGTGTACAAGTGTTCCCATATTTCCCATATTCATGCTCGCTCGCTCTCTCTCACTCTCCTCTCTTCCCCTCTTTCATTCCTTCTCTCACTCCTCACCCTCATCTCTCTTTCCCTCCAGCTTCCTCTTCTCTTTTGAGGATCCTAGGACTTTGGTCACTGGGTTTCCCAAGTTATACCTTATAAATATAAAGTCAGGTCAAGTAAAAGACATGGAATTAGGTGGAAAATCCCACTGAGGTTTCACATCAAACCTCTACCTTTACTTCTAGAAAAGTCTATTTGATGATTAAAACCAGTTATAACTCAGCCTTCTCTCTGAAGCCATGTATGATCCATCTCCCCCCACCCCCTGCCTCCAGCTATTCATTCATTCAAATGTAGTTCAAACTGAAAGGGGAACAAGAGGAGAGAGGAAAGGAAAGGAAAGGGGGAAAAAGAATGGAAGGAAAAAATGGAAACAAAGCTTTTGCAAATGAGGAGAGGAAGAGGGGTTAAAGGGAGGGGAAGGGAATTGAAAAAGGGAAGTATTAAGATATATTATGAACAGGTACAAATTCCCTATGATGAATATGATCATTATGTATGGTAAATATGTACTAATAAAAAATTGTTAAATAGTAATTACATGCTCATTTGACAATGTGGACGGAATGGTGAGAAAAACAGATATAAGCCCTGCCCTCCAGGAGTATTTATGTATTTACACACATGCTTCTTCCATTAGACACAGAGTTAGGGCCAAGCATTCTTTATTTCAAACTTGGCATATAGGTGTTCAAGCAAAAATTTTGCATGAATGAATGGTTGGTTGATTTCAACATTTTTTAAAAGTTGCAATTTTCTAAGAAGGAGAAATTAGATCTAGTTTAGTTATACTTTTTTACTTTTATAAACTAGCATGTTTATTCCTATTACATCTCTAGTTGACTGGCCACTGTCTTAGGCTGCTCAGGCTGCCATCACAAAATACCATATGTTAAATGGCTTAAATGACAGGAATTTATTTCTCACAGTTCTGAAAGCTCAGAAATACAAAGTCAAAATGCTTATCCTTTTGGTTCGCTAGTGAAGGCTTACTTCCTGGTTTGTAGACAGCTGCCTTCTCAATATGTCCTTTCACAGTGGAAAGAGAATGAGCTCTGGTCTCTCCTTTCCTTTTAGGGATGCTAATCCTATCATTATGGCCCACTAATTACTCTAATTCCTCTTCTAAACTGAATTACCTTCCAAAGACCAAACATTCAAATGCCATCACATTGGGAGTTAAGGCTTCATTTTATGAAGCAAACATCCATCCCCTAACAGCTACAATCTTTCATTACCCAAAACAGGGCAAACTAGAAACTTCCAGACAGGTTTGGGTTTTGGGGGGGGTTTTGGGGGGGTTTTTTTGGGTGGGGGGGTTGGTGATTTTTTTTTTTTTTGATTAATTTACTTGAAACAAATTAGAAAAGAAAAGTTCTCAGGGACAAAAGTCATGTTTCATGGAAAAATCAGAGCCAGGAGTGGTGATCCTAAACTCCAATTCTGAAACAAACTGCTTTGGTCTTTGACCGAGTCACTTCACCTCCCTCTCTCTAAAAAGGAAGGAGCTAGACTGAAAGATCCTCAGGTTACCTTAAACTATTTAAACATGATTTTAATATCCTCACCAATCTCTGATACAGACTAAACAGTATGCTACAAACAAAAACAGTAGCTGTTTTCACTCAAGCCTGCTCCAACCATAAGGAGAGCTGATGTCCGCCAACTTATGGACACCTGTCCCCACTAAGATGTGTTGCCAGGCCTCTGACTGAAGTGCCCAGAGTCCTGCTGCAGGAAATCTGCATTCACCTTATTCAAGAAAAGACAAAAATAGAAAACAAATTGAAATTTTTCAGAGGGCATCTTGAACTTGAAAAAAAATACCTAATTCCACTTATATAGGATGATATTGAAGAATGTGCAGACATTTATATTCAAGCCTAGTAGATAGAGGAGGGGCCTCAAAACCAAAATGATACAACTTCTCAATTTTTAAAAAGACTGAGGCTTTGTAATGCTGCTGTTGATATGCTCTGTGGTTTCTATTTTCAATTCTGCCACTGTGTGATTGCAGTCAAGCAAAGATGCACCCACAGAATCCTCAAAGAACATAAAGCTGCTGATTGAAGAACTACTATACAGAAGGTTCATGTTGCTAGTTCAGGTTTCCTCTCTCTGTTTCTTCCAGATAGCCTTAATCCCAATTAGGGGTTTTAATAGAGGTAGGCTAGTAATAAAAATTAAAAGGACTCTCCTCTTTCCCCCTGCTGTTTTCTATTAGCAGTGCATTATGTTGTATTATTTTCCAATGCTTATTCAAAAGAGCTCATAAATACTATCTGGAGACCTAAGCTAGCAAGAATGATGACCACAAAATAATAAACAGCTGACAATTAGACATTTGAACAGAAGATTACATAAGCCATATCCGTGTGCATGTAGGCAGCCTGGCTCCTGTTCAATGCAGTGTATATGGTAAAATTATGTGGGCAAGAAAAGCAAATTGGTTCTTTTTCTCTGAACTCTAGTTATTCCTTTTGCTGGTAGATGGTGACTCTGCAGCTGTAAGTGGAAACTGAACTCATTGGGAAAAATTACCAATCAGTTTGCAAGGTTCATAACAATAAAACTGCCCATTCTTGAGCATCCACCGTCTGAATGACCCAGAGCCAGAAGCCTCCACATACACTCCTATCTCATACAATTCTCACTGCATTGTTAAAAGGTAGTTTTACCACCATTTTACAGATATGAAAGCTAAGACAGATTAAGCAGCTGCCCCAAGGTCACTCTGTTGGTCAATGATTGACACCCAGTTCTAAACTCACATTTGTTCTTCTACACTATAAACAGGAAACACAGGTGCCAACATAGACATGGAGGGATAAGAAGACACTTTATGCAATGGACTATGTCCTCCCAAATTCATATGTTGAAGTCCCAACCTCCAATGTATATATATTTAGTGACAGGGTTTCCAGGGAAGTAATTAAAGTTAAATGAGGTAATAAAGTGGGGCCCTAACCCAATCAGATTAATATCCTCATAAGAAGAGACACCAGAGAATTCACATTCTGTCTCCACATAAGAACACAAAGAAAGATCATATGAGCACTCAGCAAGATGGTGGCCATTGATGAACCAGGAAGGGAGTCCCCACAAGGAACCAAATCAGCCTTGTTCGTTAACGTCTAGCCTCCAGGAGTGTGAGAAAATAAGTTTCTGATTAAGCCACCCAGTCTGTGGTGTCTTGTTAAGGTAACTCAAGCAGTCTAAAACACTCTACCTACCCTGTGAACCCACTTGCCCTTCTCTAAACCTGATGATTTCTTCCATCATCTTCTGCACTGTCGTCAGTCTACTCTACCCTGCCACCAACATGCTCTTTGTAAAAGATAACTCTCATCTTTACTCTCTCTGAGGCATCTCCTCTGATTTCTCATCTGTCAGCAATAAATCTGCTCTTAATGCGTTTTCTTTGTAATTGGGGTATATCAGATAGAACAGGAATAAAATTCAAACTCCTGAGTTTGTCAAATTCATCACAATCTGCCTCCTTTCTCAGTGTTATCTTCAATCACTTTCCCCAACCCTAACCAAATATATCATGAAATATATTTTATACCACATTTTCTCCCTCCAAAACTGCAATTTCTTTTTATTTTGTATTTTTTTTTTTTTGGTATCGGTGATCGAACTTGTGACCTTGTGCATGGGAAGCAGGCGGCAGAACCACTGAGCTAAATTCCCGGCCCCCTTATTTTATATTCTTATCATACATCTGGATAATTCCTATTCACCCCTCAAGACCGCTTTATCTTTTCCTTGAAACTTTCTTTCCCAGGTGCTTTGCCTCTCAGGATTCCAGAACATAATGACACTTGCCAGATGATAAACATTCGTATGCCTGGTGCTCCCATTAGTCCTGGCATTTAGCCCTAACGCTGATACATAGATACTTCTGGTAAATATCTATTGTATGAAAAAACAAATATGTTGTCTAGACAAAGTAAATAGACCACATTAGTAGTTACCAGACTTTGCTGCACATTAGTGCAGAAGTTTCCAAACTTTATTGGGGATTCCTTAGTTACTTTGTTCGTTACTGAGGCAAAATATCTGACACCCAAAGTTAAAGGGGGAAGGTTTATTTAGCTCACATTTTGTAGAGGTTTCAGTCCATAATTGGCTGACTCCAAGGCAGGGTGGTGTGGCAGACAGGCCTTGCAGAGAAGAAACAGTTCATGGTGGCCAGAAGGTCACAAAAGCAACAAGACCTTAACAGCATCTTTTGTCTTATCCAGACTACTGGGATTAGGGCAGTTGCAAACCAATCAGCATACTGGTTTAGTAATCACATTCCCTTAATCTCAGCATCACACACTCTAGATTCAGCCACCTCTGCAAAAGCCACTTATGACTGCATGAGGCTTTGAGGGGACACCTAAACCCAACCCATAATAGGACACTTACAAAATTCTGCACTCCAACAAACCAGATCTCCAGCAAGACCAATTAAATCAGAATGTTTGGAGCTGGAAGCCGGGCATAATAAGATCTTCAAGTTATTCCAATGAACATAACCACTGGTCTATATCTTACTCATGATTTCTTTTGACAGTGGGGGAAATGGGATAAGTTTTCAAAAATGCATTTATAGTCCCTAATTATAGTAACTCAGATTTTAAAACCTAAAACCCACCAGGAATTTAGCTCAGTGGTTCTGCCACCTGCCTCAAAAGTGCAAGGTCCCAAGTTTGATCCCTGGTACCAAAAAATAAAACACCCTAAAACCTTAACTCTAACCCTAACCCTTGCTCTTGAGTCTCCAAAATTAATCCTACTGGTAAACAGTTCTTCATGTGCCTGTTTTCTTGTTGCTCCATTATTTTTGCTCTTTGCTTTCATCTCTGCCCTAATTGTATGCTTCTTTTAAATATCACTGTCCACGTTTTGTTTTACACATAAGAACTTTGTTGAGCTCCATGGTGTTCATGGGCAACTTCAAATCCAGGTTAAAACAACAAAATTTGAAACCTAGGCAGCATTGTGACTGCACACAACCACTCTGCCATCATCAGCTACTGGAGAACACAGAAGATTCACCTCAGCTCACCTGGCCTGTGGGTTTGTTCCTTGTGTTTCCAAGTAAAAATGCGTGTAAAGGAGCTTCTATAACAATAACAACGACCAGATTTCTTCATGGTAAAGGCCTTAAATTCTTGGAGCCTCTCTAGGATTGGCTTCAGGCAACTTCCGTGGCTTCTCTCCCCAGAAGACTAAGAGTTGCTTCGTAATAAAGCTAAAATCAGCTGCCAGACATGGCAGTCAGAGATGGTGCTTCACAATAAAGGTGAAGCATCTAAACTTTAAAAACACAAACTCTTAGACCATTTACTATAGAAAGAATATCCCCATATGCCTACAGTGCTCCTGAGGATGCCACTCACCATAGCCAGAGTAACTAAAACACTAAATTACACTTACAACAGCAGATGTGTTTTGTCTACATTTAAAAAGATAGGGAATATCTCAAGAAGGACTTTTATATTACACAACCTCATTTAATCAGTCACTTTGGGGTACATATGATCATCCTAATGTTACAGATGAGATTCAGAGAACTTCGGTCATTTGCTCAGGGTAACACATCTTCTCAAAGTCAGGTCTAAATGTTCCCAAGGTCCACATCTTTTACAATGTAATGTACATTGTTTCTTCTGCCATGCTCACAGTTATATTGTGGGTTAAATTACTGTGAGCCAACCAAGGAACTTGTTTCCTATTTATAGCATCATTTCAGTAGGAAGAATGAGTGACTTGTGTCAAACAATTTATAAAGGAATTTTTAAAACCTTAACACCCTATTTATTCATTTCTTGGGCTTTTCCTGTGCTACCTTTGCTTCCTCTGAAAGGCCCACCTATGCCATCCAAGTAAGATAAAAGGGTCCATAAATAGTTGTGTATTTAGCCAATTCACCATGTCTTACTACTATCTATCTTACTGTCTTAGCACTGTCTACTATTTAAAGTAGATTCCTATGGCTTTATAATATTTAGAAAAACTGATCTTTTTTATAGAAATAAGACAACATTTGTCACTGATGTATCATATACAATGTATGAAAGCATTTTCTTCTTTAGATCAATTGATAGAAGTTCCTCCTCAGAATAGTGCCAAACACAGAATGAATGCTTTAAAAAATTGCCAATGAATGAATGCACAAATTAATGTGGAGAGTAGCTTCAAAAGGGCATCTCAACTTTAGCAAATGTATTTGTCTGGGGAAATCAGAATCTGGAAATAGACAGATTTTGTGAAAATCATTTCATTGAGCAATGTGCCAATGGCATGGAAAAACTGAAACAAATTTGTGAACCGATCATTTGACAAAACAATTATTCAGTAAATTGATGTTAGCAAAACTAGTTATAAGGTAAATAGGTCACTTGAAAAAGTCAGTCATTGTTTTTAAAGTCCTTCTTGAGGAACAAATGAGGCTTGTATTTTAAAAGCAAGGATCTAGTCTGACAGCTCTATGGGAATGTTCCCATGATCAAGCATGTGTCAACGTCCATCTATGTAAGTTCTCCTCTCCCCCACCTAGGTAACCCTTCCCTTCTTTTTTTGTGTACTGTAGCCCTCCAGCTACTGCTTCCTGTCATGATAAATCTCCTTTTCTCTTATCTCCATCATTCCTGTCAAGTCTACAGCTCTGAGCATTAAATGTTGAATATTTACCTCCTATCTGCTGTCACTCCTTCTCACCCTAGTCCTATCCTAATCCACCTTCCATGTCATGGACTATTTGAGACAAATAATTGTGGAGAGAATAAAAATGTATATTTTGTTTAAAAACCAAAACTATGCATTGTCTAGAGGATACCCCCCAGCTCATCTGATTCTAGATTTTCATTGCTGACTACTTCTACATACAGCACACTCTGTTGGGTTGTATGTTTCTAGCCACATCAATTATCTTTGAGGTATTTTACAACTGTATATAAATTTGTATATTTTCTACATATTTCTTGAACTAGTTATAACATGTGTCAAATTCCCCCAATGAAAGGGTCAAATAAAATCTTTAATACACGTTCAATTTTATATCTGCGTAAGAATCATGGTTTTACCTTTTTTTAATTATCTTTAAACACATTCCTTTTAATGTGCTTGCATTTGCACAGGATTTAGAATATTATGAGTGAAATGGGAGTTGTGGGTAAAAACTGTAGGCTTCTGTCTACAGTTTCTTGTACAGCCGCCACAAGCCAGGGTATCCTGGTTCACTGCTAACCTTTGACTACTCCTACTCTGTATGGTTTTTACTGTACTTTTACTTTTTATCATAATGACAATATGCAATAGTTGAACCATGAGTTATTTTAACTATTATATATGCATAAATTCATAAAGCCTATCCATTAAAGTGTGCAATTCAACAATTTTAGCATATTTGCAATTTGCAGCCATCACCACAATCAATTATAGAACATTCTCAGTCACCCCAAAAAATAACCCCACACAAATTAGCAGTCATTACTCATTTACCTCTAACCCTCAAGTCCCTGAAAATCATCTTTCTGTCTCTGTGGATTTCTCTATTATGGATAGGTCACATAAATGGAATCATATACTCTGTGGTCTTTTGTAACTGGCTTCTTTCACTTAGTATAATATTTTCAAGGTTAGTCTATGCTGCAGCATGTATTAGTACTTCATTAATTTTCATAACCAAATTATATTCCATTGTAAGGATATACCAAAATTTATCTATCCATTCATCAGTTGATGAACATTTGGGGTTTTCTATTTTGTAGTTATTATGAATAATACTGGTATATATACTCACATACAAGTTTTTTTCTGTTGGTGTGTGTTTTTATTTCTCTTGAGCAAACACCTTAGGTTAAGTTATATAGTAAATACATTTAAACTTTTTTAGGAAATGCCATACTATTTTACAAGGTGACTGCAGCAATTTACATTTCCACCAGAAAAGGAGGAGGCTGTAGTTGCTCTATGTCATTGTTAACACTTGTAATTAGCTATCTTTTTATTGTAGCCATTTTGAGAGGTTTGTCATGGCTTCTGTTTTATAGTTTATGTAATGGATTTCCTTTTCTTGTGACTATCATTTTAATTGTAATCAGTTTTTTAAATATCCTCTGAATTTGGGGAGGGGAAGGCAGGTATGTCCAAAAGTACTAAGTTATAATATTTCATCCTAGTGTCTTTCCTACTCCTTTCCTGGCTCTCTATGAAGATGCTACCCTTTTCTCTACTATCTTTTTTTTTTTTTTGTACTGGGGATCAAACTTGGGACCTTTTGCTTGCAAGGCAAGTGGCGGAACCACTGAGTTAAATCCTTGGCCCCTATCCTTCTCTACTATCTTAACTATAGAGGACCCATGTTCTCTAACTTCATGTAAGAGGGTAAGAAAAGAGAATTGGCCTCATACTCATTCCTAACACCATTTTGGAACCATGTAATTGACATATGTACTGATTTCTTCACATAGAAACCATTCTCATAGAATACTATGTTCAAATCACTGATACTACTGTATTGCCTACCACCATGTGAAAAAAACTAGTAGTTATCCCCCAGTATTCATTTTCTCCTATTCTATTTATTAGTAGAATATTCTATTTCAATTAGACACATGGTCATCCAGGTTAAGAACACAATCTCAGTCTCCCTTGAAGCTAGGTATGACCTGTAACTGGAGGTTATATATATAGCACCTGAAATATCTTCTCAAAAACCAAAAGGATGTATCCTTCCCTTTCTTTGATTCCTTTGTCTTCAAATGTGAACATAGGAGTAGTGAACCATCTTTGAATGTGCAGATGAGGCACAACCAAGTTGGCTGAGCAGCAAGAGAGAAAGATTTAAATCTCTGACAGTGTGGAATATCCAAACCCCCTCTAAACTATTATTTATGTTCAAACTGCTATGTAAAAGAGATAAACCTCTGTCCTTTTTCAGTCATTGTTATTTTGATTTATGTTAAGGCAGCCAAATCTAGACTCTGAGTCATAATATATCCCCTCATCATAACTATACCTCAACACACACTTCCTGTCCCACTTTCAAACTCCCTAAGTAAAGGGAGTTGACCATTCCATCCATTATAGACATCTTTAGTGATCATACACTTATCTGCTGTAAGATCCTTTAGTATTGAGATTTCAAAGACTCTCTTATCCAAGAGGACCTGCACTCCTACTTTATATCAGTATATCCAATCTTAATTAGCTCCTCATCAGTCCTTGTCATGTTTTTCTACTCTTATAGCTTTAATTCAACCTCTGAGACAATAGTTTAGAAAGATCTTGAGTGGGAGAGTCTTTGGATCTCAGGCTCAACTCTAGCTCTACCAATTTGCCTGCTGGTAAGTTTATTTAACCTCTCTGAGCCCCTCATTTCCTCATCTATAAAATGGAGGCAATAAAATCTACTTTATAAAATAAATCATTAGATTTCAGTAAATCTAACAGATGACTCACAAAACGAAGCCTTCAGTTTTCATTTATTTATCCAAATTTAAATTCAGCCATCCTCTCTGTCTGCCTATCATTTCCTGTGGGAGACAGTCCCATTGATTATGCCCAAAGCAGGCTATAAAGAGTTAACCCCACAAATGGCTTGTTTTAAGAAGTGAGTCTGGGGCCAGGGATTTAGCTCAGTGGTTCCACCGCCTGCCTTGCAAGTGCAAGGTCTCCAGCTCAATCCCCTGTACCAAAAACAAACAAACAAACAAAAAAGAAGCAAGTGTGACCAAAGCCTCCATGACTCAGCCAAGGTCAGAATGACTCACCCAAATTCCATTCCCAAAATTCAAACCTTCTTAACTAAAAAGATGAGGTTTTTTGTTAACTACAACCTAAATCTTGTCTGTTATGTTCCTAACAGGAATGCTTTGTATCTTCTTTTACAAGCCTTGCCTGCATCAGCAACATATCCCTAGCAATCACATGTAGCCCCAGCTTAACAATGATTGTGTCACCAATAAATATCAGCAGTTCTAGCTGGCCAGGGTCTTTGCTGCTTGCTCAGTACTCACCATCCCTGTTCCCCATTTCTCTTTCATTCTGTCTCTATGTCTTTCTTCTTGCCTTGCATCATAGCACCAATGAGGAGATCAGGATCTTCTACAGGGGTCTCCAATAATTTCCAATCAGACATTATGCCATTATGTGTTTAACCTCTCAGCTTTTCACCACTGATGACAGAATACCTGACATAAACAGCTTAAAGGAGGAAAAGTTCATGGTTTCAGAGACTTCAGTCTGTGGTCAGATGGTTCTACTGCTGTCGGCCCAAAGTGAGGCAGAACATCATGGTGGAAGGATGTGGTGAAGCAAAGCTACTCACCTCATGGTAACTAGGAAACAGAGAAAAGTGAAAAAGTTCTAGAAAAGATATACCCTTCAAAGTACATCCCAGTGACCTATTTCCTCTATGAACTCATCCAGGAATGTTCAACTTGTGCCATCTTTTTTGGGAGGGAAGAATTGTCTTTGGTCACAAATAAAATATATGTCAGCTTAATGTACATAAGTAACTAAGTAACAGCACTTTAAATTTTTAACATTCATTATTAATTTATTTAAAGAGGACAAAAAAGGCAAGCTTCAGGTAAGGACATGCTTGCAAGCATCTTACAATCTATCTCTCTGGGTGCCTCTTAACCCATTTATGTCAAAGACTGAAATTTTTTGAATTTTTGTATGAAACTCATATATGTTACCTAGAAAATTTTAAGGAATAAGAATTTGAAAAGAACATATTTTATTATGTTCCATTGTCATACACATTTCATTATGAATCACTAGGCATTGAAAGTTTAATCTAATCAAGTTGACATCAAGATGAACCATCACACCTGCCTAAAAGTAAGGCTATGTTCCAATCAAAATCACTTCCTTTTCCTCTACCAAAAGTCCTCTAGACTTAATAACCAAATTCAGTAAAGTAGTGGGATACAAGGTCAACACACAAACATCAATAGCTTTCCTCTACTCAAACAACAGACTCACTGAGAGAGAACTAGGGCAAACAATTACCTTCACAATAGCATCCAAAAAACTGAAATACCTAGGAATCAACCTAACAAAAGAAATCAAAGACCTCTTCTCTGAAAACTATAGCACTT
>NW_004624739.1:6745895-6756982 GCF_000247695.1 Heterocephalus glaber
GTCTATGAAAAACCAACAGCCAATATCATACTAAATGGTCAAAAACTGAAATCCTTCACACTAAAATCAGGAATAAGACAAGGATGTCCACTATCGCCACTCCTGTTCAATATAGTTTTGGAAACATTAGCCACAGCAATTAGACAAGAGAAATAAAAGAAATAAAGATAGGAAATGAAGAAATCCAATTGTCATTATTTGCAGATGTCATGATACTCTATATAGAAGACCCCAAGAACTCCACCAAAAGTCATCTAGACTTAATAACCAAATTCAGTAGAGTAGCTGGATACAAGGTCAATACACAAAAATCAATAACTTTCCTCTACACGATCAACAGATTTGCTGAGAGAGAAACAGGGCAAACAATTCCTTTCACAATAGCATCCAAAAAATTGAAATACCTAGGAATCAAGCTAACAAAAGAAATCAAAGACCTCTTATCTGAAAACTATAGTACTCTGAAAACAGAGATTGAAGAGGATATCAGAAAATGGAAAGACATCCCTTGCTCCTGGGTAGAAAGAATCAACCAACATAGGGAAAATGGCTATACTTCCAAAATTGCTACATAGATTCAATGCAATCCCAATTGAAATCCCAGCAGCATACTTCATGGACCTTGAGAAAACAATTCAAAAATTCATTTAGAACAAGAAAAGACCTAGAATATCAAAACCAATTCTAGGTGATAAAGACACAATCCCCAATTTGAAACTATACTACAAAGCTACTGTGATAGAAACAGCATGGTACTGGTAAAGAAACAGACCTGAGGACCAGGAGAACAGATTAGAAGATCCTGAAACAACTCCTCACACACTCAGCCACCTCATCTTTTATAAAGGAGCCAAACACCCTCACTGGAAGAAAGATAGCCTCTTTAATAAATGGTGCTAGAAAATTGGGTTTCAACTTGCCAAAGATTAAAACTAGACCTATACCTCTCACTATGCACTAAACTAAAATCAAAATGCATTAAAGATCTATATACTACAACAGAAATGCTGAATCGGCTGGATGAGAGGTTAGGTAGAACTCTTGAAGACATTGGTGTAGGAAAAGATTTTATGTGTGTGTTGGTTTTTTTGGTACCAGGGATTGAACTCAGGACCTTGTGCTTGCGAGGCAGGCACCAGAACCACTGAGCTAAATCCCCGGCCCAGGAAAAGATTTTATGAACAAAACCTCAGTTGCCCGTGAACTAGCACAATCAACAAGTGGAATCTCTTCTTATGAAAAAACTTCTGCATAGCAAGAGCAACCACCTACAGTGTGAAGAGACAACCCACAATATTGGAAAAAATTTTCACCAGCTGTCCCTCAGACAAAGGTCTACTATATAGAATATATAAAGAACTTGAAAAAGTCAGACCTCCCACATTTAAAGACCCAATCCAAAAATGGACATCTGAAATGAACAGATATTTCTCAGACAAAGAAGTAGAAATAGCAAATAAACATACGAAAAAATGTTCGACATCACTGGTCATTTGAGAGATGCAAATGAAAACAATGCTGCGATTCCACCCAGGAAGAATGGCTGCTATCATGAAATCAACCAATAACAAATGCTGACAGGGCTGTGGGGAAAGAGGAACCCTACTCCACTGCTGGTGGGAGTGTAGACTGGTGCAACCACTGTGGAAATCAGTATGGAGATAACTTAAAGAACTAGGATTGGAAGTCCCATTTGACTCAGCTATTCCCCTGCTGGGTATCTTCCCCAAAGAATTAAAAGAATCATGCCACAGTGATATATGTGCACCCATGTTCATACCAGCACAATTTGTAGTATCTAAAACTTGAAATCAACCCAATTGCCCATCAACTGGAGACTGGATAAAGAAAATGTGGTTTTTTTATAAAATGGAGAATTACTCATCCATAAAGAATGAAAAACTAGAGACATTTATAGCTAAATGGATGCACATTGAGGCAATACTCCTAAGTGAAATAAATAGAACACACGTGTGTAAATCGCAAATAGTTTCTCTAGTGTGAGAAACTGAAAGTATAAATAATGACTAAAAAGTATAATAGATAACATGAAATAGGAAGAAAAGGAGCAAAGGGGAAGGGCAAGTGGGAGGGGTAGGAAAAATGAAAGAAGGGAATAGAATTAATATGAGAAAATGAAAACATGGAAACAAAGTCTTTATAGATAGGGAGGGGTGGAGGGGTTGATGGGAGGGCAGGGGAATGGGGAAAAAATAAAAACCAAGATGGATTATGTAAAGGTGCAAATTTCCAATAATGAATGTCATTATATTGTATACCTTAAATGTACCAATAAAATTAATTTTTTTAAAAAGTTCATACTATTAAAAGTGATCAATACATCCAATGCAGTTCCTATCAAATACTACTGATTTTCTTCACAGACAGAAAAATAATCCTAAAATTCATATGAAACCACACAAGACTCAGAATAGCCAAAGGGATCCTGAACAAAAATATAAAACTGGAGACATCACAATATCTAATTTCAAAAGATACTACAAAGCTATAGTAACCAAATAGCATGGTATGGCAGAAAAACAGACACAGAGTGATGGAACAGAGTCGAAAACCCAAATCCAGATCCATGTTTATAAAGCCAACTGATTCTAACATAGGCACAAAGAACATACATTGAAGAGATAGCATTCAATAAACAGTGCTTGCAACACTGTATATATATTTGCAGAAGAATAAAACTAGATTCTTTCCTTTCACTGTACACAAAAATCAGCTCAAAAGTGATCAAAGACATAAATGTAAAGTCTGAGACTATAACATTACTTCAAGAAAACAAAGGGAGAGTCAGGTATAGTGGTGCTGCCCATAATCCTCGTAATCTGGGCAGCTGAGGCAGGAGGATCGCTACTTCAAGTCCAGCTTGGGCATCTTAGTGATTTGGTGAGACCTTCTCTCTAAACAAAAAATTAAGAGCTGAGGACATAGCCCAGTACAAAGATCCTGAGTGCAATTCCCAGTGTCACATACACACATACACACACAGAAAAGGAAACATTTCATGACATTGGTGTCAACTATGACTTTTTAAATAAGACCCCAAAGCTACCAGAAATAAAAGTTTAAAAATGGGCAAATGGATTATGTAAAACTATGAAGCATCTGTACATCAAAAGAACTAAGAGACAACCTGCAGAATGGGAGAAAATATTTGCAAACTATTCATCTGACAAAGACTAAGATCCAGAATATCTAAGGAACTCAAAAAGCTAAACGCTAAAAAATCCAAATAAAAATGGGCTAAAGATCTGAATAGATAATTCTTTTTTTAAATATTTATTGGTACATTTTAGGTATACAATACATGTACATTTAGCATTGGGTGCTTGTACCTGAACATGATGTATTGAATACATAATTCTTAAGAGAAAAATATAAGTGGCTCACAAACATATGAAAAATGCTATTTCATTAATCATCAAGAAAAATACAAATCAAAACCACTGTGACACAGCATCTCACCCCAGTTAGAATGGCTGTCATCAAAAGACAAAAGAAAATGCTCTCAAGGAAGTAGAGAAAGGGTAACTCTTCATTGTTGATGGGAATACAAATTAGTACAGCCGTTATAGAAAACAATATGGAGAGTTTTCAAAAAACTCAAAGTAAAACGAACAATTGATAATTTGAAATAGGAAAAGGTCCAAAGGGGTAGGGGTGGCAGAAGGGGAAGGGGAAAGGGAAGAAGAGAAAGGAAAAATTATGGGAAAGGAAAAAAAAAAAAGGAAACAAAGTCTATGTAAATAGGGAAGGGTGGTGGGGGTGAAGGGCGCATAGGAAATGGGGAAAAAAATAAGAACTAAGACACATGAACAGGTACAAGCATCCAATGATAAATGTAAATGTATTGTATACCTAAAATGTACCAATTAATATATAAATTTTAAAAAACTAAAAGTAGAACTACTGTATGATCTAGCAAGTCAACTATATATATATATATATATATATATATATATAAGAGATGAAATAAATACAACAAAAAATGCTTGCATTCCCATGTTTATTACAGCACTATTCACAGTGGTTAAGATATTGAATCAACCTAGATGTCCATGAACAGATTAAGAAAATGTGTTATATATGTACAATGGAATATTACTCAGCCATAAAATGAAATCTTGTCATTTACAGCAACATAGAAAGAACTGGAGGTCAGTTTTGTTTACTAAGTTATGTTTACTAAAATAAGTCAGACACAGACAAATATCACATATTCTCAATCATTTGTGGAAACTACAAAGTTGATCTCATAGCAAGAATGGAATAGAATAGTGGTCATTAAAACCTGGAAAGGGTAGGGGGACAGAAGAATGGAAAAAGATCAGTAAGGGGCACCAATTTATTCTGGGGTTTTTTATAGCACAGTAGATTAACTATTGGTTAAAACAGTTTATGATATATTTCAACATTACTAGAAGAGTATGAAATTCTCAATATATAAAAATGATTAATGTTTGAAGAGATGGAAATGCTTATTACCATGATTTGATTATTACAGATGATATACTTTTATCAGATTACCATAATGTATCCCCCAAAAATGAAAAAATAGTGTCTCAATTTTTAAAATGTTAAAGAAAGCAAGTTGGATGTGGTGTTATAAACTTGTAATCCCAACTTCTCAGAAGGCTGAAGCAGTAGAATCTTGAGTTTGAGGCCAGCCTAGACAATTTAGCAAGATTATCTCACAATAAGTAAAAAAGTGCTTAGTCTCAACTTCAATGCTAGAGTATTTGCCTAGCATGTGCAGGGCCTAGATTTAATCCCCAGTATGAAGAGGAGGGAAAGAGAGGGTAGGGGAGGAGAGAGAAGACAGAAAAAATGGAGAAGAGAAGGCAGAGAGGAAAAAGAGATAGATTAAACTGACAGCAAAAGTACATTTTCTACGGTGCCAGGGATTAAAACCAGGACCTCACACATACTAAGCAAGCACCCTACCACTGAGCTACATCTCCAACTCCCAAAGTACATTTTTCCAATCAACGACTATATCAGAGTCTGAGGATTTACTTAATTAAAGTCATCTGTGGCTACTCAGGATAGGATTTTCACTGTGACTGTGTTAATTTCAATGTCATAGCAAACCACAACCTTCCCAACTTCCAAAAAGTCAATGAAACAATTTTTCAAGCTCTTTGCTTAGTAATAAATTTTAATAATAACCTCTAAGCATGACTTTAAACACACTGTGGAGCTGGGAAAAGGGGGAGTGATTATTTAGTGAGGAATAAAAATTATTGTTTACTTTAAAGAAAAAGAAAAGATTTCTAAAAATTTTTGTAGCAGTTCACAAAAAACTACCTAGATTTTTTTCCTAAGACAAAGTGTCATCACATATTTATCTGCTATAGCTGATGCATACATGGGGGCTGAAAAGGATGTGGTGGAAATAAAATTTTGTGAATCATAAATCGAATTGCAGAAGATGATGCAGGCCATGACTCGGACAACAATAATCATGATCAAAATTATGCTTGCATTTTTCATATGCAGTTTGTCATAGCAATTGTAATTTGCAGTTACCAGTTGATTCCCATAAATGGAACTGATAACAGATAAAAATGAATCATGATGTTCAATGAAAAGCAAATAGATTTCAAAACATTAATCTGCATAATATTGTGGGACAGTTATAAAAATATGATGATAAAACTTACATCTATACCTTAGAATAATTTTTTTCAAAAACTATTAAATATTCCAAGAATATCTGTTGTAAACAGTAATTTACTTTTTTCTGCACCAACTCTTTCTCTAAAGTAGTAATGGGAAAAAAAGAAAAGAAAAAAACTAGAGGAGAAAAAGCAGGAGGGAGAATTGTGTAATTCAGGTATGCAACATAGACATTTCATACCTTTGAAGAAAATGAAGTACAGAGATCGTCAGAATCACAATCCTTCAAGCTAGATACAACGGTTATTCCTTGTCAATAAGTATCTTTTGAAATATATGTAAGAGCTGAATACAATTATAGAACAAAAGTAATACATCAATAATTATCTCCTTTCTGTAAAACAGGAATCCAAAAGCAACATTTTAATATTTATTCTTTTGTTCCTTGATTAATCTTTACCATCCTATCCAGATATTTAAAAGCATGACACTAAATTCTTTGATTAAAAAAACCTTAACTCACACTAAAATTCCCCCAAGACCTTTCGCTTGAATATTTTCATTTTATAGAAAAAACTATTTCCACATACAGCTTATCAAATATTTTCTCCTTTAAAAAAACTACTTAAAGTTGGAAAATTTTTTCTCACAGCTATTCCAGTAGGCAGATTAATTTACTTAACTGTAATACTATTGGATTTTTGCTTCCATGTCTTATCTACTGGTAGATAGAAAAAAATTGATAGGTATTGATATCCTAGCATGGAAAGAAACTTTCTCTTTAAAGGAAAGAAGAGGAGAAAGTATTTGGGGATAAAATACATTTCAATACAATCATATTCTACTTTTCTTTAAAAATAGCTATATTCTTTTGAACAAATAAAAACAGAAAAAGGCTATTTTAAAACTATAGGTTTTTTAAGTTGATGTTATAATCATTAAAAGAAAATAAGGAATGGAGCAAGCAAGCATATTTATAAGGTAACTTATCGATTGTTATAAAACAACCTTCAGTCAGTTTCAAATTGTTCTTTCCACTTATTCATTCAAAAAACATTTGCTGAATGTATGTGATAGGTAGTTTCAAACATTACAGAGTTTATGTTTAAAGAGATGCAAACAACAAATAATTACACTGAAGAAAAATTATAATTGTAATAAGTTTCATTATCCAAAAATGTATGAATATTTGTGTCCATAACTAAATTAAAACTTTCTAAAATTTCCTAAAATCATTTCCAATAGCTACTGATATAAACATATTTGTTATATAACTCAAAACTTTTTACCTGGAGCTTATGGACTACGCACTTTTATATTTCCGGTGAGAGAACTGTGGTAGAGACTTTTTGAACAATAGAAGAAAATATATAACCAATAGACAAATCAAGTTCTTGAAATCCTTCAAGAAAGCAGTCTTAGGTTCTGTATCAAGGATTATTTAATTATTTTGGCTATTAATAAAGAATAAATTTATTTTAGTCTCCCTTACCCACCCCCCAAAAAAACTTTCATTTAAAAGTTGCCTTTACGTAAATCTTCCCCGAGATGCCCATTAAAGGACACGACGGCTGCAGAGCTACACCTGGTGGCCATTTACAAACTCACAAGAAACCGCTGTAAATCTCAGCCTGTTTAAAATGTATCCCTAATAATCAAAAATCTCTCGAGAAAAAAGCACATTATTACTTGATAGCTGGGGGAATTTAAAACTTTTAAGGAAAAACAAATATGAATATATTAAGGTAGATAGTTAAATGACAAAGTATAACACCACGTCAATGGGAGAATTTAAATGATGGGTACAAAGATAGTCACTATAAAATTCTCTTAGCTTTGCTGTATGTTGGGAAATTTCATTATACAATCTTTTTTGCGGGGAGGGTGCCAGGGATCGAACTCGGGTCCTTGTGCTTGCTGGGCAGGTGGCCAAACCACTGAGCTTAATCCCTGGCGCATTACACAATCTTGAAAAATTAAGGATTTTTTTTAATTGAAGATTTACAATTACAGATTTTCATCCATATTTTTAACCACAAACAACTTTTGGGTATTGTTTCCTTTAGAGATAGCATATTATGCCTTCATAATTACTGTGTAATGATCTATTAAGTTAATTTATATTTCATGAAAAAATTCATTTGTTCCACATTTATCCAATTTCTAATTAGATATTGATATGTGTATATGTTTGTTTCTTTTAATCCTATGTTCCTAAGACAAATTTTCAGACAGAAAATCATTGGGATCAAAGGAGATATTTGTAGGGCTTATAAGACATATGGCCAAGCTACTTTTTACCACATTAACATTTCTATCACAAGTGAAAATCTGCACCAACTTAATCAATATTATAAAATTTAGACATTTAGAACCTTTGCTGCTTTACTAAGAATAAAATACTATAAAGGTTCATTTTACTTCTTTGAATTTTTATTTTTAAACATTTTATTCTTTTATTTTCTACTGGAATCTTAATTTTTATAAATGTGTTAATTTCTTAACTTCTTATAAATTTGAATAATCACTTCATGTATTTTAAGTACTGATACTTTGTCTCCTAAACTCATGCAATTTTTGATCAGATCTCATCCTTTAATTATTTTCATTGTGTTGGTTTTATATATATATTATCCCTGTTACCTCTCATGACCTCTTCATTTCAAGCTAGAAAATATACTATTCCTCCACACACATACACACACTCTAAATTTTTTTTTGTTCAGTCTATATACACTCAATGTCAGAGGACAAATCTCCAACTAAGAAAGGGAAATAAATCAGGTGTGGTGGCACATGCCTTATAATCTCAGCACTCTGGAAGGCTGAGGCAGGAGGATTGCAACATCATTTGCACAGCCTGGTAAAGTTAGGGTTATATCCCATGGTCCTGGCCTCTTTCTGAAACAGTTCTGGAAGTCCTTTTGTAACTGTCTTTACTGGATGTGATCAAAAATACAGTGAATGCTACTGTGCCATCCAAAGGAAAGCTAAGCTCATAAAAACATTGTGGTGTGTCTTCACCCATCTTATTCACTGGATCTGGCACTCTGTGACTTTTGGTTCTTCCCCAAAGTCAAAATGAGCATGAAAGGTAAATGTTTTTTAATTAATTATATTGGTATGCTTTTGATATATGTAAGGATCACATTCATCATAGGGAATGTGTACCTATACATAATATATCTTGATTCTTCATTTTATCCCCATTCCCTTCCCCTTCCTTCAACCCATCTACCCCTCCTCATTTACAAAAGATTTGTTTCCATTTTTTTCTTTTATTCTATTTTTTTCCTTTCCCCTTCGTGTTCCCCCTTTGTTCCCCTTCCCATTTTCTTCCTACTTCCCTATATCTATCATCCATTTTGGTCTTTGTTTACACTTTGGCTTTCTCAGACCAGGAAACAATGCAATATTTAAACAATATGATATTTACTTCACTTAAAATTATGTCCTCAAGGTGCATCAAATTTACCTAAAAATGTCCCAGGTTTATCCTTTTTCACAGCAATGCAGTACCCCAGTGTATAAAAAAACTACCTTTTCTTTATCCATTCATCTTTTGATGAGCATCAGGGTTGTTTCCAAGATTTAGCTATTCCAAACTGTGCTGCTATAAACATGGGTGTGCATAATTCACTGTGGTATGATGCTTTTAACTCTTTGGGGAAAATACCAAGAAGGGGAGTAGCTGTGTCAAATGGAACCTCTAGTTTTAGTTTTTTGACAAATCTCCATACTGATTTCCATATTGGTTGTACCAATTTATACTCCCATCAACAATGGAGAAGGGTTTAATTTTTCCCACAGCCTTGCCAGGATTTGTTATTGCTTGATATCTTGATGATAGCCACTCTCTGGAGTGAGATGGAATCTCAGCATTCTTTTAGTTTGCATTTCTTGAATGGCCAGTGCTGTTGAACTTTTTTTCATATTTAATTGCTGTCATCTGAGAATTACCTATTCATTTCAGATACCCATTTTTAATTAGGTCTTTAAATTTGGGGGTTCTGATTTTTTTTTAGTTCTTCATATATTTAGATATCAGTTCTTTGAGAAATATAAGGTAAAAATATTTTCCCATTCTGTGGGTTGTCTCTTCACTTTGTGGGTGGTTTCTTTTGCTGTGCAAAAGCTTTTTAATATGATGTGGTCCCAGTTGTTCATTCTTTATATTTGCCTGTGCATCTGGGGTTTTATTCCTACAGTCTTTCCCCACATCTATACCTTCAAGAGTTTTACCTATTGTATCTTCCAGTAAATTGAGTGTTTCTTTTTTAATATTTGGATCCTTTATCTATTTCAATTTTAGTTCAGTGCATGGTGAGGTGGCTGAGTGTGTTTACAGTTGTTTCTGCATCTTCTGTTCTGTTCCACTGATCCTTGTGTATATTTTTTTGCAAGTACCATGCTGTTTTACAGTAGATTTGTAGTATAATTTCAGGTCAGGGATTGTGATGCCCTTGCATTGTCTTTGTTGCCCAGAATTGCTTTTGCTATTCTAGGACTCTTCTGGTTCCAAATGAATTTTAGAATTGTTTTCCCTAGTTCTATGAGTTATGCTATTGGTATTTTAATCAAGATTCCATTATATCTGTATAACAGTTTTTGGAAGTATGGCCATTTTCATTATATTCATTTTGCCTATCGAAGAAGAAGAGATATCCTTATATCTGATAGCCTCTTTGATCTCCTTCTTCAGAGTACTGTAGTTTTCAGTGTAAAGGCCTTTTACTTCCTTTGTTAGATTGATTCCTAATTATTTCATTTTTCTTGATGTGATTGTGAAAGATACTATTTCCCTACTGTCTCTTTCAGTGAGTTTATTATTTGTGTACAGGAATGCTATTGATTTTTGAGTATTGACTTTGTATCCTGCTACATTATTAAAGTTGGTTATTAATTCTAGAGATCTTTTCATGGAGTTTTGGGGCCTTCTGTATAGAGTATCATGTGAGCTTCTAATAATGATAATTTAACTTCTTCCTTTCCAATCCTTATTCCTTTCTTTCTCTTGTCTAATTGCTCTGACTAATGTTTCCAGAATTATATTGAATAGAAGTGGTGATAATGAGCCTTCTTGTCTTCTTCCTGATTTTAGAATGATTTCAGTTTTTGACAATTTAGTATGATGTTGGCTGTTGCTTTGTCATAGATGGCTTTTATCAGATTGAGATACAGACCTTTATTCCAGTTTTCTGTGGGGTTTTATCATGAACAGATGTTGGAAATTTTTATCTATGTTCATATTTTTTTCTTCTATTATCTTTATCCAGTTTTAGTATTAGCACAATGTTGATTTCCTAAAATGAGGGAAAAAGTGTTCCTTCTTTTTTCTGCTTTAAATGTTTGATATAATTCATCAGTTAAAATGTGTATGAGCCTGCTGTTGTCATATAGGTAGGTTTTCAAGCTAGGAATATACTTTCTTTAATAGGTGCTATTCAAATTTT
>NW_004624739.1:6797246-6862165 GCF_000247695.1 Heterocephalus glaber
AACCACTTCCCAGTCCAATTATTTAAATTCAAGATAGGATGACAAAAAATGGCTTTTTTGTTCATTTTTATAACAGGAAATATAAAAAGGACAATTTTATTAAATTTACTCAATAAAAGAATTGACTGGCTGAAATGACGCCTGCCTGAGCCATGCTCGGGACAGTCCGTACTGTCAAGTGCTGTCAAGTGCACTACACTCGGGGTAAACTGTTAAGTGGTTAAATGAGTAAATATTCAGGTTATGGGTTTCAAAAAGGACTTGAGAATGCCAAAGGGGTAGGAAATTTTTTCAAACAAACAATAAAGATAACTTCTCAAACCTGGAGGATATGCAACAAAATCTATCCCATGACATCTTTCAAAGGTGAAAGATCAAAAAGAAAATGGGGCTGGGAATTTAGCTCAATGGCTTTGCACCTGCCTTGCAAGGGCAAGGCCCTGAGTTCGATCTCCAGTACCAAAACAAAAGAAGAGTCTCATGGTTGCAGAAGAAAAGAAACAATATATAAGGTATCCTAATTCACCTGACAGCAGATTTCTCAGCAGATGTTTTGGTCCAAGACAATATGGTACAAGGTTTTCACAGTACTAAAGGAAAAAAAATGTCATCCAAGAATAGATTGTTCTCAGAGGAAAGGGGATCAAAAGATAGAGGGAGGGGGAAGGAGACTAAGAATAAGGGATGAGGAAATATATATATTTCCTCTTGCTGAATTAGCCCCTTTATCATATAATAATCAAACTTGTCTCTCTTTGGTGCTTTTGACTTATTATCTACTATAGTTAAAGCTATTTTTTATTTCTTTTTATTCTGTTTGGATTCCATCCTTTTACTTTCAGTCTTCAGAGGTGAAGTTCAGATTTTTGTAAGCAGCAAATAGTTGGGCCTTGATTTTTATCCATTCAGTTTTTAAATTGGAGAACTTAATCTTGTTGATAGTTATGGACTTACTATAGCCATTACATAACTTGTTTTCTGGTTTTGTTGTAGTTCCCCTTTCTCCCTTTCTCACAGTCTTCTTTTGCTGCTAAGTGATGTACTGTATCATGTTTAGATTCATTATTTTGGGTTGTCTAATGTATATATTTTCTTTGTTAAAACATTTCATTGTGGGCCGGGGATTTAGCTCAGTGGTTTCGTTGCCTGCTGCGCAAGTGCAAGGACCCGAGTTTGATCCCCAGTACTTTAAAAAAGAAGAAAAAAAAGAAAAAAAAAAAACCATTTCATTGTAACTATTTTTAAATAATAGCAACTTATTATGATCAAAAGGATGAACAGAAACTGCAGGCATGGTGGCACATGCCTGTAATTCCAGCACTCTGGGAGGCTGACAGGAAGATTGCAAGTTCAAGCCTGGCCTGGGAAACTTAAAGTGATTTATTGAGAAAAACATAATGAAAAAAAAAATAATGAAAGCTGGGACTGGAGATTTAGCTTTGTCTTCAATAACCAGTACCACAGAAAACAAAACAAAACAAAAACACCCTAAAACCCAGAAACAAAAGGTCAAGAGATGTACAGCAAAAGAAACCACCAACAGAGTGAAGAAACAACCCACAGAATGAGAAAATACTTTTACCAGCTATTCCTCAAAGGACTAATATCTAAATACAGAAAGAACTAAAAAAAAAAAAAATCAGAACATGCAAATGTAAAGACTCAATCCAAAAATAGGCATCTGAAATGAATAGACACATTTCACATGAAGAAGTACAAACAAGAAGTAAACATATTAAAAAATGTTCAACATCACTGGTCATTCAAGAGATGCAAATTAAAACAACACTGAGATTTCATTTAACTCCAGAAGAATGGCTATCATCAAGAAATCAAGCAATAACAAATCCTGGCAAGGCCATGGGGAAAATGAAACCCTTCTTGTAGAAATGGCAAACAAACATATGAAAAAAATGTTCAACATCACTGGTCATTCGAGAGATACAGATGAAAACAACACTGAGATTCCACCTCACCCCAAAAAGAATGGCTGCTATCAAGAAATAAACCAACAACAAATGCCAGTGGGGCTGTGGGGAAAGAGGAACCCTGCTCCACTGCTGGTGGGAGCATCGACTGGTGCAACCACTGTGGAAATCAGTATGGAGATAACTCAAAGAACTTGGACTGCAAGTCCCATTTGACCCAGCTATTCCCCTGCTGGGTATCTTCCCCAAAGAATTAAAAGAATCATACTACAGTGATACATGCTCACCCATGTTCATAGCTGCACAGTTTGTAATAGCTAAAACTTGGAAACAGCCCAAATGCCCATCAACTGGAGACTGGATAAAGAAAATGTGGCTTTTTAATAAAATGGAGTACACTACTCAGCCATCAAATATGAGAAATTAGAGACATTTATTGCTAAATGGATGCACATTGAGGCAATACTCTTAAGTGAAATAAATAGGACACACGTGTAAATACCAAATAGTTTCTCTAGTGTGAGAAACTGAAAATGTAAATAAGGACTAAAAGGTGTAATAGATAATGTGAAATAGGAAGAAAAGGGGCAAAGGGAAAGGGGAAGTGGGATGGGTAGGGGAAAGGAAAGAAGGCAATGGAATTAATACAAGAAAATGAAAAAAAGGAAACAAAATCTTTGTAAATAGGGAGGGATGGAGGGGTTGAAGGGAGGGCAGGGGAAGGGGGAATAAATAAGAACCAAGAAAGATTATGTAAAGGCGCAAATTTCCAATGATGAATGTCATTATATTGTACACCTAAAATGTACCAATAAAAGGATATATTAAGAAAAAGAAACCCTTCTCCACTGCTGGGTCGAGTGTAAATTGGTAGAACCAATATGGAAATCAGTATGGAGATTTGTCAAAAACTAAAACTAGAGGTTTCATTTGACACAGCTACTTCCCCTCTTGGTATCTTCCCCAAAGAGTTAAAAGCATCATACCACAGTGATATACGCACATCCATGTTTATAGCAGCACAATTTGGAATAGCTAAATCTTGGAAACCCAGATACACATCAATAGATAAATGGATAAAGAAAATCAGGATTTCCCTCATATCATGGCCCCCAAGCGCCAGGCTCCACTCAACCCTCTGACCAAAGAGCCCTGACAGTCTCCGGGCCCCAAGTCCGAGATAGCATCTGCCTCGCCGGGCCTACCCAAGGGAGAAAAAGAACAAGAAGCAATTGAACATACTGATGAAGTACAAAATGAAACAGACTTAATGAACAAGCTGTGAGGAGATATTGAAAGTAGAACAAAAATGTAATAAACTTAACCATTTTTTCAGAAGAGGTCAGAACTGATCGGCAAAATCCCAAATTTTGGGGTAACAACATTTGTTAACCATCTACAAGTGTCTGCGCTGCTTGGCGAGGAAGACAAAGAGGCACTGCATTATTTGACCAGAGTCAAAGTGACAGAATTTGAAGATATACAATCAGGTTACAGAATAGATTTTTATTTTGATGAAAATCCTTACTTCAAAAATAAAGTTCTCTTGGGCCAGGGATTTAGCTCAATGGTTCCGCTGCCTGCCTCGCAAGTGGAGGGACCCAAGTTCGACCCCCAGTACCAAAGTAAGTAAATAAAGTTCTCTCCAAAGAATTTCATCTGAACAAAGAGTGGTGATCCATCTTCAAAGACCACTGAAATCAAATGGAAATCTGGAAAGGATTTGATGGAACATTCAAGTCAAACACAGAATAAAGCCGGTAGTAAGCGGCAGCATGAAGAACCCAAGAGCTTCTTTACCTGGTTTACCGACCATTCTGATGCAGGCACAGATGAGTTAGGAGAGGTCATCAAAGATGCTATTTGGCCAAATCCCTTGCAGTACTACTTGGTTCCTGATATGGATAATGAGGAAGGGGAAGGAGAAGATGATGATAATGATGAAGAAGAAGGATTAGAAGACATTGATGAAGAAGGGGATGAAGATGCAGGTGAGGATGAAGATGATGATGAAGTGGAGGAAGGAAAGGAGGGTGAAGGAGATGACTAATGAACACTGATGGATTTCAACCTTTTTCTTTTTTTAATTTTCTCTAGTCCCTAGGAGCAAGTTGCAGTCTTTTTTCCCCCTCTTGTGCTGAGTCGTCCTGTTCTTAAAGTCTTTCCTCAAACACCATGGTTCTCAACTTATTTTGTGGGGAGATACCTTGAGCAGAATACAATGGAAAAGGGATCTCTAGAACTTTCTGTTCTAAATTCATTTTGATCCCCTCCTGTCCACACAAACTGTATGATATCAACACCACCATGCTCTGTGGGAAAAAAGAAAACCCTTCTGCTGCCTTCACTCTGCTGGAAGCTGGAGGGTGCTAGGCCCCTGTGAAGTAGTGCATAGAATTCTAGCTTTTTTCCTCCTTTTTCTGTATATTGGGCTCAGAGATTACAGTGTCTCTATGTAAACATGGACAGTTAGCACTTACCAACATGTACCTACTTTCTCGTTTAAAAAAGAAAAGAAAATTTTTTAAATGGGGTATAGAAGGTCACCAAAGGGTGGGTTTGAGATGTTTGGGTGGGTTAAGCGGGCATTTGACAACATGTCTTCTCCTTTGGCATGTTTAACTGAGATGTTAACAGATATCCTTGCAGTTTAAGATGACACTTTTAGAATAAAATTCTCTCCCAATTAAAAAAAAAAAAGAAAATCTGGTTGTTATACACAATGGAGTACTACACTGTTATAAAAAAGGATAGACTGGAGACATTTTTAAGCAAATAGATGCACTTTGAGAACAATTTTAAGTGAAATAAATCAGACATACATGTTTATATATCGCATTGTTTCTCTTGTGTGAGAGACTCAAAGAGTAAATAAGAACCACAGATATTGGGAAGAAGGAAGAAAATGTTCAAATGAGAAGGGGAACAAGGGGGGGGGCGGGATAAAAGAAGAGAAAAGGAAACAAGTAGAAAAAAATGGAAACAAAGCTTTTGTAAATGGGGAAGGAAAGGTGAGGTGAAGGGAAAGGAATGAGGAAAAAAGAATCAAGATAAATTATGTACAGGTACAAATTCCCTATGATGAATGTGATAATGTATACTCAAAAAAATCAATAAATTAAAAGATGAAGAGAAAATATATTAACAAGAAAACTCTGTATCTTCACTCCATTCTTCCCTGCATACTAAACTTTTGATACCCCATTTTATATTTTTATCACCTATCTCTTAACATATTAATGTAGGTATTATCTTCATTGTTTTCTAGTCTTTATACTTAAGATACAGATGACTTTTTTTTACTTTTTTATTTATATATGTTTGCAGGATATAAAGATTACATGCCTTGTGGGAAGTTAGTACATGCACATAACACAATAATTCTTTTTTCATTCCCTTCCTCTTCTCTCCCTCCTCTTCGCTCCATCTCTTCCCCTTTGAGAAAGATCTCTCTCCCTACTTCCTATTATCTTCTATTTATATTTTGGTTTTCTCATATGAGAGAAACCATGCAATAATTAAGCCTATGTGTCTGATTTACTTCATTTAACATTGTGGTCTCGAGGTACATCCATTTTTCTACTATTGACTCAAGTTCAGCCTTTATGGCAGAGTAGTACTTCACTGTCTGTAAATACCACATTTTCTTTATCCATTTATGTGTGTTTTGTTTTGGTTGGCTGGGTTTTTGTTTTTTTGTGGGGTTTTTTGCAGTACCGGAGATCGAACTCAGAACCTTCCCCTTGCAAGGCAGGTGCAGTGCCACTGAGCTAAATCCCCAGGCCCCATTTATCTGTTAATGGACATACAGCCTACTTCTGATTTAGCTATTACAAACTGTGCTGCACATGGATATGCATGTATCACTGTAACATGATGTCTTTAATTCTTGTGGGAAGATACCTAGAAGGGAAGTAACTGGGTCAAATGGCATTTCTAGTTTTAAGTTTCTGAGGAATCTCCACAGTTGTACTAGTTTACATTCCCACCAATAATGTAGATGGGGTCCTTTTTCTCCCTCAGCCTCGCCAGCATTTATTATTTGATTTCTTGATAGCCATTCTGGGGTAAGATGGGATCTCAGTGTTGTTTTAATTTGCATTTCTCTAATTGCCAGAGATTATTTATGTACTTCTTCATGTATTTATTCATCAGAGAGTGTCCAATTCATTTCAGTTACTCATTTTTTTGACTGGGTCTTTTATTTTGAGGTGGTCTAATTTTTTGAGTCCTTTATGATAAAGATGATTTATACATCATATTTACAATATTACAGCATTCAGAATTTGTATAATCACTCTTACCAGTGAGTTTTACATTCTTATTCATTAATGTCACTCTAACCACTTTTATTTGACATACTGCTGAAAATCCTAACCAGAGCAATCAGGCAAGAGAAAGAAATAAAGGGCATCTAAACTGGAAAAGTAGGAAGTCAAACTGTCTCTGTACATAAATGATATGATCTTATATTTAGAAAATTCCACCAAAAAAAACTATTAGAACTATATGAGTTCAGTAAAGTTGCATGATGCAAAATCTACATTCAAAAATCAATATTGATGCTATATGCTGATAGCATATTGTCTGAAATAGAAATCAAGAAAGGAATTTCATTTACAATACACAAAAAATATTCCAGAATTTAACTAAAGAGGTGAAAGATCTCTATAATAAAAGTTACAAAACATTCATGAAAAAAATTGAAAAGGACACAAAGAAGTAAAAAGAAACCTTGTGTTCATGTATTGGAAGCATATTACTAAAATGTCCATACGACCTAATGCAATTTACAGATTCAATTCAATCCTTAACAAAATACTAATGACAATCTCCATAGAACTTGAAAACACAATTCTAAAATTTATTATCTGGAACCACAAAAAAAAGAAATAGACAAGGCTATCTTGAGCAAAAAGAACAAAGCTGGAAGCATCATACTACTTGACTTCAAAACACATAATAAAGCTATAGAAATCAAAACTGCATGATAGTGGCATAAAAACAGACACATTGACCAATGGAACATGACAGAGAGCCTAGAAGTTACTCGTGCATCTACAGTAAACTTTTTTGACAAAGATGCTAAGAAAAGGCACTGGAGAAAGGACACTCATTTTAATAAATGGTACTCAGAAACTGGTCACCTACATGCAGAAGAATGAAACTAGCTGCCAGCTGCAAAAAATCAACTCAAACTGGATTAAAGACTTAAATGCTATAAATGAAACTATGAAACTACCAGAAGACAACACTGAGGAAACACTTCAGGATATTAGAATGGGCAAAGAATTTTTGAACAAGGCCCCAAAAGCATAAACTGACAAATGGAAGTACATCAAACTAAAAATCTTTTGTACAACAAAGGAAACAATCTACAGAGTAAACAGACAACATACAGAATAGAAAATATTTGCAATTTATCCGACAAGGAGTTGGTATCCAGAATACATAATGCCAAAAACTAAATATCAAAAAATAAATTGATTAAAAACTAGGCAATATATAAATAGACATTTCTCAAAAGAAGATATACAGGGACCAGGGGTTTAGCTCAGTGGTTCTGCCACCTGCCTCGTGAGCACAAGGTCCCGAGTTCAATCCCCGGAACAGAAAAAAAGAAGACATACAAACACCCAACACACACATGAAAAGATGTTTATCACCACTAATCATAAGGGAAATGCAAATCAAAATGAGATTACCCCACTCTGAAAAGATTAAAGATCACATGTGCCCAAAGGAAGCCCCTGTATACTATTAGAGGTAATGTAAGTTACTACAGCCTTATGACACACACTGTGGAGTTGCCTAAAGGAAATTAAAACCAGAACTACCATAAATCCCATTCTTGGATATATATCCAAATGAAATGAAATCAGTATATTGAACAAACATCTGCACTGCCATGTTATATGCAGCACTATTCACAACAGCCAAGAAATGGCAACAACCTGAGTGTCCATCAAATGACAGATGAATAAGGAAACCATCATTACTTATATATCCACAATGAAATGCTATTCAGCCATTAAAAAAAAACAATGAAATCCTGCCAACTGCATCAACATGGATGGAACTGGTGGTCACTATGCAAAGCCAGGCACAGACAAACAAGTACTGCATGATTTCACTCATATGTGCATTCAGGAAACACAGGCCACATAGAAGCTGAGTGTAGAATGGTCATTATCAGGGGCCAGGAAGAGTGAAGGGGGTGGGGGTAAGGAGTGGGGATAGTGATGGGGAAAGGTTCATCAATGGGTCCTAAGTTAAAGTTAGGAGCAAGAAGTTCTGGGATGCTATTTCCCAGAAAGGTGTAAACAGGTAACAATAATGTACTGTACATCTCAAAAAGCTAGAAGAAAGGACTTTGACCATTTCTAACTTAAAAGTATACAAATATTTGAGAGGATAAGTATGTTTAACCTGATTTAAACATTACCCGATGTATACATATACAGAAACATTATTTCACTAATACACTATTTATGTTTTTGTTATCAGTAAAAATTTAATTTTTTAAAGTTATTAAGATTTAATTAAGGTATTACTTTCTCCAGAAAGCTTTCCCTGAAACTACTCAACAGGATGAGTACTTTTCCTATATAATCCCATGAAGTCCAGTGCTACCATTGTATATTCCATACTGTATTATACAGATCTGCCTAAATATCTTAATTATTCAACAAGTGAGACTTTCATAAGTGCAGGCAGCATGTTTTATCTCTGTATTTCCAGAACAGCAGAGTAAATGCCAACTGTCACTTACTGAACAAAATTACCTTCATCATCAGCCAGTCAATATACCGAAAATCTGTATGACTTTTGTCTAGCAATCTAATAATCTTTCCTATTTCAAGTTATCAGTCTACTTATTCAATTTCAGTAAGTACAGACAGAAAATCCTCCCCTTAATAACTGCAAATTAAGAAAAATTGCAAAGCATACAAATAATTTTTAGGCATGACAAACACCTTTTATTTTTCACAATGTGAACACCAAAGGCACTATCCAATTAGCTCCAGAACATTTCCAGATCTTTGATCTATTAAACTGAAAGTTTTTTACAGGAACACCTGCAACAATAGAATATTAACATCAATCAATGTTAGCTTCACTATTTCTTGGTTTTTCTTTATATGTATCCAAGTTCTCCATCTTTAATTCATCTTCCTTTTTATATTGACTATATTCAATCTCTTTTTCTGGGTTTGGAATGGATTTCACCTTCGGTAGCAAGAAACATTCAGCATTTGAAACTTGCTCAGCAGTCAATGAACTTCTAAAATACATCAAACTACAGAGGAGGGATCTGACATTATCATCCTGCAAGGAAAAAGACTTTTTTTAAAAATAAAAAATTGAAACAAAAGGACAATCCTGTAATGAAGACTAAAACCTTTTTTCACTGATAGAAGCTAAAATCAAATTTTTCTATTTAAATTTTTTAAGATTCCCACCAAATTCAACCTATGTTTCATTGGAAAGGGTTATCTCCAGTAATAAAACAACAAAATTGAATTACACTGAAAAAAAGGTAAAAGAAAAAAGAATCACTGCTCAAGTCTCAAAAACAGTGAAATTCTGACATTTCATGATTTCCCCTTTTCCTTCTTTTATAAGGTACTAGGGTCAAGAATTTCGTACTATGAAAATCTCACACTCAAATTTCCCTGCCCAGAAGTGTAACTTTCTTCACCTTGTCAATTGTTTTTGGTCACAGTTTTGAAGTGATTATCTCTGGAAACTTTCTACCTCCACTACCACTATCATCATCATTGTGGGAGCCAGAATTTATCCTTTGCCAAGATTTCAAGTAACATTCTTTGTATTATCAAATGTAAACAACCCCAAGATGTTATTTTTCCATTAATTCCACCTCCCAAGGCACCTTAGTATGTCTTGTATTTACCCTTTGTGATTATTTCAATCAGAGCACATTATTACACTGAAAAAAAAAAAAAAACCTGTTCCTCAAAAACAAAAAAGTATATCTGGAACAAATTAAAAGTCTTACATTATTCTTAGACAAAAATGACTCTCATCACAAATGTGTTGGATTTCCCTAAGTTAATTTACAAAGTTTACAGGACTCCAATGAAAATACACTCAACTCTTCCTCCTTGAAACTAGGTCAGTTGACTGTAAAGGTCTTGAAGGCAAATAAGCAGGAATAGCCACAAAATCTCTGCTAAAATAGAAACAGAGAAGGAACTAGCTTTACCAAGTATTTTTTTTCTGATATTTTTGTGAATAAAACTATTTCTAACAAATTCACTTTCTTGTTGTTCATTACAAATTTATAAGAATACAATTAATTTTTGTATATTGATCTTACAACCTCCTTAATTCGTTCTAATAGCTCAGGACAAGGAATGATATCTACTCTCACCACTTCTATGCAACACTGCACAGAGATTCTAGCCATTTAGGCAAGAAAAGTAAAAATAAAATTCCAGATTGAAAAGGAGAAAGTAAAACTATCTCTCTTTACAAATGACATGGAAATATACACTAAAAACTTATGAGAATAAATTTAACAAAAGAAATTCAAAACACGTACTCTGAAAACCACAAATATTACTGAAGGAAATTATGTATGTAAGTAAGTGGAAAAGTATCTCATGTTAGGTGGCAACACTCCCCAAACTGATCCATAGATTGAAAACAATTCTTTTCAGAATCTTGTGTGTGTTTGGGGTAGAGGTAAGAGTTCTTGGGACAGAACTCAGGACCTCATATATGCTAGGCATGCACTCTAGTGCTGAACTACATCCCCAGCCCTTTTTAAAATTTGTATTTTGGTAAATAATCTCAGTAAGTTACCCAGGCTGGCCTCAAACTTAGCCTCCTATCTCACCCTCAAGTAGCTAGGATTACAGGCATGTACCACCATATCCAGCCTTATCAGAATCTTAATTGACTTCACTGTAGAAAGTGACCAGCTAATTCTGAAATTCACATGGAATTTCCAAGGATTTAGGACAAACAATCCTGAAAACCCTGAAAAAAACAATAAAGCAGAAGAATACAAATTTCTCCATTTCAAAACTGACTACAAAGTAATAGTAATCAAAATAATATGATAGTGACAAAATAGCAGATATAGACAGTTGGTCCTTGACTTATGATGGCTCAACTTAAAATTTACTTTACAATGGTAGAAAAATGATATGCCTTCAATAGAAACCATACTTCATATGTTTAATTTTTATCTTTTCCCAGATTAGAAATGTGCTCTGTCATGATGCTGAACAGCTACACTAAGCCACAGCTCCCAGTCAACCACATGTCCATGAAGGTAACCAAGCAATGGTCTACTGTTTTCTGTGTTGTTAAGCTATGACATTCAGTAGGTTAGGTGTATAAATGCTATTATGGCTTGTATCTAGATGTCCCCCCAAAGCCTCATGTGCTCGTAGGTGGGGCTTTTCGGAGCTGGCTGGATCTAGGATTAATACTAATGGGATTAAAGATGTGTGGTTCTAAATTAGTCTACTGATTAGAATTAGTAATTATTTCTAGGTGTAGATAAGGAGAAGGCTCACCTTGAGTATGAGTGGCACCACCCAAAAGGCTTATAACCTGGATAGGATGAAGGAAAAGGGAGGTTTGCACCGCTGCCGCTCCCTTCTCTACCATGGACCTTTCTCCTCTGCCATGCCCTGCTGCCATGCCACCCTGCCTTCGAACTAGCTGACTATGGGCTGAAACCTCTACAAACTGTGAGCAAAATAAACCTTTTCTCCTTTAACTTGTGGGTGTTGGGTATTTGTCTCAGCAATGAACAAAGTAAGACAAATGCATTTTCAACTTACCATATTTTCAAGTTATGATGGGCTTATCAAGATGTAACCCCATCAAAAGTTAAAAGCCATCTGTAGACCAATGGAATAGAATTCAGAGTATAGAGGTAAACTCATATATCCATGGTCAACTGATTTCAACAAGGATGCCAACACAATTCAGTGAAAAAGAGTAGTCTCTTCAACAGATGGTGCTGGTATAGCTGGGTAGCTGGTTCTAGCAGAAAAATGAAGCTAGACCCTTATTTCAACTCAAATAGATTAAAAAGCTAGATATAAGAGTTAAAATTATAAAACTCTAAGAAAAAATATAGAGGTAAATATCTAACATATTTTTGTTTTGAGAAAGGCTCCAGGCTGTTCTGGAACTATGTATCCCAGCTAGCCTTCAACTCATAATCCTGCCTTGGTCTCCCAAGTGCTGGGATTACAGGCTTCTACTAATGCATCCCACTTTGTGACTTCAGATTTGGCAAAAGACTTTTAGATATGATACCAAAAGCACATGCAACAAAGAAAAACTGGCTTAATGAAAATTAGAAACTTTCATGCTTCAAAGGACACTTAAAAAGAAAATTAAACAGCACCCACAGAATGGGGGAAAATATTTGCAAACTATATATCTATCTAATCAGGAACTTGTATCAAAATATGTAAGCAAATTATACAACTCAACAATAGAAATACAACCCAATTTAAAAAGAGAAAAAGGATCCAAATAGGGATTTCTCCAAGAAAGACATACGAGTGGCATATAAGCACAGGAAAATATGGTCAGCATCATTAATTACCAGAGAAGTATAAATCAATACTATAATGTGATAATAATTCACACTCACTAAGATAGCTACAATCAAAAGTCTGATAAGTGTTGATGAGGAAAAACTGTAACCCTAAGTGTAAAATAGTGTAACTGCTTTGGAAGATAGTTCATCAGTTCCTTAAACAAACAGTTGTACTATGACCCAAGAGTTCTACTCCTGGGTATATATATCCAAGAGAAATTAAAACATTTGTCCACTCAAAAATCTGTATACAAGTGTTTATAGTTAGCATTATTCATAATATCCAAAAGGCAGAAAGAACCTTAGTTACTTTTCTCATTGCTGAGACCAAACACCTGACACCCAAAGTTAAAGGAGAAAAGTTTATTTTAGCTTACAGTTTGTAGAGGTTTCAGTTGTGCTCACTTCGGCAGCACATATACTAAAATTGTAGAGGTTTCAGTCCACAGTCGGCTGGCTCCAAGGCAGGGTGGCATGGCAAAGGGGCATCGCAAAGGAGAAACAGGCCATGGCATAGGCAGGCAGGAGGCAGCAACAGGAAGTAGTGAGTCTACCTATCCCTTTTATCCCATCCAGGCTACAAGCCTTTTGGATGGTACCACCCACACCCAGAGTGGGGCATTTGTCTTCAGTAAATCTATTCAGACATACCCAGAAGAATGCTAATTCCAATCAGCAGATTAATTTAGTACCACACACCCTTAATCCCAGTATCACACGAACTAGATCCAGCCAGCTCTGGAAAAACCCCACCTATGAGCACATGAGGCTTTGGGGGAGTATCTAGATACAAGCTATAACAGAACCAAATGTCCATCAACAGATAAATGGAACTGGTTTTAAATCTATTTGATGGAATGTTACTTGGCCATAAGAAGGAATAAAGTATTAATTCTAGAATTCGAATGAATCTTGAAAACATTGTGCTAAATGAAAGCACCTAGTTCACATTAATTATATGATTCCATTCATATGAACGTCCACAGTAGGGAAATCTGTGAACACAAAAAATGTCCAGTGGTTAATTAGAGATAGAGTAGGGAAATGGAGATACTGGGAGAGGATAATTAAAAAGTATATGGAGGTTTCTTTTTTTTTTTTTGGTACCCAGGATAGAACTCAGGACCTTGCTCTTAAGAGGCAGGCGCGGTGCCACTAAGCTAAATCCCCAGCCCTGGTTTCTTTTTGAGTTGAAAATGTCCTACAATTGTGATGGCTGCACATATCTATGAATATGCAAAAACATTAACGAGTTGTATACCCTAAATGGATGAACTGATAGGTAGATTCTTAATAAAACTGTTTTAAAGTTATTAAAAATCATCATTGAATGACATGCCATATTTCATTGAATTTAAGACCCATTAAAATACTAAGGAAATCAAAATACTGCCAAACTACAAACTATGATTAAAAGTCTCCAATTATACATTTCAATTCTAGAAATATTAAATTGTTAAAAATAATTCATAATAAAAGTCTATTTTGAGTAAAATAATAATAAAGTCTTAAATAAAAGGAAAAGTATTTTTCCAATGACAAAAGAAAGTATATCATTAACATAGCAATTCTCTTTCAAACTAACCTATGAACTCAACATGATTCCAACTGTCAACTATTTTCAGAGAACTAAACAAGTTGGTGCCAAAATTCATATGGAAGAATAAAGTCCCAGTATCATGCAAGATGACATTACAAGGAAAATACAAGGGAAGAAAGCCAAAGCCTTCCATTACAGATATAGTATCAACAAAAGTACAATACTGGTATATGTTCAAAAACAAGTTAGTAGAATAGAAGAGTCCAAAATAGATTAATATGTGCAAACATGGCACAAGATAGAGGGGAATTATTAATCCAGGAAAAGCTGACAGACTATTCAATGAACAGTACTGGACTACCTATCTATCCATATGTAAAAATATAAAATTACATCCTCACTTCATATTATACACAAAAATGAATTTGAGTCTCTTCCCTGACTTACAAATCACATAAAAATTCCAAAATTTTTTTTTTTTTGGAACCGGGGATCAAACTTGGGTCCTTGCACTTGCGCAGCAGGCGGCGAAACCACTGAGCTAAATCCCCGGCCCCAAAACTTTTTTTAAATGTAATGAAAGATAATAATCTACTTTTTTAAAAATGATGCATAGACTTTTCTGAAGAGATCATTAAGAAGCTAGCAATAACACTGGTGTTTCTGGGGAATGAAACTGGGTAGCTAAGGGACAGGCAGATTACTTATTATAATATGTACTTCCTTTTGTAACTTTTGAGTTATGCATGACACATATATGAAGAAACTGATCTTAAAATAAACAATAAGTTATACAATAGTGAAATGGGTTGCCCTGAACTTAGAAGTAGTTTTGCAGAGGCTGAGGCCATCTGTTGTAGATATTACTAAAGGAATTTTGCTGGAAGATAGAGATGATAAATTAACTCTTTCAAGGGCCTGATCTCTAGAATTCACATTCTTCTCCGATTGTGGTATGACATTTGTAATGTCCAGACTACAACCCTGGCTTTGTTTGATAACTAAATATGATCACAAAATGCAAATGCAATCAAAGGCAATCCCATTCCTAGCATTAATGGTTACTTCATATCTTAGAATCAAATAGTACATGAGCCAAGGATTCTTACACAGTAATTTGATGTCCATGAGTACCTAACACAAGGACTTTGTATTTATTCATCCTCATTTACACACAGTGAGCAGAGTACTAAGCACATGGGTGGCAGATTATACTTTATGGTAGACAAAGTCACTGTCGCAAATGATTACAACCTCCTGGTATTCATGACCTTATGTAATCTCCTTACCTTGAGAATAGCCTGCACCTCAAGAATTGTTATCAAACGAAGACAATAGAGTAAAAGTGATAAAATACCACTTCTGTGATTTGGATCTGAAAAACTTTAACTTCTGTCCAGCAAATACACTCTCTTTTGCCTTCTCTGTTTATACACTTTCATGAAATAAGCTGCCATGATGAAAACATGGCAAAGCAAGAGCAACTTATGGCCAACAACTAGAATAGAACTGAGGCCATTCTCCCAACAACAAACTTAAGGAAACTGAATCTTGTGAATGATGCTGGGTAACATCTTTGCCCAGTCATGCTTTAAGTAACTATAGCCCAGATAACAACCTGATTGCAGCCTGTGAAAGATCCTGAAAGCAGAGGACTAAATAAGCTTTACCAAGATTCCTGACTTACAAAATGGTAGGATAGTGTGTTTTAAGTGACTATATTTTAGAATAACTTGATAGAAGGTAATTTTTCTATCAAATCTAAAAATACAAAGGTTCTAGGTATTCACTTTGGGTGAAGTGTAACCTCTGATGTAATATTACTTAATAGCAAGAAATATTAGCCATATTCAACACTAAACTTTTATTAACCTTGTTATCTCATTATCCAGGAGTAGCTGGGAAGTATAATACATACATTCATAATCTCTCAAAAATAGTCTCAAATACATTTTACTACTACCCAGGAAGTGTAGCAAGGCTCCAACACATTATTTCTAAAGTGTTAAAAAAATTCATGAGATATTAGAAGTTATTATAAGACAAAGTATTTTTGTGGTCCAAAATACACGAGTATGATCATAAAATTATATGTATTCCTTCACTGTAGTTCAAACTATCAAAATACCATGGGAACTTTTAGAACCAGACAATTATATTATCATTTAACTTTCAGATAATCTAGTCATAGTGGGTTGCCCCTTTATATGAAGAAATAAAAATTAACTTTCTCCAAATTACTTTCCTCATAGTCTATTTATAGATCTTGGTTGTTTATTTGTTCATTTTTTTTTTTTTTTTTGGTACTGGGGATCGAACTCAGGACCTTGCGCTTCCAAGGCAGGCTTCAGAACCACTGAGCTAAATCCCCGGCCCCCCATATTTCTAAATTATTAATTTTATTTTCATTTCTAGAATCCTTGTAATCTAGCACCTAATCTAACCCATGGGACAGAAAAGTACTCAAAATATTTTGGCTGAAAACACATGAATGACAAAACTATCTCAAAAACACACATGAATTACAGAGAAAAAAAACATAGGTACTTATTGGAACATATATAAACAATATTTTTCCTAATTTTCACTTGATGATTTATATAATCTATGTGACAAATATATAACAGTAATATTAAATTATCTAACACTGGTGTAAGTCATGCACTTGAATTTTTTGCAGTACTCCTTTACTACAAATGCTACTTCAGATTCTTATAAAAATTAGGGAAAACTCTTAGTCAAATACTTAAGTTTACATTATTATACATGTTTCACACCAGTAAATGACAAAAAGTTCACATACCAAATGAAACTGATCCACTTTGGGGATTCCATCTTCATTTGTCTCAAATTCCTGATTTTGAACAAAAAGCTGTAACACAAGGGAAAAAAATGAAAGACTCTCCATGTATCAAAGGATTAGTAAGTACTAATCCTATAGAAGAGTCAAATCTGGAACTCTTTAAATTCTGGTGAATAGAGAGGAGCTCATTTTAAAAAGCACATTAACTCGGGCCAGGGATTTAGCTCAGTGGCATGGCGCATGCCTCGAAAATGCAATGTCCCTGAGTTCAATCCCCAGTAACAAAAAAAAAGCACATTAACTACTGCAGAACAAAAACACTCTGATAATACCTACCCATTTATTACAAGAAACCATATGGTTCCTGAGGCTCCTAAAATATCAATCATAGGAGATACACACTATAAACACTTTAAAAAACTATTAAATATGGAGAATTGGTTACATATACACAGATACTGAGTCCCATGTATTCATCAACCAGCCATAACAATCATCAATAATCATTTTTGTCCTATGCACAAACCCATATATATTATCTTTGAGGAAAAACTTATGCATCTCATAATTTCATCTGTAAATATTTTAGTATATATCTCTAAAAGGTACATATATTTTTGACATAACCACAATATTTTACTTTTTTACAATTTACTAAACCATATTCAAATGTTAGAAGCACTGTAATTACTACAAATCTGGAAATGCCATAAAATACAACCAAAGGAAAATTTTGAAAGGTCAAAAGAGGAAGTCAAACTGTTTATGAAGACCCCAAGAATAGAAGAACAAAATAGCAACAGGTTATCTTATACCCCACCACCAAAAGCAAGAGTTATGCAGGCTTGGTGTTTTTCAACCCCCCAAGCTAGCAACAGAAAGCAGCATAGGCAAGTTCATTCTTTCCTGAATTTAACAGGAATGCCACCAACACTAACAAGTAAGCCTGAGAGAAACAGTAAGGGTGTTCACTTGAAAACTCAAGGGCAGAGGCACTAATAGAGGAAATCATGCCACAAGAGGCTGGTCCTGTAAGTACACTCTAACCTCTATAAGCAGAACGATCCCACTAAAACAAGTGGCCAAGGAAGTATTCTCCATCTGCCACAGAAGGGAGTAGAAGGAGTATCTGCTACAACAGGCACCCAGCTCAAAAAGCTTTATCCATAAACCAAAGACTCCATTCCCATATTTAGAAGCACCAGGCAGCTCAGCCTTGGAAAGTTATTTTCCTTCCTCAAACACAAGAAGCAACACGCAATAAGCCACACAGATTAAAATATAACTGAAAAAGCTATCAAAATGAGATGGCCATTAAAACTGTGTTTAGAAAGTAATTTAGGACTTCTATATTAAATCGAAATGACATAACTAACTGCTAAAATAAAAAGTTCAACAGTGCAAGGTCCTGAGTTCGATCCCTGGTTCAAAAAAAAAAAGTTCAACAGGATCCATAATCCATTAAAATAGTAGCCAAATGTCCAGGATACACGACATTAAAATTAAAATCACGACATTCAAATAACCAAGAAAAACCACAACTACAGTGAGAAACTGAAATCAACAGCAGAATGAAGCATATGTTGTAATTATCTTACAAGAACTTGAAAACAATCATCATAAAAATGTCTTAATAATTGTAATTTTTCTAGAGTAAATGAAAAAATGGAATAGCCCAGTAAAGAAAGAGAAGTTATTTTTTTTAAATAATCAAAATTTTAAAACTGGATGGAAGGCCGGGGATTTAGCTGAGTGGTTCTGCCACGTGCCTCACAAGCACAAGAACCCGAGTTCGATCCCCCATACCAAAAAAAGAAAAACTGGATGGATACTCAGAAAATGGAAAGATATTTCCTTTTCTCAGATAGGCAGAACCAATATTGGCAAAAAAGGCATACTTCCAAAATTGATACACAGATTTAATGCAATCTCACACAAAATACCAATAGAATTCCTCACAAAACTAGAGAAAACAATCCTAAAAATCCTATGAACCAGAAGAGATCCAGGATAACACAAGCAAACCTGAGTAACAACAGCAAAGCAGGAGGTACAACAATCCTGGACTTAAGCTATACTACAAAGATACAATGATTATAAAAACAGCACAATACGGCACAAAAAAGACATGTAGATCAGTAAAACAGAATACAAGATGTAGGAAAGAATCCTAAGAATATTCACCCATCTGATGTTTGACAAATGGAAGAAAAACCTAACACTGGAGAAAACATAGGCTCTTTAACAAATGGTTCTGGGAATACTTGCTATCCACATGCAGAAAGTAAATCTAGACCCATATTTTTCATTATAAACTAAAACTAAATCAAAATGGATCAAAGATATAAATATTAAAACATAAGCAATCTGCTAGAAAATAAAGTAACAATTTGAAGACATGGGCACAAGTAAGGACTTTTTAAACAGAACTTCAACTACACAAGAAATAACATCAAGAATCAACAAATGAGATTAGATTACATTAAAAATCTTCTGCAGAGCAAAGGAAACAACTAAGAGTTAAGAGATAAGCTACAAAATGGGGGAAAAAATTTGCCAGCTACTCCTCAAAGGACTAATATCTAGAACATATAAAGAACTCAAAAAAATTAGACCCCCCCCAAAAAAAATAAAAGGCCCAGTCAACAAATGGTCAACCAAAATGAATAGACACTTCTCAGAAGAAGTACAAATGGCCAATATATACATTAAAAAAATGTTCAACATTGTTGGCACTAGAGAAATGCAAATTAAAACAACACTGAGATTCCACCTTACTCCAGAGAGAATGGCCACCACCAAGAAATCAAATAATAAATTCTGGAGAGGCTGCAGGGAAAAAAGAACCCTTCTACAACACAGTTGCCAGGAAAGTACTAGTAAAACTACTATGGAAATCAGTAGTGGAGTTTCCTCAAAAACTGAAACTAAACTTTTAAATTTTGATGAATTATTCTTTTTATGGCTGTTTTCTGTGTCCTACTTAAATATTTTCAATATTCAAAATCAGTAAGATTTTTTTCCTGTTACCTTCTAGAAGTTTTAGAAAATTCAGTTTTGCATTTAGGTTTAATACACATTTTGAGTTTGTTTTTATACATGGTGTGCAGATGAATCAAAGCTTATTCTTTGCATACGGCTACCCATTTGTTCTAGAACCACTTATTTTAAAGACACTCCATTCAGACAGAAAACCACCTTGGCATCTTTGTCAAAAGTCAATTGATCAGATATAGGCAGGTTTATTTCCACTGTCCTATTCTGTTCCATTCATTTATATGTCTAACTTTATACCACTGTCATACTGTCTTAATTTATTGTAACTTTTTTATTAAGTCTTGAAATCAGGTAGTGTAAATCCTCTAATTTTGTTCTTTTTCAAAATTCCTTTCTTTTAGGGGCCAGGGATTTAGCTCAAGTGGTTTCGCCGCCTGCTGCACAAGCACAAGGACCTGAGTTTGATCCCCTGCACCAAAAAAAAAAAAAAATCCTTTCTTTATCCCACATCCTTGGCATTTTTTTATAAATTACAGAATCTAACTGCCAAAAAAAACCCCAGCATTTTTGTTGAAACTGCACTGAATCTACAGGCCAATCTGAGAAGGACTGACATTTTAAACAAGGCTTTCAGTCCATCAGTACAGTGTATCTCTTTATCCAAGTCTTCTATAATTTCTCTCAGAAATGTTTTGTAGTTTTCAGTGTAACAGGCATTATACCTTTTATTAAATTTGTCAAAAATTCCTTATTTTTGATACTTTTGTAAATAATTTTTAAATTTCAGTTTCCTATTATTTGTTTCTAGTATATAAAAGTACAATTACACTGAAATTAAAACTGTTACCTTTCTAAATTCATGTTAGGTCTAGTAGTTTTTATGCATATTCCTAGACATTTTTTGTTGATCCTTGGGCTAGAACCTCCAGTACAATGTTGATTAGAAAAACAGATATTCTTCCCTTGTTAATATTTAATCCCTCATAATTCTTAAACCATGAGTAAGAAAGTTACTTAGTTTTCAATGAGAGTGGAAACATCTACCCAGGGGTCATTTAGAACTTATTTGCCACATACCCATGAACTATTTCCAGCTTAACATAGTACAAAATTATCTTCGTTGTTAATCCTGACTTTAACAAAACTATAACACCTATAATAGATATCAAGTTAAATTATAGAAAGTACACAATAGGTAATAGGAAGTACATCAACAGTTTATGATAAAAACTAAAATAAAAACCTACTAAAAGTCTACCACTGAAGAGTAACATATTAGGGAGAATACCATAATCACCATTTTACTTAGTGAAATATAAAGTGACTGATCCATTTCAAAAAATAACATACCCACAATAAAAGGCAGCCATATGCATATAAGTCTGAACTTGGAGAAGGAGGTTTCCCCATTTTCAATTCGGGTGATGTCAAACTCAAGCCACCAACTGTCATGTTCACTGAAGCTCGCTGACTCTACAAAAACAGTATTGTATTTTGAATATTTTAGGGGAAACACAGTTAAGGTAGCTTTATATGAAGTATTCTGCATTTAATTAATTAAAAGTTTCATTTGAAATATTTCATTCTATTGGTCTCAAATACTGTTACTGAATTTCTGCTTCTATAAAGTGCTCTTAAAATCAGTTTCAAAATTGACACTGAAATTTTCGCTACAATCTGATTATAAAATAGGATAGATTAAAAACTAGCAATCATTGATTCTTTGATTACTGGTACTCTGGTGTTCTTAATAAATTTCACAAGGGTAAAGCAGCAGTATTATTTTCTAATTCTGAAAATTTTTAATTGTTTTAAACTGAAATTCTACAAAATTGTTTACTTACTGTTTTCTAAATATACCATCTGTGACATGTTAAAGGATGGGCAGTGACAGCAATACTACCCTTAAATTCAGCCAGACCTTAGCTGTAATCCCTTCTCTTCTATTTGCTGTGTGATGCAGGCTTTAACCTCTTAAAACCTAAATTAATCTTTATAATGGAAATAATATCTACTCTATAGTTATAATTAGCACAATCCTCAGTATATATCACTAAATGTTAACTGTATCTTTACACCTATCTTCTCCACTTACTACCTTTATTTTTGCTTCTCAAAGTATAGTTCAAAGACTAGCAGCTAAGGTATCAACTGGAAACTTGTTAAGGTGCAGAATCTATATCCTAGAAATGTTGAAAATTAATTTGCATTTAAACAAGACTCCCAGGTGATTTATATGACTGTAAATTTTTCTAAAACTAAATGATTTTGATTATGGACTACTTTCCAAATTTCTCTTCCTGATTTAATATATTTTTATCTGAATGTAGTATGAAAAATGTAGCAAAATTGTGTTTAATCAGTATTTCAGAGTAAATAACTTTAACTGAAGATTTCAATAGTGTTTTGCTTAATAACAACAGGTGACAAGTGAGTATAAAAGAGGAAGAGTAATTCTTGGAGTAGTTATTTCTACAGCTGTACAAATGTTATACTTAAAGTGATCAGAATTCCTAAAAATTGAGAACTTTTTTTGCTTTAAAATTTATTTTTTTAGAAACAGGGTTTCACTAACTAGTCTGGGCTGGCCTAGAACTCATCCTGGAACTTATGATCCTCCTGCCTCAGCCTCCAGAGTGCTGAGATTAGAAGGTATGTGCCACCATGCCCAGAAGAGAAGTTTCTGAAACGCAGAATTTAGTAATTTTTCTTAGGCTAGCATCTTAATTCTCAGATAAACTATGATAAATATCACAGCAAATCAGTCTGTATTAATCCTGCATGATCTGGCTTTTGACTAGTTTTGTATTTTCACTTTTTCATCATTTTGAGCTACCATATAAAAGCTATTGAGATAACATTTATAATGGTGGCATTACCCTATGATTTGCAGGTGACCAAAGTATAAAGCATTATGACATACAGTATTCAAAAGGAATTGCTCAGGTAATTAAAGTTGTAGGGATGTGGAAAAACTAGAATCTTTATACATCATTTAAGAGAATGCAAAATGATTCACATTGAGAAAGTTAAATTCCTCAAAAAAAAAGTCACTATATAAACTAGTAATTTGCCTCCCAAGAGAAATGAAAACATGTTTACATAAAAACTTGTACACTAATATTCACAGCAACATCATCCATGACAAGCAGAAAATATAAATCCAAACATCCCATCAACTGATAAATGAACAAAACATGACATACACATACAATGCAATATTAGGACAAAAAATGAACTTTGAAAATGTTGTGGAAGTAAAATATGCCAATCATAAAAGGCCACATATTGTATGATTTTATTTATATGAGGTGTCCAGAATAACCAAATCCATAGATATAGAAGTGTATTATTAGTTTTCTTAGCCTGACTAACAGGAGAAATGGACAATGACTGCTAATCAGTAGAGCACTTCTTTTGGGGAGTGATAAAAAATATTCCAGAGCTTGGCATGTTGGTGCATGCCTGTAATTCCAGCATTCAAGAAGCTGAGACAGGTGGATCACTGCCAAGTTAGTGGTCACCCCAGGGTACATAGTGAGTTCAAGGCCAGCCTGAACTACATATACTCTGTCTCAAAAAAAAAAACTTCTAGAATTAGGTAGTAATGATCAATGTACAACTTTATGAATATACTAAAAACTACAACTGATTTGTATACTTTATGATATGTTTATATCTAAATAAGGCTGTTACTTTCAAAATAGAACTGCTGACTTAGCCATTTCAACTGTGTACATATTTCAAAATATGTTGTACATAAGTATATAATTTATTTCTCAATTAAAATAAATAAGAAACTGTTCTCACATGATCATGTATACTTTGAGATTCTATCAAAAATAAAAATTCTATCAAAAAATATTTACATGTTCTTAATTATTTGATCTTTGCTACTTTTATAAAGTAGCTATTCTGAGGTAACATGGCACCACATTAACAGCCATTGTAGTTGAACCAGTAAAACTAAATGAAAAAGCCCAAGATTCCCAGATTTTTGAAAATGCACATTATAATAAAAAAACAGCTAAGTATGTATATTTAAATTAAATGTATGATGGAGAGAGGACACCAGCAGAGGGAAATTCTTGCATAATTTCTAGCAACTGAATGTTTTCAGATGATGATAAAATAATTAATGATTAATGTTGTCAATACCATTTAGTATAATGTCAGGTTGCTCCTAAGATTTTTGATTAAAATATACAATGCAAAGGGCCAGGGATTTAGCTCAGTGGCACCGCACCTGCCTCACAAGCGCAAGGTCCTGAGTTTTATCGCCGGTACCAAAAAAAATACACACATACACACACACACACGCAATGCAAGAACTTATAAACTCTTATTCTATCACCTAGTTGATAGCAAATAACTGCTTACAGAACATGACACACTTTAACTGAATGTACAGGTCCTACAATAAATTACCATATCATGCTGAACTACTACTCAATGATATTAAATGAAGTCGAGAATTTATCTGTAAGATTATGACATTTTACCACAGATTTGGTGAAATCAAAATCTCCAACAATTCCTTGTTCACGATTTAAAGCAAATACATTGTTCTGATGAAGTGATCCATGAATTATGTCGGCTTTGTGCAATGTATGTAGGCCCTGGGCAACACCTTTCATAACCTTTAAAGCTTCCTATAGATAAGTACACAGAAAAGAGGTTAGAATATAGAAAATCTTTTAATACATGAATCTTTTCTCTAATAAAGACTGTTCTAGAGGTAAGTAAAGCTTCCTCCAAATGAACTTTTACTAAGAATACGGCAAAAAGAATTAAAGGTGAGATGAAGCCTGGATTATTTGACTGGTGACCATGTGTGTGTATGTGTAGTCTGCAGTTTCTAAGAAAACTTAGGTAACAACCATGAAAAGCAGCTGGAAAAGAAGCTTAAATAGCATAAAGTAGATAGAATCATGGCCTCCTTTATTGTTATTAACATACTAATTCTAAATTTACAGTGATAAAAATTAAAGCTGTCAATTTACATATAGCAGACTTAATAGTTATAAGCTTAGGCTTGGAACCAAAAAGATCTAATTTCAAGTTCCAACTCTACCTCTGGCTGAGGGACTCTACAAGTCACTTCATCACTCTAAGCCTCACTTTTTTCATCTGTATAACAGGATAACACTCACATCAAAGGGCTTATGTGACAGAGTAACACAAGTCAAAATTTTACATCGTATATCATGCAGTATAACCTAGATAAATATTAAGTGTTAAATATTAGGTGCTATTTTCTCATTTAATATATCCATGGAAAGTGTGTTTTTACTTACTTCTGATGATAAAGGCATACTGGCCTGAATAACACTCAGGTTTGCCCTAGGATAGTATGGGACCATGAGATAAGCCACAGGATCAGACTAAGAAGCAAAGCAGAGAATGTGACTCAAAGCAAAAATTTAACGTTTTTAGTATACACTGATTCTATAAGACAATTTTTGTTCTTTGTTAAAAAGAATTAAAAACAAAAAAAGAATTAATTACTACTCTAAAATTTGGAGTCAAAACTTACTTTAAATAAAATGTTTTCTGTAAAAGTTTAGCATAAGAACTGATTTACCTTACACAAAAACAGGAATACTAATGGCAGTAAGCCAGACTCTTCTTTGGCTTCTCTCCAAGCTCTGTGATAGGTGGCTGCTCTTTGAATCACCCTGGCTTCTGTGTCTACATCCACAGAATAGCCCTTGCATAAAAAAACAGGCACTTGTAATTTCAAAATTAAAAATTCCACTCAAATTATACATCACTCAAATGTAATAAATGATTTTATGTATGTTTAATTAGGGCTTATTTTATTTTTTTAATTTTATAAGTACTTTGTCTATCTGCTTTGAATGTTATAATTTGGAAAGGAAAAAAGCTTACTATAATGTAAGCAACTAAGGCCAACTTAAATATTCTATTATAATGATTAACAAACAGTTTCCCGTATCAATCACAAGGAGAAAATTAAAAAGCAGACTGTGCTGACAACATGGATGAGATTTTGAAGAGAAATCTAAGAGAAGCAAAACTTTCAAAAAGATGTTAGATAAAATATAGTAAGTTCACCCCAAAAAAGGAAAGCAAGTACATATTAAAAGCAGGTACTATTTGGGGCAATGTGGGATACTTTCCAGTCAAAATTAGTTTTGACAACCATACTGGAGAAACAATCATCGTGTCAGTAAACCTACATACTTTAGAAAACAAAATAATGGGTTTTTTCTTTCCTAAAACATAGCACCACCACTCCCCTTTATACTTCCCAATCTCCTACAAATCAGAATTTACTATTACCTTTAAAAGAACAGTCTGCCCATTGACTTCAGAGCGTACCAAAGGACGCTTTCTGCTAAGTTCCTTCATGGGCTCAGCATCAAGAATATCTCGTTCTAAGCTCATAGTAAGAAGACCACCAGAGTTCTAGGCACAAATTTTATTACAGATGATGAATCAAAAAATCCTACCATTTTTAAATCATCAACATAGTTAGCTACATGCTATTAGATAGAATGAAAACCATCAACCCTATTTTAAAAACAATAAAATAAAAAATGTTTAAAGTTTCATATTTTTCCTAGTTTCTCACCCTAAGACTCCTTCCATCCACAGTGTAATCACCCTACATTAAATTATTGCTATAGTTCTAGAACAGACCCTAGAAATGCCTGGGATTAACCACCCATGTTTCTAAGGGAACCTAATGGTTACTTGAAAAAATCTCGTATGCTTCCTAAAAATATTTAAAATAGTGACAAATAAAAAGGTGGTTGTAGAATCTTCATAATCTGAAGATTATTTGTACTATGAAGTAATTCTAGCACTTCTGCCTCTGCCTAAAGTCCTTAAAGGTGAAAATGGTTTTTAATTCTACTAGATATTTCTGCTACTTTCTAAAGGAATAATATTGCACACTTAAATCTGATATAACATTTCAAATCAAACTAAGTTTTACTGCAATGTAGTTTTAGTAACACAGTCTTCAGATATTTTCTAGTTTAAGTGTTGTTAGTATATTTAATCCATTAATACATAATCAACCTCCAAAAGATTCCCAAGGATACATCACAATTAAACATTTTACAGTCATCAAAGGCTTCCATAAACCTCGATTCAAACCTTTTATAATCTATAATAAAGTAAAGTTTTTAAAAATTAATTTTCAAGTCTTCTGTTGCTGCACATAATTACATACTATTCAAGTCAGTCTCTAAGCTAAACAGTTGCAAGGAAAAACATCATTTTAAAGTTTACCCTGGAAAGACTAATTTTTTAATTAATTAGAGAACTTTCATCTTACATATTTATGAAAATAAATATGTTCATGAAAATAAAATCATAAGTACCCCTTTTTATACTATATTTATTATCATGGACTTAATGACAATCTTAAAGAATAAATACAGTTGGCCACACCCATGAGAATTCAACCAACTGCAAACTGAAAATATTCTTTAAAAACTGTATGTCTGAATGTGCACTTTTTTATCATTCTCTAAGTGACACCAAATTAAAACTATTTAAATACCATTTACTTTGTAGTAAGTATTATAAATAGATTAGAGATAATCTGAAGTACATAACAGGATACACATAGGCTATATGCAAATATTAAGCCATTTTATAGAAGAAACTTTTGGTAAAGGCTGGGGAAGGAGGAGCCTAGAACCAGTGCCCCATGGATACCAAGTAACAGCTGTACCTCATCTAGCTCCTTATCCTTTGCAGAAAATATAAAACACAGAGGTAACAAATTTTTCCCTGAGCACCAGAATTTACCGATCCCACTCCATATTGCCCCTACTACGCTAATCTCCTTGCCTTTGAATTTTGCCTGCCCAGCAAACCAAACCCACTTCAAAATATCTAACTTAACCTACTTCTTTCAAAATTTTTTGCCCGCTGGGTTAACCTAAAAGACACATTGTGTTTAAATTCCTCATAGCTAGCAGAATTCTAGCTATTCCTCATAGCTAGCAGTACTCTTGAAACAGGAGTTAAATTTTTATCACTTCAAAATTAAATATCTAACTGGATAATTCAATAACATAGCAGGACCCTGCATGGCTGTTAATCCTGATGGTCAATCTCATTGGATTAAGAAACACCTAGCAGATTAGTAGAGCACACTCCTGGATGTGGGTCACAGAGCTGCAGCCTTGCGCAGTATATATGGTTTTCTACATGTTCCTCTCATGCTGCTCCCCTGCTGTCCCCCAGCCACCATAAACTAAGCAGCTTTGCTCTGTCACACCTTGCTGACATGATGTTCCTGTCTTAGAGCCAGGTAACTATGAACTGAATACTCTTCCTTTTAAATTGTATTAGATATTGTGTCCAGCAATGAGAAAACTAAACCCCTGTCTCAAAATAAAAAAATAAGAAAAGGGCTGGGGACATAGCTCAGTAGAAAGGCCCTGGGTTCAATCCCCAACACTGTAAAATTTAATTTATTAATTAAAAAGATAAGATATGGTGGCTCATGCCCACAACCTCAGCACTGTGGGAGGCTACAGCAGGTGGATCAAAAGTTTGAGCACAGAGCTGGGCATGGTGGTGCATACCTGTAATCCCAGCACTTGGAAGGCTGCGGCAGGAAGATTGCTGCAAGTTCAAGGCCAGCCTGAACTATATGGTGAGACCTTGTCTCCAAAAAAAGTTTGAGTCCAGTCTGGGCAACTTAGTGATTTAGGGAGTACTTGTGTCAAAATAAAAATAAAAAGGGTTGAAGATGCAGCTTAATGTGAAAGCCCTGGGTTTAATCACCAGTACTGCAATCAATCAATCAACCAATCAACCAATCAATATCCATAATTCAAAAAAGGACCATGCAACATTCTGAATGAAGATGAAGATAGAGAAAAATATGCAAATTAAGATGAAAAGTAAAATGTTGTACTATGCAACTACTTACAAGTCTTGATAAAACCTTCTAATAGTACTTTTTAAATATTCATCAGGAACTTTTTATAGAAACAATACTATAAATTTAACACTGATACACAATTTGAAAATCATCACTTTTCTATACTCTCTGCAGAATAATAATTTTCAAGGGAAACAAAACTTACCATGTATTTAAGTAATCCTATTTCAGTATGAAGCAGAGGCAGCTCAGGGAACCATTTCTGCGCCAAGTTATTCAACTTTTCCTAAAGTTCAAAATATAATTTTAATTTCAGATCATTATATATTCAATTATGACAGCTGTTCTTCAGAAAATATATCAGCATCAGACTTCTTAGATATCTAATATATCTTTATCATTGAGTTTGACCTCTACTTCAAGAAATATCAAGCAAAATCAAGAGACAACTTGAACTACCATCTCATAAATGGGAAGAAAAACTTAATGATCAATTTTATGCCTTGTGTACATATATAAACACAAATATTGCCTAAGGTCAAAGTTCACACTCACTTCCAAATTAAAATGAAAAAGTGTAATACATTAATTTGAATCATAAAACTGTCCTTTCTCAAAATACTAAAAACACAGGACCATTTTTAAATAATTGCTCTCATTTAGAAAGAAAATTATAAAAGTCTTAAGGTGAAAAATGAATATGTAGCTCTACATCAATCATTCTGAAGCAAATGTGAAATTTTAGGATCCTTACAGAAGTCATACATCACATGCTTCTACACATTTGTCAATTTTTATACAAACATTCGTAAGATATTACAAACTGTCAGATGTGTTTGCTAAATAAAGCATATTTTAAATGTCCATTATTTTCATAGTATTATTTTCAAAACACTGTTTTTTAGCTAACTTCTTCCCCATAATCTCCCTCAGATATATGATACAATATTCTTTCCATTTTAAAGAAAAAAAATCCATGACTAATTCTCTTTTTAAAAAATCACAAAATTAGGGTAGTGAAGACTTAAAGATATAACCTCCCTCAAACTAGGTAGTTTTATTTTAGTAAATTCTTCAATTAAATTATATTGCTTCATTAATATTTTCATTGCAACATTATGATAAAAATGATGTCCATTAGGTTTTTATGAAGGTCTTATGCTTTATCTTAAAAAACAGTAGGCAATAGCATGTATGCATATGAACATATGCAAAAACAAGCACAAAAAAAGGAAGCCAAAAGTTGATTACTACTGTTACCACTGAGAAAGTTACAAGTGATACTTTTTTCTTCTTTATAATTTCTTATAATTTCCACATTGGTTCAATAGTCATGAATTATTTTGTTATAAGAAAATAATTTCAGGCTGAGGGTACCTGCTCAGTGTAGAGCTCTTGTCATGTGTCAGGCCCAGAGTTCAATCCCCAATACTTCCCAAAAATATTAATTTCTAAATTCACATAAATATTACTACATAGGCTAAGATGACATTTCTAGCCTTATGATTATAGTCCATTTCATAAAAAAGATATCTGGATTCAATTTCTAAAAAACCTAATTTAAATTTTAAAATACTTACATATTCCTCCTTCTCATGATAAATTTCCTGAAAGACACTACTACGTAATTGAGTTATTTCTTGTTTTATTTTTTCAATTTCAGATCCATCAGGGTCATCAGACTTTTAATCAGAAAGAAAAAATGGTTTTACAGGTTTATTAAAGTAGACTGAAAATAAATCTTCCTATAAGAATTAATGCAATTTCTATGCCTAGCATACAAAAGGCCATAGGCTCAATCCCTAGAACCAAACAAAAAGAATTAATGCAATTTCTACAGTAGAGCAGTCCATGTGATTTCTATGCATCCACCAGTACCTAGCATATAACTGACCCTTATAACACTTGTTGAATTAACTTAGGTCAGTTTATTCTAACACTAACTTTTCCAAAGCCTACATAAAAGAATCATAAAAAATAAAGACAATTACATAGATTTTCTTGTTTAATTTACTGTATATTTTCTTAAATATAAGTGGCCAACAGCAGCCATACAGCAAATGTATCAGAAACCAGAGCTGAATTCTCTGGCATTGTTTTTTAATGAGATTAGCTAGAAACAGAGGAAATAAAAGAATGACTGAATGTGTAAAGCATCTACTACAGGGAAAATGACACAGGACCCACAAAGTACTCCATGAGATTCCAACGGTGTTTTAACAAATAAACTACCTTTAAAAAGATATAGGCTTTAAAAGTTGTATTTGTTTCTCCAAAAGCTAAATAGATTGTAAAAGACCTCCTTTTTCACAGAGTAGAGCAAGATAAAATTGGAAAACTCTTAAACTCTGAAATTAGTCCTAGAACAGCTTCCACTTCACTCTGAACTAGGTGCTCAGAAGATGAAGAGACAGTAAAGTTGGGTGAAGATACAATACAGATCTTTTTAACATAAATCTTCAAAAGACTAGAGAATCACCATCTTATTCACAAAGTTTCAAGCCTAAGGAATGAATTAGTCCAGATTAGAATATCCTAATCCCTCCAGTTCTATTATTTTATGAAAGCAACTTAAAATACTTTCAAGAGATATTATATTCAGCCATTAAGACACCATGATCTTAAAAATACTTTACAACAAAAATCTATCTTTGGGGAAATACCTTATTTATTACTTGCATATTGTAGGTTTGTATTATAAACAGTCTAAACCAAAAGTTTTTCAAAAAATTTTTAAATGTTCATGTTATTAAAAACCAAGGTAGTACATAAAATATTTTAAAGAATACTTAATTATATGGGAAAATATAGTATTTACACTATTAATGCAGTCTCTTATTGATACACAGAAAAAAAGGTACAGTATGTAAAAAAAAAAGTGAGCATGTTTATGAACAACTTTTATAAAACAGAACCCAAGAAAAATGAGGTATAAACAGAGTTCAGTTAGAAGCAAATGTTTCCTTACTTCTTCCAAATTATTCTTTTCAACCAATTTCCATCTCAGTTTAGCTTTTAAGCCTTTCAGTTTCTTCTTAATGGACAGCAAGTGATCCACACTGGGGCTCGTATTTATGTATTCAGTCATTTGCTTTTTAAACTAAGCAAAAGAAAGTTACTGTATATTCAAACATATCAGACAACAATATTTACTGAACAGTCACCTATTGACCATTTATGATTTTTCTAATATTCAACTATCTGAAAATAGTAAGAAAATGCTACAATTTCAACGAGACAATACTAACCAATTTCCTACTTATCCATATTTCTAGTTATAATAATACTATTTCTAGTACTCAAAGTAGCAAAGACAGAAGAATTATTTCAACTGAGGCATAATATAATACACACATTGTCAATATGAATGCAAACTGGAATTTCTAGTGAGGATATAAATTGAAATAATCTTTTCCCAAAAGTGGTTTGACAATATGTACCAAGTTTTAATAATGTTTACTTCCTTTAATTTGAAAAGTTCAATTTTAGTAATCTGAGAAATTACACATAAAATTATATACAAAGATTACGTAAAAAATTTATGGTAGAAAATACCTTTATACTAGAATGATAATTTAGTCATTCAAAATGGCAGTACAAAAGAATCATTAATCATATCGAGAAATATTCATAATATACTATTAAATGAAGAAAGTATTTTCAACATGGCTTACAAGATAATGCAATGCATGCTGTATGTGTTTACGAGTGGGTGTGGATATGTGTCCATCCAAAAAGGAAATACTATAAAACTATCTTAGGCTAAGGACTTTAAGAACTTTTAATTCTTCTTATCTTTCTGTATTAGCAAATTTCCTACATTAAACTTGTATACATATAAAAAAATGACAAACATGTTTTCAAGTACATAAGAAAATCAAAGAATAAAAATCAAAATATGTATCAACAAAAGTCATCATTCTCATTTTACTGTCAATTCAATGATAGCAATGGCTATACTGCTTTTGCAGCAAAACAATGAGCATTGTTTACCAACACAATGAGCATTGAACTACTTGAGAAAAATTCAAGTATTGAAAATTTTAAAGCTCTAATTTATAAGACCAGTAAGAGAAAGCATAATCCAACCTCAATACTGTCTTTGTACTTGGATTGTACAGTGGCAATGAGCTTCTCCTCTAAATGGATCTTCTGCAGTACTTGACTATAAGTATTTAAAATGATCTCCCTGTCTGCATCACCTTGCTCCTAAATGAAATCACAGGTGGAATTATACAGAAAGGAGTAGCCGAAATAGTTAAAACCTCCAATAACAATGGGTAAACTTCAAAATGATGCCTCTGACAAACTGCTACATCCACTTCAAATTTCTCATAATACAACAGAAGAAAGATATCAAACATGTTAATATAGAAAATGTTATCCCTATCACACCAAATATTCCTAAAACTGTCAGAAGCAGAATGTTAATAATGCATTTTTTATTGTTGCTGTTCTTTGCAGTACTGAGGACTGACCCAGGGCCTCACACATAAGCTAGGCAAGTACTCCACCACTCAGTTACCTCCCCAGCCCTTTTTATTTTGAAACAGGGTCTTGCTAGGTTGCCTAGGCGGCCCTGGAACTTTTGTTCCTTCTGCCTCAGCCTCCCAAGTAGCTGGGATTACACATGTGCCCCACCACGCCTGGCATAATAATGTATTTTTAATCCAAAGTGAATAAAACTGCAAAAAGTAAAAAAGCAATAAAAAGTATAACCACTGAGACTTTGAGAAGCATACAGAATAATTAATTGAGAAAGAATCCCCATGGACAATGTTAAGATACAAAATACTGTTAAGGAACTACACTAATTTTTAATTTCGTTTTCACAAGAACTGAGTCTTACACTCATTGAGTATAATGGAAGCAAGAATCAAATTACACAAGCAGCCCAACACGGTGATCAGAGTAGCCACCTTAGCATGAACATAGTGTTAATCACTTCAGGCCTTCACATCTGCCATGCTATGCATGTTCCTTCCTGTACATTTATTTGAGAAAACACTGGACTTAATTTGTAACTTAATATTTTAGATTTGGGCTATTTATTCACTTCATTTTTTCCCCCTACACTTCAAACTGCCATTTTTGGAGGGGGTGGAGTTTTATTCTATCCTCTTTACCTTCCTAGATACTCACATCTTAAGTAATTTTACCTCTAATTTCATGATTAACGTTGAGCCAAAATACAATTGGACAGATAGTCTCATTTCATTTATTGTACCCCGACAGCTTTATGGTTCAATAAATATATAATTTTTTACATATGTAAAATTAAATTTAAGCATTTGTAAAGTTAAAGTTACAGATCTGTTAATAAACAGGAGATGTACAGATTATGTCACAAAAATAAAACACTCAAAATTAAATGGTCGTTTAGCATCTTAAATTCCAACTGAAATAATTTTAATGTTACCTTTTCCTTCTCAAGGCAGTTTCTAATTTCTTGACTATGTAGATGATTCCATGCATATCAAGTAATTAGAAAAATCACTGCTGAACCTTGATTTGTTTAGCTTCCAAGTAATTTTCTAATGTTTTGCTCTTTAAATGGTATCACTGTTAAATATTATTTGTTTTGAGATTGTGGCCCACTAATATTGGCTGATAGATGCTGTGTATCTATATTCTTTCTTAAGTACCAAAAATAAGGTGCTGGGAAGGAGAAAAAAACTTTTCCAATATAAATATGTTGCTCAAATTATGTGTATTATTTAAAAAGAAAAGGAAACATAACCCAGGAGTCTAAGTTAAATCTAATATTGTTAATACTGAACTTGCAGGTGCAAGATGGTATACATTGCACCCTCTGGAAGCATTTTCCTCTAGCAGATAAGCTGCTCACATTTTTTTAAATTGGCCATCTCCTAAGGAAGTGTAGCATGACATCAGTACCAACTGCATGTGTAAATACATCATACCAGCAAACCATAGAATATAAATTATCATCATTCATGTAGTATCTACAAATTTGTAACAATGGGGAGGGATAAAAAAAATGACATGGTATTTAATAAAACAATAAAAATATTCTATCAAAAAAATCAAATTACATAAATGGCTGATCTACTAGGATTAACAGGGGCTTCCTGAATTAAATATTAGATTTCTTAATGTAAAATAATCTACTAAAATGAAAACACCAAGAAGAATAAGACTTTTCACTGTATATGGATTAGAACTTGACAGTATTACCCTTTCAAACAGGCCTATAACAGAAAAACTAAGACCAGTCTTAACTTTCTGATTAACAAGAGAAACTATATTATTGGTTCATACATTCCAATTAGCATAAGAAATCACTGCTTAAAAGGAAGCAATAAAAGACTATCAATACTCACAATCTGAGATATCTCTAGCTCTTTGCAAACACATGACTCAGCATTCTCTAAGATTTCATCAATACTACCGATTGTGTCTTCATAAGCCAGTGGTTCTCCCAAAGACAGATCAAAAACCTCATTTTCAAAAATAAAAACAGAAAGTATCTCAATTAATTAACTCAATTAGCACTCATTGTGCCCTTGTATCCGAAACAGAGCATTAGGCTATACCTTGGGCAATGTAGAGAAAATAAGATTACAGTAAAAAACAAAAAAGATACTTACCCTCATAAAACTTATGTACCAGAGGAGAAAAGGTACCTATACACAGCATACCTAAAGAAAATTAGTGGTTGGGGGAAGTACAGGAACAATGCAGAGGACAAGTAAGAGAAAAAGAAAAAAAAATGTCTTTCAACAATAATACAAGGAGGAGTCTGACAAAAAGCTAATAAAAAACTTTGACCACTCAGGTCCTAAATTTATATCTAATAGGGAAGAATAGACAATTTCAGCTCTTGAACAAAGAAATATGATTAAAAATACATAATTTGTTTTATGCCACAAATGCCACTGAGCAGGAGTTCTTACCTTTAGGGTATTCTGGAACCATGCTACAAGATGCTGCAGAGAAGCCTCTGTTTCACTCCTAACACTGGTGAACTCCTCTCTTTTATCACATTTCCAATCATAAAATGTTCTAAGTATTTCTTCAGAGTTTATTCCTTCTTTGGCCTGTCCATACACTGCTTCTAAAGAAGCTGATAAATCCTACAGAGAGAAATAATTCTGCATATTAACTGCAGATTATGATTCAAGCACTATGTTAGAATCCAAAAGATAGAAAAGTTAGTATATTAAGTCTCCATTTACGAGAATTTTATAAGTAAAACTTAAAACTTAGAGATGAAAACACAAAACTATCTATAAAATGTTTTATGTGGACTACAACAGTTAAAATTTATTAAGTGAATTAGTTACAAATGTAAGCTTTATATTCTTAGGATTAATTACATATAAATTACCCTTCTGATTTTAAGTAAGAATCACTATTGTTTGTCTTGCTAGATAACAATAAACTACCCACAAAAATATACACATATTTCAAACTAAGTAAAATTATTAAATACATATGTAATTTAAAGCACTTTTTAAAGGAGTAGAAGAGAATCTAAGCAGCTAGCATAGCCTGCTGCCTCTCTCTAGGAATCAATCTCTAGAAATGCTACAGAGACAGAGGAAAGTGTAATAGATTCCAGAAATTTTTATCACAAAAGTCATGAGAAACCCTGCAAAAGACAAAAGGATGATTGGTGCTTAGCACTAAGTAACTATAGTCCCTGAAAATAAGAGAAGGCTTAAAACACAGCACGAGATAACCTGTGGGAAAAGAGAACTTTTTTCATCTGCTCAAATCTCTCCCTTTCACTGGGCAGAAAAGTAGCAGCACCCAGTTGAGAGTCAATGAGACACAGACCACACAACACAGATGAGGCAAAAATTGACAACCAATACAAAGAACTGTCCAGCCCCTAAGTATTCTTTCTTCCTTTTCCCTTAAATACCTGGCAACATTTACATCCAAGAGTGACAGCTCCCAGAAAACAGCAGTGGCTGGCTAGGGATTTAGCTCAGTGGCACTGCACCTGCCCCATAAGCGCAAGGTCCTGAGTTTGTTCCCCAGCACTGGAAAAATTAAAAATTTTTAAATTTTTTTTAAAAAGACCAGTGGCTGAGGTACAAAGGACTAGGAGATTTGCTGAAGATTAAGACCATCTAGGAAAGGAGAAAAAAGGAACAGTTGAGCTTTGATTACAACACTGGAAGTTCTGCACTCTAAAAAACCTCATTCTATTCCCTAAACCCATGCGAAGTCTTAAAAATTGAAGTCCAGGCTTTCACAGAAGAACAAATATTAAACTGATATCAATAATTATGAAAATAAGACAATGGATTCTCAAAGGTCAAAAGAAAAAATAACCTTTGGACCTAACATTTCATGGCCAGCTAAATAACCATTTATGTAGAAGAATGAAGTAAGATACCTTGAAACATTTATTATCTCACAAATTCAACTACATAAAGACCTTTTAGAAAGTACTCTTGGGGAAAAAAATTCCATTACATAAACAAATGGAAATAAAACTAAGATCACAGTTTTTTTTAATAAGATGAGATTCCAGGCCCCCCAGCAACCAGCCAGCTGAGGGTGAGGACCTGGGCTGAATGGAGCCTTGCTCCTTCCCACCCATGCCCCGCCCCCCAGCAACCAGCTTAACAGCACCTGCAGTCACCTGTGTGTCCCGTCCCGCCCGCAACGCCCCCCCCCCTTCTGGCCTCCTGGCTGTGCAGCTACCTGGGTCCACATTACAGAGGCCATAAAGGCCATTGTCCTGAGCTCCAGAAGATAGAGCAGAAGTGAATAACAGAAAGAGGGCCTCTCTCAGGCTCCCTGATGAAAATTTAAGCCCACTGGAAAAGTGAAGAGAATCTCTGCAATAAAGGCACACCAGACCACCATACTTGTTAAGTTGGAGGGATCATCACCTCCCATTGGAACCTGGGCTATCTTCAGGGGAAAGGCAGCTAGAACCTGCAGTAGAACCTTGCAGAGTTCAACCCAGCAGGAGGACAGGGAGCTCAACTTGGGACTTGTAGCCAGCAATCTGCCTGAATCTCACAGGTCTGCTACTGGCTTGCTGAGACTCGCTGACTTATATCTGCACACTGCTGCCCACGCTGTCTATTGTGACAGCAGAGACATACCCTGAAGGAGGCCCTTCATTTTTATTTTTTATTTCCAAAATTTTTTTGCTCTATTTTTAATTTTTTTCTACTCTTCAAAATTTTTTTTTCTTTTTTTCTTTCATTTCCCTTTTCTTTCTCTCTCTCTCTCACTTGTTCTCTCACTGTCCCACATTGTTCTTCATCTCCCTTTTTGTTCCTGTTCTGACCCTAATTCAGATTTCTTTTTTCTTTTCTTCTCTTTTTCCTTCTCTCAGTTGTCATTAGTTTTAAAGGAAAGTAAATAGAGTTTCTAGCCTCTCTATTGCTGTCAGGTTGTTCTGTTCTCATCTTTGTTCTTTCATTCTGTCTTTTCCTCTTGTCTTCAACAGATTCTTAGAATTTGCGTGATCTTCCTGTGTCCTCTGGCCTCACTGCTAACCTTTCCCTATCCTTCTACCTATTTATCTCACCCTCCCCAACTCCTTCTAACTCCCCATCCTGAAGGGTGAAGTTGCTATATTGAAGAGCTTATTCACTATAAACATATGTTGGGCTGGTCCTCAATTTTGATTTAATTCACACAGCTAAAGGTGATAGATTAATAACTACCACAAATTGTCATTTTCTAAGCTGTGCTTGATGCTATGGTCTTGCTGATTGTATAATTTGGGCTAAGGAGTTGTGATTGATCTAATCAGTTCTCCTTCCTGGTATAATGAAAATGAGATAGCCTCAGAGTCATTAGAGACTCAAAACCTAAAGACCAGACATATCTGGAAAACAGCTCTGAGAAGCAATCATTCCATAAGGGTTCTAAATACAAGCAACAAAGATACTTACAATAAGCAATTTTGAAGTATCAACCTAGGAATTAAACCAAGGACAGTACCAAAAACAAAAATTAGAAGACATTTAAGAAAGGCACAAACTCAGACTTCCACCCCACCAAAGGCAAATTCTGGGGGAAATGAGGTGGAAAAGTCTGATAATCAAGCACCTGGACACCCTGAACTGATAGCACAGGAAGTAACAAAACAGATGAATGAGGCTCTAGAAAAATTCAAAACAGAAACAATTTCCCAGATAGCTACAGAGATGGTGAGCAGAGTGAAAGACATGACTAGAAGCTCTAGAACAGAAACAGATAAAAAAAAAATAGATGAGCTCAGGACCATGCTGCAAGCCATGAATGCCCAGCATAAGAAATGGAAACCATGATCGCCCAACATAGAAAAAAAATGGAATCCATGAAACACATTCAAACAGATATCCAGATTAAAAACTCCACTGAAAGTATTCACAGCTGATTAAGGGAATGTAAAGATAGAATATCAGATATAGAAGACAGGATTGTGGTTAGTGACCATGAAAACAGAGATTTCTTAAAAATAATAAGGGACCACAAGAAATCTATCCAGCCGCTTCTAGATGATGCAAAGAAGAATAACATAAGACTGACAGGAGTCTATGAGAAAGCAGGAGAAAGTACAATTGACATATAAAAACTGTTCACAGAAGTAATAGAAAACTTCCCAGACAGAGGTAGAGAATTGGACATACAGATAAGTGAGGCATATAGAACTCCAACTAGCCACGATCAAAAAAAAAATCTACACCTAGACATATAATAGTCAAGATCCCAGAAACCCAACAGAAGAGCAAAATCCTACAAGCAGTTAGAGAAAAGAAACAAATCACCTACAAAAGAAGGCCCATCAGAATCACAGCAGACTTCTCAACACAAACCCTCAAGTCAAGGAGAGCCTGGAGTAAATTATTTCAAGCCCTAAAATAACTTCCAACCTAGACTGTTGTATCCTGCAAAATTATCTTTCAAAATCGATGGGGAAATTAGCTACTTTCACAACAAAGAACATCTGAGAAATTTCACGAACACCAAACCAGCACTCCAAACAATTCTAAACAATATCCTAGAAAAAGACAATGAAGGTCACAATTCCATGAGGCCCAAAAGAGGTAAGCCACCAGGCAAAGCAAGAAACTAAAGGAAAAGGGGGAAAAATAAAAAATAGAGCCAACAACAGTAAAACATCATGACAAGGATGAGTCAATATCTATCAATTATAACCATCAGCCTCAATTCACCCATCAAAAGAAAGAGACTGGCAGAATGGATTAAGAAGCAAAATCCAACAATATGCTGTATATAAGAAACATACCTAACTCAAAAAGAAATTCACAAAGTAAAAGGTTGGAAAACAGTTCTCCACATGAAAGATTTCTCAGACAAAGAAGCAAAATTAGCAAAGAAAACATATGAAAAAATGTTCAACATCACTGATCATTCAATTCGAGAGATGCAAATGAAAACAACACTAAGACTCCACCTCACCCCAGAAAGAATGGCTGCTATCAAGAAATCAACAAATAACAAATGCTGGTGAGGCTGTGGGGAGAAAAGAACCCTTCTCCATTGTTAGCAGGAGTGCAGATTGGTGCAACCACTGTGGAAATCAGTATGGAGATACCTCAAAGAACTAAGACTAGAGGTCCCATTTGACCCAGTTATTCCCCTGCTGGGCATCTTCCCAAAAGAATTAGAAGAATCATACCACAGTGATATATGTGCACCCATGTTTATAGTGGCACAGCTTATAATAGCTAAAGCTTGGAAACAGCCAAAGTGCCCATCAACTGGAAACTGGATAAAGAAGATGTGGTTTTTTTATAAAACGGAGTAATACTCAGCCATAAAGAACAAGAAATTAGAGACATTTATAGCTAAATGGATGCATATTGAGGCAATACTCTTAAGTGAAATAAATAGGACACACGTGTAAATACCAAATAGCTTCTCTGGTGTGAGAAACTAAAAGTGTAAATAAGGATTAAAATGATTTAAATGAATAATTGATAATGTGAAATAGGAAAAAAAGGTCCAAAAGAGTAGGGGAAGTGGGAGAGGAAAGGGAAAGGAAAAATTATGAGAAAAGGAAAAAATAGAAACAAAGTCTTTGTAAATAGGGAAGGGAGGACAGGGAATGTGGAAAAAATAAGAAACAAGACACATCATGTACAGGTACAAGCACCCAATGATAAATGTAAACGTACTGTGCACCTAAAATGTACCAATAAAAGAATTTAAGCAGAAAAAAAAAACCCTGAGATGACAGAAATAAGTTCTAATGGAGCAGTAATTGATACGCAAATCAATTAAATTATCAATTAAAAGATAAATTTATAGGTTGGATTCTTTTAAAAATTGATCGGTGTGTTATCTAAGAGAATTTTTAAAACTAGATACAAATAAAGATGAAATGATGTATAAAATAAATATTGACCAATAAGAAAAGTGGGATAGAAATTTTACAAGGAAGTAAAATTTTACCCCAAACCACCCTAAGTGAAGAAATAAGGTTACATAGTATTTAAAAAGGAAACATAGTTTTTAAAATTATAACACATAGGTCCCGGGGATTTAGCTCAGTGGTTCCACTGTCTGCCCCAAGCATAAGGTCCCAAGTTCGATCCTTGGTACCAAAAAAAAAAAAAAATACAACACATAGGGTTGGGGATTTGGCACTGCACCTGCGTCACAAGCACAAGGTCCTGAGTTCAACCCCTGGTTCCAAAAAAAAAAAAAGTGTTCGGCAAAAATACAACACAGAATTATGTACAGAACACATGAAAATGATATTAAATGACTGTTGCTGGCATATGTATTTACTATACTACACATTTTATTACTTTAGAGTATACTCTCACTAATTAAAAAACAGTTAACCTGGACGGGGATTTAGTTCAGTGGTTCTGCCGCCTGCTTCAGAAGCACAAGGACCCACCTGAGTTCGATCCACGGTATGTATGTAACTGCCCCTAAAGACCTCCCACTGGGATAAGATGTAGAGGTAGAAGACAGTGATATTGATGATCCTGACCCTGTACAGCTCTTTAGTGTTTGATTTCCTCTCTATTGGTCCCCCTTGAACCTGCTTTGGGAGAGCTGGGTGTCTTTGAAGGCATTTTATTGCCTTGTTTTTCATGTACCTGTGTGTTTAAGAGTGTGTGGGTATGCATGCGCACATACTAAAGGTTGAGGTGAAAAAAAAGAAGAGAATTAGCTGCTGACATGAAAATCTCTAAAGTTCTGTTTTCCAGTAATGTGTTCTTGGCTTTGTCAAGAGGTTTAGTTTACCACACTTCAACCTATTCAATTTAAATGAGTTGGACTCTGTCTGTCATAGCTCAGTAACATCCTGGCCCTGGAAAGCAGCTTCTTTTCAGGAAACCACAGCTCCGGTAGCCCAATCATGACCACATTATGAGGCATGAGCCCTCCTACAGGTGCACCAAGAGAGGACCCAGCCACTGGGGCTCTGCCAGATGCAGAGTGCAGCCTTTTCTACCCTTCAGGTGCTTCAGCACCCTTGAAGCATCAGGCTCTCCCAGTACGGGATGGCCTCTGCCTCAGTCTTTGTTTGAACTCCTGAGGCAACCTCAGCCCTACTGGAGACTCTTCCCACCTCACTGCCTCTCTTCCTCAGTTTCTTATTGTTATGAATGCACACTGCTCTTGTCCTTCAATAGGCCCAGTACACATTATCACCATTTTGTCTCCAGGTATTTTTCCTACAACATTATAATCTTCATTATCACTATTATCACCATCACTTTGATTCAGAACCAACTCAGTTGTCTCACCATCAGTGCACAAATGAACAGACAGCTGTATTATCAATGTTAATTATTTTTCAATGTTCACTTCTAGCTTACTCACAGAATTTTGAATTCAGAATAGGATTCTGAAGGTATATTTTCTGCATTTTTCAGAGGACAAGTATAGAGGTATAGTGAGGAGCCGTCTTTCAAAGGTTATGCCTAAACTTGCTGCTTATGGAAACATAAGCCCCTGCATCTTCCTTTCCCCTGAAACCACAATGACTACAGCCACACTCTTCCAGCTACAGTCAGCTTTATAACTACATTAGGTCCCAGTGGAACACAGCTGTGGCAGGACCACTGAAAAATATGTACTCTGAGATCTTGGTTGTAATTATGAAACAGAACAGAGCTCCCTAGGTGTTTGGGACAGGCAATTTCAGTGGATGATGAAAGAAGACTTGAAGCCTGAGCAGAGAAGTGTGAATGCATACAGGCACAGAACTTGAGACATAGGTAGCACAAGAAACACGAAAAAACAATACAATATGACTCCTCCAAAAGTTAATAACTTCATAGTAAGTGATTTCAATGACATCAAAGAGGAGAAAATACCAGACAAAGAATTCAGAAGAATCTTCATGTAATGAAACTAGAAATCAACAGCAAGATAAGCCACAGAAACTCTACAAATATGGAGATTCAACAATTCACTTTTGAATGATCAGTGAATCATCGAAGAAATCAGGGAGGAAAATTTAAATTCTTAGAATCAAATGATAATAAAAATATAATATTCCTGAATCTCTGGGATAGGGCCGGGGATTTAGCTCAGTGGTTTCGCCGCCTGCTGCACAAGCGCAAGGACCTGAGTTCAATCCCCAGTACCAAAAATAAAAGAAAAAAAACAGAATCTCTGGGATACAGAAAAAGCAATCCTAAGACAGATAACAGCTGTGTATGAGAGCCTACCTCAAAAAAATCAAAGTGATCTAGGGCCAGGGATTTAGCTCAGTGGTGCCACCGCCTGCCTTGCATGCACAAGGTCCCGAGTTCAATCCCCGGCACCAAAAAAAAAAAAAACAAAGTGATCTCAAAAAAGAAAAAAATAAACTATCTCAAGGTCTTACAAAAACAAACCCAACATAAGGAAAGAAATAAAAGCTAAAATTAAAGAGACAGAAACTAATAGAAAAACAATACACAAGATCAATGAAACAAAGTGTTGGTTCTTTGAAAAGATAAACAAGATCGATAAACCCTTCTCCAAATGGTGGGGGGCAATTAGACCCAATACATTTCTAGATGAAGAAGGATGTTAAAACAGACACCACTGAAATCCAGCAGAGGATTACTAGGGACTATATTGAAAACCTACATTGTAATGAATTGGAGGATCTAGAAGAGATTAATTCCTAGACACAGGTAACTTATCAAAACCGTTTGAACAAAGATGATATTTTTAAAAAACCTAAAAAGATTAGTAACAAGCAATGAAACTGAAACAGTAATAAAATGTCTCCCAACAAAGAAAACCTAAGACACAAAGGATCACTGATAAATTTAACTATACCTTTAAAGAAAAAAACACCAATGCTCCTCAAACTAGTCAACATAGAAAGGGAAGGAACATTTTCAAACTCACTCTACAAAGCCAACATCACCTTGATAACAAAACCAGATGAGAATAAAACAAAAAAGAAAATTACAGACTAATATCCTTGATGAACATAGATGTAACACTCCTTAGTAAAATACTTGAAAATCAAATTCAACAACACATTAAAAAGTGCATACACCATGATCAATTTGGTTTCATTCCAGGGATGCAAGTATGGTTCAACATACACATATCAATAAGTATAATACAACACATAAATAGAAACAAATGTAAAAATCACATGAACATCTCAATTGACACAGAAAAAAGCTTTCAACAAAATTCAACATCCCTTCATAATAAAAGTCTTGAAGAAACTATTTATTGAAGGATTCCACCTTAATGTAGTAAAGGCCATATACAACAACCCCACAACTGACATCATTCTGAATGGAGAAAAACTGAAAGCACTTCCTCTAAAATCTGGAACAAGGAAAGCATATTCACTCTTACAATCTTCCTCAATACAGTTCTTGAAATTTTAGCTATAGCAATAATCAAGAGAAAGAAATAAAAGGGATACAAATAGAAAAAAGTCAAATTATCCTTGTTTATAAATGAGACTATACTCAGAAAACCCTAATGATTCCAAAAAAAAGATATTTAGAGCTAATAAATTCCGTAAAGTAGCAGGATATAAAATCAACATTAAAAGACTGTTAACTTTTCTATACAACAGTAATAACCTGCTAAGGAATATATAGTGGACCTTTGAGTTATGACCAGCTTCATATATGAACAACTTGGGTTACAAATAGAATTTTAGTTTTAACTTACGAGCAGTCTTACAATCCAAATGCTGGCCACTTGCACAGTTACAAATAAAGATTCACGATGCCAGAAAACTGTATGTAAGCATATGTAAGCATCAGTTCCACATATCTGTGGACAAGGTTTTGGTCAGTGCTTTATATAATTGCTATGATTACTGCTATCAAAATGGCCCTTTAAAAAAGCTAGAAAAGAAGCTAAGGAAGGAAGGGAAGGTAAAGTAAGCAATCACAGGAGCCAGGGATTTAGCTCAGTGGTTCTACTGCCTACCTTGCAAGCTCAAGGACCCAAGTTCGATCCCCAGTACCAAAAAAAAAAGAAAGCAATCACAATAGAAAAGAAGGAAATTGTGTAGAAATATGAGTGGCATTCCTGTGATCAGTCTTCCTAATACATGCAGCATGATCCACTATCTTGACAATCTTACAGAGAAAAGATTTGTATAAGGAAGCTAGTGTTGCTAAAGGTGTTACTCAAATTAGTAAGTCATGATCAAGAGTTAGGTGATGTAGAAAGGCTATTATTAGTGGGGATAAACAAAAGGCAGATGGCAGGTTATAGCCTATCTGAGTCTATAATTAGTGAAAAAAAACTAGGGCTATAAATGCAGATCGCATTGTGTAAAGGATAATCTATCAACAAGTGATAATGGTGAAACAGTTCATGCCAGTAAGGGGTGGTTTCACAATTTTAAAGCGAGAACTAGGATTCTTAGCATGACTACACATGTTGAAGCAGCCTGTGCTGATAAAAGGACTGCTGAAAATTACATACACCACTTTAACAGCATGACACAGAGAAATAGCTTTTGCTGTCATCAAGTTTTCAACTGTGATGAAACTGGTCTTTTCTGGAAAAAAATGCCCAGGAGAATATACATCAACTAGGAAGAGAAGAAAATGCCAAGCCACAAGCCTATGAAAGATAGGCTAACCTTTTTGCTATGTGTCAATTGAGTGGTGACCTCAAGATAAAGCTTCTCTTGATTTATCACCCTGAGGCCCCTGGAGTGTTCAGGAAACAAAGTTGAAGAATAGGCTAGAGATCATGTGGAATCTAATGCAAAAGCCTGAGTAACAAGAGTACTTTTTCTTGAGTGGATCAGGGAGGCTTTCTATCCTACTGTTAAGAAATATCCAGAGGACAAAGGTTTACCACTCAAGGCTCTCCTCGTCATGGACAATGTTCCTGCTCACCCATTAAATTTAGAATTGGCTGAAGAATTCCCATGGCTCTCAAGTCGAGTTCCTCCCACCTAATAAAACTCCTCTACTGCAGCCTATGGACCAGCAGGTTACAGTTAATTTTAAGAAGCTATACACCAAGGAACTGTTCCTGAAATGCTTCCAGATGATCTCAGATACAGATTTAACCCTTAAAAAGTTCTGGAAGGAACATTACAACATTCTTTCCTATGCAGGTTAATTGAAAAATCCTGGGCCATTGTCTCTCTAAGGACACTGAGTTCTGCCTGGAAGAAAGTGAGGCCTAAGACAGAGGCTTTGAAGGCTGTGTAGAAGAGCCTGAGCCTTCAACTGGCCATGTGGTTGATGACACTGTCACCATGGCAGTGCCCATAGACTTGCAGGTAGACAGTGGTGACGTTGAGGAACTGCTTGAGGAACATTCACAAGAACTATCTACAGAGGAACTTCTGCACCTTCTAGCTGAGCACCAGAAAATGGCAGCTGAGACGCTTTCTGAAGAGGAGGGGGTATATCAACAATCAGTGAAATACAAGTTCTTCGAAAATAAAGGAAATCCTGAAGAACTTGACAAAGCTACAAACATTTGTAAAGACCTACCCAAAGAAAAGGCCAATCACTGCATTCACTTGCTTAATGATAATGTTATATCATACTACAGAACAGTGTTAAAGAAAAGACAGGAATAGACAACCTTAGATCAGTTTTTAGTTCTGAAAGCATTGAAACCTAGTGAGCCAGAAGAAGATCCTAGTGGGCTACAGACTCTCCCAAGGAAAGGACACCAGAGAGCCAGATTCCTGATGTTCTTATGGAAGGGTACTCTCCTTCCAAACAATAAACACTTTTCATTTCATCCTCCCTTCCTGCAAGCCAAAGATGTCAACTTGAATGATGAATACAATAAGAAACTGTTGTTTCTGGTAAACTAGGCACATTTTATAACTTTTTGGTGAATATACTAGGAAAATTATTGGTATTTCTGGTAAATTATGTACATTACACAACCCTTTTATATTATGAAAAGGTTAGTTAAAGGGTGCTTTGGGAGGTTCAGAATTTATTGTAGGTATTTCATTATTTCTTATGGGAAAAACTGTCTTGACTTACAATCAACTTGTGTTACAACCAACCCTCATGAAGAAATTGAATTTGTAAGGGTCCACCATATGAAGAAAACAATTCCACTCGCAATAGCTTCAAAAAAATAAATTCCTAGGGCTGGGGATTTAGCTCAGTGGTTCCGTCGCCTGCCTCACAACCACAAGGTCCTGAATTCAATCCCCGGTACCAAAACAAAAATTAATTAAAATAAAATAAATTCCTAGAGATCAATTAAACAAGGAAGCGAAAGCTTTAGAATGAAAATTTCAGAACACCAAAGAAAAAATTAAAGACAACAGACAACAGAGAGACCATGAGAGGTCATATTTATGGATTAGCAGAACACAGTATTATTAAAATGGCCATATTACCAAAAGCTATCTACAGAGTCAATGCAATCACCATCAAAATACCAATGATACTCACAGAACTAGAAAAAACAATACTAAAATCCACATGGAAGCACAAAAGACTCATAATAGCCAAATTAATCCTGAGCAAAAAGAGCACAGCTAAAGGTATCACAATACCTGATTTCAAAATATACTATAAAGTCATAGTAACAGAAATAGCATGGTACTGGCCCAAAAACTGACACACAGACCAATGGAATAGAAGACATAGAAACAAACCCATACAATTATAGCCATCTGATTCTTGACAAAGGGGCCAAAAAAATACATCAGTGAAAAGACATCCTCTTTAACAAATGGTGCTGGGAAAACCAGATAAACACTTGTAGAAGACTGAAACTAGATCCTTATCCCTCACCTTGTACAAAAATCACTTCAAAGTGGATCAAAAACCTATGTGTAAACCTGAAACTGAAAATGCTAAAAGAAAACAGTAGAAACACTGCCACAGGCACAACAACTTGCCGAACAGAACTCTGACAGCATAGGAAATCACAAGAAACCAACAAATGGGACTAATCAAATTTTAAAATTTTTGAACAGCAAGGGAAGCCAACAGTGAAGAGACAGCCTATAGAGAAAATCTTCGCTAGCTACTCTTCCAACAGAGAATATCCTCAACATATAAAACATTCAAAAAACCCAATCAATAAATGGGCAAATGAACAGACACTTCTTTATACACACACACACACACACACACACACACACACACACACACACAAATGAAATATTCAGCCATAAAGAGCAAAAGCATGTTACTTGCAAGAAAGCAGTTGGAACTGGAGACCACCATGTTAAGTGAAATAAGCCAGATTCACAAAATCAAAAACATTTCTCTCATAAGAAATTTAGAAAAAAAAATTAAAGAGATGATATGAAAGTAGAAGGAAGACTGTTAGAGAGGAGAAAGTAGATCAAGGGAGAAAGAAAAGGGTAACAAAGGGAAAAGATTAAAATATGTTATATTCATGTACAAGTATGCCAAATGAAACCTAACTAATACGAATAACAAAAAAAGGAGATTTCCTGGTTGTAGGTCTTCAACTTAAGTTTACCAACATGTAGTGAGAAAAAATAACCTTTAGAGGGTAAGGTAAAATTTGTACAAAGGTAATTTCTTACTAAACTACCACCCTTCTATATTCAAGGTTTATTTTACCATTCTGAAGAATGCCATTTATACAATTCCATTTAAGAAAATGTTTCAAACCAGGGCCACAATGGCTCCTGAACCATCATCAAAAGTGTTATCTTCACCCAGAGCAAAATAAAAGAGGAACCACTGGAGATACATAAATAATAAAAGAATTAGAAGAGATAAATAAAAAGGTGGTTGTTCCAAATTTTAAGATCAAAGAGAAAGCAGAGTACTAACAGATAAATGAAAACCAAGAGTTTGAGAGAGTTGCCAGGGGGACATCAATATATAAAAACTAATAGTATTCTTGCATCAAAAGTAATGAAGAATCAGCCGCCTGCCTCGCAAGTGCAAGGACCTGAGTTCGATCCCTGGTACCAAAAAAAAAAAAAAGTAATGAAGAAGAGCTGGCAATGTAGCTCAGTAATAGAATGCTTGTCTAACAAGTATAAGGCACCACCCAGTTCTGCTAAAAAATAAAAAGCAACTGAAAAAATGGAAAGTAGTATTCACAAAACAAAAATATAAATATCTAGAAGTTAAATGAGAAAATGTATAAAGACTTGCAAGGAAAAATTTTAAGCAATATTACAGGACAAAAATAGATATAAGTAGAGAGAAATAGTATGTTAATAGGTAGAACGACTTAACAGTGTCATGCTTATCCACCCCAAATTAAAGTCATTGGAGGGGTGACAAGACAGGGCAGAAATAAAAATAACACCATACTATAACACCAATAGCTACTGTACTCTAACCCCTGCTTATATCAGGGGAAGAACTCTCCTAATTTTAGAGCCAAATCTAACATAACACTTTAGAAAGCAACAGGCAACAGGGTCATTTATGCCTGCTAATGTTCTTATCTCCAATGTTAGTTTCCCCAATGAATGCCACTCCAGTAAGCCTGGAGTCTGGCATTTACCTTGTTTGCAGAACAGATACACTCTATACATAAACACTAAATATATTAATAAAAACTTTTAATTCCATCAAAAAACTAGAATTTAACAAGAAAATACTTATGCATATACAGTACTACCTGAAATCTAAAGATAAATACTAATGTCACCTCTCAAAAGGTAAACATATGATTTAATGCACATTGAATATATTTTTAATTCCAACCTGCAATGTCTTTAAGCGTTTATTAAGTGGTAACTCATCTACTTCCAGAATAAAAATTTGTACTGCCATGTCTAGCTTCTGTTGCACTTCATTTCTTTTGGCAATCAAAATATTCCCTTCACTCTGGAGGAAGGAAAAAACAATAACCACCATTAGTATATCAGGTGTTTTTCACACATTTACCCATGTTTACAAAAAGGAGTGACTTTAAATTGTAACATTCGACAAACACAGTAGTATAAATTTAGAACAAATATTCCTCTCTTGAGATCAAAATGACAAAGAAATTCCTTTCCTTTAATTAAAAATAAAATATTTAAATTCAACAATCCTGCCCTGCTAATCTATTTTTTCCTACTTCCACAATAAATTTTTTTTCTGAAGAAAATTATACAAGTTTCTATTATTATACACTGCCTTCCTCCTATACCCACTCCATTCTCAACTCATCTACTCATCTTTCAAGATTTAGTTAACACATTCAAACCAGATGGCAGTAAGATATATGAATTGCAGCCCGGCAGGAACAGTTACACTCCACCAAGCTAAAACCTTCAATTTGTCCAAGGGGTTACATTTGAAAATACGTGCATAAAAGATATCCAAAAATCCTATGCATTATCTCTACTATTGTATTTACCATACTATATTGAAACTACCAATATATCCATTCCATAGCTCCAGAAAGATAGAAGGGATCATGTCATTAAAACTTTGTGTCCCTAAAGAACGAGAAACTAGAGACACTTATAGCTAAGTGGATGCACATTGAGGCCATACTCTTAAGTGAAATAAATAGGACACGTGTAAATACCAAATAGTTTCTCTGGTGTGAAAAACTAAAAGTGTACTAAGGACCAAAACATATAACTGATATTGTGAAATAGGAAGAAAAGGTCTGAAGGAGTAGGGGAAGTGGGAGGGATAGGGGAAAAGAAAGAAGGGAAAAGAAAAAATATGAGAAAAAGAAAAAAATGGAAACAAAGTCTTTGTAAATAGGGAAGGGTGGAAGGGGTTGAAGGGAGGGCAGAGTAATGGGGAAAAAATAAGAACCAAGATACATCATGTGAAGGTACAAGATCCCAATGATGAATGTAACTAATACCTAAAATGTACCAATAAACTTAATGGAAAAAATTTTGTGTCTCTATCACCTATAGCAATATCGGGCATACATACTTAAAAGCTTAAACTTTTGGATAGTTTTTCTTGCATATGCTCAATAAGACTATTTTCTAACTATAAATAAAAAGAAAATAATTTCATGTAAACCTTACTTCTTTTACCAAAAAAAAAAAAAATCCATTTGGTAATCAAGGAAAGAATATGCTAAATGAAAGTAACAATGAAGTACAATAAAATAAAATGAAAACCTCATTTGAATGGTGATTATGATTGTGTATCCTATAACCTACTCTTCAGACTACCAAATGAATTCTTTTTTTCTAGTATTGGGGATTGAGCCCAGGGCTTCATCCATACTAGACAAGTACTATACTATTGGGCTATATCCTCAGCCCTTTTTTATTTATTTATTTATTTACAGCCCTTTTTTATTTTTGAGACAGATTTTTATTTTGAGACTAAGTTGCCCAGGCTGGCCCTGAACTTGTGAACCTCCTTCATCAGCCTCTAAAATACCTGGAATTACAGTCCTTCATCCAGCTCTATCAAATGAACTTTTAAATATTAAAACATCGGCAGTGGTAGAAACAAGTATTTCCTTTTTTTTTAAGTCATATTTATACTACTAAAATACCAAGTCCTACAGCTACATTAAGCCTCTTTCTGTCTCTCTCTGTCCTATGCTCAATTCACAAAAACAAGACCATAAAAAGCAGTTCTTTTTCATCTTTTTATCCTATTACATAAAAATACATTAAGCATTTTAATATTGACCTGTGGTTTAAATGGAAAGAATATAATTTGCACACATTTCAGGGTTCAAATTTCATATTAACATTCAGAACTATAAATTCTTGAGCAATTTCTTTAGCTCTTGTGAGCCTGTTTCCTCATAAAAGAAAAGCAAAAATACCCGTTTAAAAGTTAATGTAAGATAGTTTTAGAAGTATCCATAACATTGCCATGTTTGAGATTCAAAAATGATTAATTCTATCGCTTTTTACTTCCATAATAAAAGTGAGCCATTACCTAATACACAAAATAACCCAATTCTAATTCCTTCTCCAAATTAAACATTCTTTGTATTTCCAAGAGCCTACTTATCATGCTCATACTTCTCATTCAACTGGTCAATCTAGGCGTGAATAGGAACCACAGACGCAGAAACCACCAGTATTTAAGGTGAGACAATCTAAATATAAAAAGAGAGCTACAGAAAGCTATGACAGTTGTGGGAAATATCTTTACAAGGAAGACAAGGAGATCTGTTCAGCTCAATATAATAAAGTATAGAAAACAACAGGAAGTAAGTATACTTGTATCTAAACTAATAAAGAATTCATACAAAACATTTCCATCTTCATACCCCTCCCCACACAAACAGCTACCTCTCAACACTAGATGGCTTAGACAGTATTTAAATAGTACACGAGAGTCCAATACTATAACAAAACACATCACTCAAACCAAATATTAAGATTAACATTAGCAGGTATGGAAGCCACCCTCATTCACAGGCATCAGATGAGCCCCTCAAAAGTCACTATTTCTTATAAGAATTCCCTAAGTTTAGCTTTCGGAGTCCCTCAAGAGGATGCCTGCAAGAATTCCCATTAAGAATTCAATCAATCCCAACTCAGTCATCCCAATCCACATACAATTCACTAATCAGTTATACTGTGAACAATCTTACCTGGTAACACAGTTGAAATATTTTATCAGATTTCCAGTGGAATTGAGTTAATCAAAGATCAAACAGCACACAACAAGGAAAGATTTAGTTAACCATTTATCCACAATCACCAATTATCTATCACACCTTTCTTCAAGGTAATATTTTATAGTATATTCATGTTAACAATTTGTATGCAAATAAAGTACACATATAAATGCAAATAAAACATTTGATGCAAATAAACTATCATTACAGTATCTGCAGTCCCTCTGCTTTTTCAATACTATTTCTTTATGGTCAACAGATAAAAAACTCAATAGAGAAAATTCTCAACCCACCATATTATTACATGTTTGGATCTCCTCCTGAACCAGCTTGTATTGTGCCCAAATTTTCTCTAACTCATTCAAAGAAGCTACAGTGGTAATGCATCCTTCATCCAACACTTTTATAGCATCTGAAAGGTCATTCCCAAAACGAACAGTGATGCTGACATGTCTATTTTTTAAAAAGATAAAAAAATTAGAGATGTGGCATGAGAAAAACATACATACAGTAGTCATCTAAAAGTCACTATTTGCAGTACAGGCTATGAAGAGGCACTATTTGAAACTTTACATAAAATCATATGTAACTTTTAACATGCTCCCAATGGCTTGACCACTGGTGGTACATGCATGACTGTCCCATTGGGCAGGTTGACGAATGGATCTAATCACTTTTATCAGAGTTTTTACTAATAAAATTAATAAAAAGTCTATAAATGAACCAAATCTGATTAGTTGCTTGTATCTAAATAATTACTGCCCAAATACATTTATTAATACAATTTATACCAATTAAAGAATTATTACAATAATCAACAAACTTATTTCATTAAATTTTTTTTGGTACTGGAGATCAAACTTACGACCTTGCGCTTGCAAGGCAGGTGGCAGAACCACTGAGCTAAATCCCCAGCCCCTATTTCATTAAATTTTTTAAAATTTTATATTCATGAATTTCTTTAAAATATTTTATATATGGTAACAGCTGATTTGTATGGAGTACACAAAACATCATAATGTGTCTGGCTTTTTTCTGCAGCCACAGCAGCATCCGCTTTTTTTCATTTTTACTAGTACATATTTTCCATACATAATGGTCACATTCATCATAGGGAATTTGTACCTGTACATATTATGTCTTAATTCCTTTTCTCCAATTCCTCTCCCCTCTCTTCAACCCATCTTCCCCTCCCCATTTATAAAAGCTTCGTTTCCATTTTTTTCCATCTTTTCCCTTCCTTCCCTTCCCTCTTCCTCCTTCCTTGTTCCCCTTCCCATTTGAACATGTTCTTCTCACTTCCCAGTATTTGTCCACCATTTTGCTCCTTAAATATTTATTGGGTTTCTCACTCAAGAGAAACAATGTGATATTTAAGCTTGTGTGCCCGATTTATTTCACTTCAAATGATGGTCTCAAGATGCATCCATTTACCTAAAAATGACTCAAATTTATCCTTCTTTATGGCAGAGTAGTACTCCATTGTATATAAATGCCATATTTTCTTTATCCGTTCATCTATTGATGGGCGTATGAGCTGTTTCTGAGACTCAGCTATTATAAATTGGCAGCACCCACTTTTTCAGATAATTTTCAGTAATATTCTCTACTTTGTTTCCATGTGTTTCTCACCAATCCTAAATAAGCTTCTTTCGAGTGAAGATTTTTCAAATAATTTGTGCCTGTGGCATTTCATCACAGGTTCAGTTTATCAATAATTAATTCTCTAAATTTTAGAGAAATGGAAATCTTATGAGTACCCCACTGCTAGATAATACATATTTACAACTTCTGTACCACAAATTAGCTGTATTACAATTTTTTATACTATTTTAATATTTTCCTTAGGCAACTGTAATATGATGACATCTGGTGGGCTAAATCCATGGCTTTCTGTGCCTTATTGTAATCAAAGACAAGATGAAGTTTTATGTTTCCAGGCTTTCCTTCCGTCAATGTACACATATGATTTTTACAAGGTATTAACATACAAACAGTTCTTCTATCAGTCCATCTAACAAATTTTACAGAACAATTTTCAAAGTTTATAATTTTGTTGCATTTTTGTTTTTGTAAAGGTAAAAATTTTCAATTTGGCTGCACTGTGAAAAAAAATACATTTCTTTTTGTAAAAGTTCTTGTGCTAGCCAGGCATAGTGGTGCATGCCTGTAATCCCAGCACTCACAAGGCTGAGGCAGGAGGACTGCCATGAGTTCAAGGCTAGCCTGGGATACACAGTGAGTTCAAGACCAGCCTGGACTATATAGCAAGATCTTGTCTCACAAAAACCAAGAAAGAAAGGGGGGGGGCTGGTTCTTGCGCTAAGGGTATACTCGAATAATAACTATGCATATAATGTGCAGTATTCAAAGAATAAGCCATTCGTTAATTTCAAAACATCGTAAGAATGCCTATGCATCAAAGGGTTTGCTCTTTTTCCAGCACAGACATCTGAATCATAGGTGTAATCATATGGCAAACTTAATTTATATAATTTTATCCCTATTTGTACCATTTTCCTTTGATGTACTGGCAAAAATGCAGACATCCTCACTGTAAGATCATACTTTCATCTATTATTACAGTTTTTTCCAGGTTTTACTTCATTCTTCGAATATGTTAATCATGTCTTCCATGATTTTTCTAAATTTATTCAAGGGATCCTCAGTTCTCCATGTGGTATTGTCAGAGAAATGTAAACAGTTCGAAAAAGCCAAAAAATAATCACATTGCATAGCATTCTTTTTTTTTTTTGGTACCAGGAATCGAACTTGGGTCCTTGCACTTGCACAGCAGGTGGCGAAACCACTGAGCTAAATCCCCAGCCCTACATAGCATCTTTCCATGTCCGCTGGGATACATATTATTTTCAGACCAATAAAATCTAATATCTGGTAAGGGTACTACCACCATAACCAATAATACACCTACAAAAATTTTCATCTTGCTAACTACAGATTCCCAACATCACTGATGTTTTCGTCTTATTGCACTAAGCTCCACTGTATGGCATATTTGTTTCAACTATAATTTTGAGTATATTATCAGATATGAATCATTTACACAATGCAAAACGTTCATTGTAGTGAATATTTCTTATTAGAAATTCCACATTCTGTAGTTCTGTGTGTTTATGATCGATCATGCTTCTTTCTTAGCTGCCATTCTTCCTCTTGATCTTCTACATCCACATCCAAATTCATACTATGTTCATTGAATGTACTGGCCACAAGATTACATTCATCTAACTCTAATGCATCTTCATCCGAAGACTAATAGATCCTGACTTTTTTCCTCTGATGAGATATAATTATAGATTCATCCATTTTCTGTTTGACACTCTGAGAAAAAATTTTACAAAATTGAAATACTCTTAAAATTGAAAAGTGAATAGGTTACAACACACATATATGTATACAAAAATCATACATTACTTACAAATGAAAATCCCAAATGAAGATGAGAAGACTCGCCAAGGAACAACAAAGGAATAATAAAAATTTACCACTGAGCTTAGTAATCTAGTTGTAAAATAACAATGACTGTTTTTCTTTTAGCATCTTATATTAACAAAAAGAGCATACACAGGTTAGCTATACAACATCAATCAATTTCAAATCAGTCACCGAGTAGCCAGACATACCAATTAAGCCCCATTGTGAGCTTATTAATACAAACTTTTAATTTAAAAATGCAGAAAAAATAAATTTTTAAAGATTTTATATAAAAAGACAACTTCAAAGTCTGAAGAATTTAAAATGATACCAAATGGGCCTTCAACCTCTGCCCTACAATCAGATTTATAAATACTTCTCTCAAATTTTTAAATACAGCCAGTTTTGTTAATGAGACAGGATCACAGTCCTTGTGCATTCCTGAATTTAAATAATCAAAAAAAGGAAGAGCAGTTAATTAATAAAACTTACAAGGTTCATTCATATTATTTTTTTTGCAGCTTGCAAGTAAAATGCCACCATTTTTTTTTGGTACCGGGGATCGAACTCAGGACCTTGCACTTGCGAGGCATGCAGCAGCACCACTGAGCTAAATCCCCAGCCCTAACTGCCACCATTGTAACAGCACACTGTTTCCTCATATATGGATTAAAATATATTGTTATTTTGCATCTGTGCCCAGTGCCACATTGTCTGTAATCCCAGCTACTTGAAAGGCTGAGGCAAGATGATCCCAAGTTTGAGGCCAGCCTGAGCAACTTAGTGAGACTGTCTCAAAATAAAAAGTGCTGAGGATATAGCTCAGTGGTAGAACATTTGCCTAATGTGTACAAGGCCCTGAGTTCAATTCTAACACCACAAAAAATATATACATATATAACATTTAATTCATAATATACATATATAATATACAATATATGTGTATAATATAATCATAATATGTAAACATAAATACTGTATATATGTGCATTTTGGCCCAAAGTCTGGCTCATAGCATTGCCAGTGTAGACCTTGATTTTTGGTAGTATATCAAAAGATAATTAGATGCCAGAAGCACCAAATTACTCAAACTCTTGAAAATCTTACAAACCACATGCCAAGTGATTTATACTGGAAAATACAATCTCCACTGAGGGGAAAAAACAACATGCAATACTTATTCAGGGCAACATCTCGATATTTCGAAGTGCGGGAGAAAATCAACTACTGGTTTTAAATCCACTGTACACCATGAAAAAGGAATAAGATTATTCTGACAATTATCCATAATTTGAGTGACAAATTATCCCTAACTGATAAAGCAACCCTCTACTCAGATTAAAATACCTACAAATGGTATGTCGAATACAGACCTTGAGAAACCCTTCATGAGACTTGTTAATTAATCTCTTCTCTTCTGACTCTGATAATCACTTTGCAAATAATATATTTTTTCTTTAGACAGATTATAATTAATTTACTGAAACCTTTAGTTTCAGTATACTGAAAACAGCCCCCAACAAAATAATTGGATATGGTAGTTTCCCATCAAACTACCACTTAGAAGTTATTTTGATTTTTTTTTTTTTAATTTCACTCAGAGATGACCTTAAAACACGATAGCTCCAAATACTGATAACAGAACCCGGACAAAAATTATGAAATTAATTTTAGGAATAATTATCTTTAGTTTCTCATAAAAATACAAAGATTAAATTTCAAAGTAATAATAAGTGGATACACAATTTAATGCACCAAGTAACTGGCAATTATTTTAAATTATCCTTCTCAAAAATATGCTCTTACATACCTAATTTCTTTTAGTATTTCTACTTTAGTGGCCAGATTTTTCATTCTGGTACCTACTTGAGTCTTCAGACTACTTTCTAAATGTTTGGTCAAATTCATTGTAGTCTCTTTCTCTTGCTGAAATAAGGAACAAACAAATCCTAGTAAGACCCAAATAAGAAACTATATGTGCTATTATTTAAATGACTTTAAGCATAATTAATAAAATTTTAAAGATTATAAAATGTTAAGTGTCAGTAATGGGGGGATGAATACAAACAAAATATACTGTACACATTCAAACCCTCCCAAAATAATGTGAAATAGGTATGGCAAGACAAGGGAAGTAAAGGACAAGTGTGAATATGATGAAAGTAGGTTATGTGCATGTATAAATCTGCCAAAATGAAACCCATAATCTATATGACCAATGAAAAAAGAATGAAAAAAATGTTAGTCACAGAACTGAACTGAATTGTCAAAACAGGGTCCCAGCAGGTGTCAGAGAATTAGAGAATTGATGTGTAGTGTCACAAAAAAACATACACTTGAAAACCACACAAGGGCTACGAATGTACCACAGTGGTATAGCACTTGCCTAGCATGCACAAGACCCTGTGTTTAATCCTCAGTCATCCCTCCCCCTCAAAAAAAAAGAAAACACACTATTCTTGAAGTGGAAAAAAAAAAACTGAATCTGACTCTGAACAAATCTTGAGATCTAACTATCATAAAAGGAAACAAATGAAGACAAAGAAAACAAGCATGCAGATTAAACAATTTAAGAAATATCAACCAAAATACAATGTATGACCCTAACTGGGATTATGACTGGAAGAAATCAATTGTAAAAGTAGAGCCATGTGGGAAATCTGAACATTACCTGGACATTAAAGGCCATTAAGGAATTACTGCTTAATTTCAGTATGTATAGTATTATGGGTATGGTTTGGGGGAATTTTTTGTTCATTTGGGAGTGGGGGATGCTAGGAATTAAAACTAGGCCATGCACTCTGCCACTGAGCTACAATACCAGTCCCTGATTATAATATTTTTAAAGTTCTTTTCTTTTTTGGTACGGGGGATCAAACTCGGGACCTTGCACTTGTGCAAGGCAGGTGGCGGAGCCACTGAGCTAAATCTCCAGCCCTAAAGTTCTTTTCTATTAGCTATAGCTACATATTGAAGAATATGAAATATTATGAATAGAATTTGTTTTAAAATAATCTATGAAGTACAGATTTAAGAAAAGACTGCCAAACCCAAGACTGAAAAAATTGATGATGAGTACATGAAGACAAATTATTCAATTCTCTTTCCTGGAATGTTTGAAAATTTCCTTAGTGAAAAATCTTTCAAAAGAACATAAAATAAAATGTAAATGAAAAATGATTAAATATCAACAAAATCCAAAAATTATTAGTTTGAACTATAAGAAAAAAATTCATCTGTAAATAAATGTAAGGAAAGAAAAAAATGAAGAAGAAAGGCAAGGAAAAGAAAGGGGAAAAAACTGGCCAGAAGTTAAGTAAGAGTAAATTAGTATGCAAATTTCCCAGTTGAATATTCGTTACCTTAAACCAGTGATGGCAAATCTTTTAGAGGCCAAGAACTCAAACTGCAATCTAAAACCACTTATTTATCCCAAAGTGCCGACACAGCAATTAAACCTGAATACTGAGGTATTAGTTTAGAAAAATCTCATACATTAGCATTTCTTTTTTTTTTTTGGTACCAGGGATCAAACTCCGGTCCTTGCGCTTGCACAGCAGGGGGCGAAACCACTGAGCTAAATCCCCAGCCCAGCATTTCTTGTCTTAAAGGACAACACCCATGCCATAGGTTCACCACCACTGCCTTATGCTTTGATCATACCTGCAGCTCCTGAGAAGTCTGTTCTACTTTCAATTCTAATGCCTTGTAACTTTCAAGAAGAATCTCCTTCTCTGCTTTAAGCTTTTCATTTTCTTCAATCAGTTTCTGGTCCTGCTTAATTTTTGCCAGGCTGACATTAGATCCTAAATTAAAGGCACCAACAGCCAAACTTTCCCTATTAAAAATAAAATTCATTTTTTAAAAACACTGTAAAAGACTGACAGAGTTCACAAATTAAAATTATCTTGGGTTTTTTTTATACCACTTTATACTACACATTTAGAGTTAATACTGGAAACTAAAATATTTACCTAATTCAATATTTCTTAAAAAGTATCTAATGTAATGTAAACTCTGTCTTATGACTGAGTTACACTTCAAAAATACTGACTCCAACTCTCCTATATTCCAAATTCCCCATGGTACTACCTACTCCAGAGATAAGATAAAAGACATTTCTGAATCATTTCTTCCAATCCCTCTCCACCATCATCCCCATTCTATTTGACAGTCTAGTTCCTAAAGCATGGGTAAGATCTCATAAAACAGCTGTATCACCCAAGATACAGAATCATGGCTTGAATCACAATACACAATACTATATATATAAAAATAAATGTGACTTTTCCTTCAAGTTGGTAATTAAAAATAATCCAAAAAAGGAAGTCCTAAAGAAAGTATACATGTCTGAGGTGACAGATGTGCCAATTTCCCTGATCTCATCATTACATAGGGTACACATGTACGAATATATCACATGGTATGCCATAAATACGTTCAATCACTGTCAATTGCAAATAAAAAGGGTTTTTTAGAGGTGAACTCCTTTGGAATAATAAAATTCCATCACAACAAGTTTTCATGGGAAGATCAAAGAACGTTTCTTTTGTTAAAGAAGAAAAGGCAGAAAATACTTACAGCCAAAGAAAAACAACAATTTTTTCTTTGTTTGGTGCTAGGGATTGAAGCCAGAGAATCATATGTGCTAAGCATATGCTCTACCACTGAACTATATCCCCACCATTCCCAACTTCAAATCTGGTATGAAATTCTGGCTGTGCCTAATTCAAATTTAGAGACAGATTTTTATTTTTGATAGATGTATTCAAAGGATTTGGCATGAAAATTGGATTTATGAATTTTAAAAACTTCAGCAATGATTTTTCTTTTAAACTTCTTTGTTAAAGAAAATATTCCTGCTAGGGCCAAGGATTTAGCTCAGTGGTGCGGCCACCTGCCTCACACACAAAAAAGATAATTATATGAAAATATTTCTGCCAAAGCAAAGGAACACACTTGAAAAACTTTTATTAGTATCATCCATCAAAATTACTATATAATATTCCACAAGCATAAACAAGCATCCCCTTCTACAAGGGCTACCATACATTTGAAAATTGTTAAAACTAAAAACCCCATCACACTCTTACTTTGAAAATGTCACGTGATTCCCTGAATCATTTTCATTCTTCAAGTTAACACTCAGCTTCCCATCTATGCGCCCCTTTGGCCTACTAAAGTTTGATTGGTTTGATCTGTGACCCCACAAGGGAATGGGATTCTTGAGATTCCTGAGAGCAAGCTGACTAGGATCCAATTTTTTCTCTTCACAGACGTTAGTGCTAGAAGTGAGTTGACATTTTTCTGCAAATCCTTTCTTAGCCACCTCTTCTCCTATATCCACACTGTCATACTCAGCCTGAGCAATAACTGTTCCATCTTGACTGGTTGCTTTGATTCTCATTTTTATTTCCTTTTCAAAAATCAAGCTACCCAAAAAGGTTCTGCCCTAAGAGAGATAGGAAAGAAGACATAAACCAGCTACTTCAACATATTTTTCTATTCACTAATTTTACTTCTATGCATTTTTTTCCAAGCATTGTATTTCAATGTATTTCCCTTATTGTTGTCTACATGCAAATATACTTGTACATGTATATTCCAATTACACACTCATTAAAATCTTCCTTTCCAGAAGTAGTTAATAACCACAGAGGCAGCCATATTTACAAATTTATACATGTACACTAATTAATTAAATATCCTAGAACAATTTTTTTTGGTACCTGGGACCAAACTCAGGACCTTCAGATTGTGACAAGTGGCGGCACTACTGAGCTAAATCCCCGGCAGCCTAGAACAATATTTTTAACCCAGTAGATTGTTCTTACTATTCTTATTCCAACTAAATATGACATTCTGAGCTACACTACATAAAAATGAATTTCTGGTATCTAGAAAAGGTACTCAAGGGCCAGGGATTTAGCTCAGTGGTTCCAGCGTCTGCCGCGCAAGTACAAGGTCCCGAGTTTGATCCCCAGTACCAAAAAAAAGAAAAGGTACTCTATTTCCACAAAACTGAAAAAAAATTGTTTAAAGGCAAATCAGGTTTCATGGTTTTGAAGACATGAGCAGGAATGAGCAGGAACAAAAGACCAGAAACTCGGGCTGGGGATTTAGCTCAGTGGTTCTGGCACCTTCCTCAAAAGCACAAGGTCCCAAGTTTGATCCCCGGTACCAAAAAAAAGAAAGGCAAAAAAAAAAAAAAACAGAAACTCAAAGCATAAAACATCAATAAAATTTTTTTAAATCAACAAACTGATATTTTGGAATGCGAGATGCTAGAAATTAGCCCATTAAAAACTTTGAAATATAATTTTTAAAGGTACAACAGCAGTATAATTGTCATACGATAAGCCACATGAGAAATTAGGTGCGTGCTGATTTTTAATTATTGATTACTAATCCACCACACTGAACAAAGATATAACTAACATGTTTGAAACTGGAATGTATCTTGAACTTAATTTTAATAAGAACATATCTACTCTTCTAGAAATCTGTTAATTCCTAAAGTTATTTTGATACAGTCTAAATACTCATCTTTTCCCAAATTCCAAAGGTCTTCCCCTGATTCCCACTCTATACTATAAACTACTCATTTTTCAGAATCTATAAAAGATAAATTTAAAACATAAAATGGGTGGGATATTGCTTAAATTTCCTGCTTTGTATCTTCCTTGAAAGAGGGATATAATTAAACTGATGGGCCATTAACTCTCTTAGACTTCTATTTTTAGCTATATTCCCACTAGATAAATATGAAAAACAATATAAAATATATATAAATAAAGCAAACCAAAGAAATCATACCAATAATAATCAGAAAAATTAGAGTCTTAAGATCAGGCAAGGCAGGGGGAAGATGGTGCATACCTGTAATGGCAATATTCTGGGAGGTTGAGGCAATAGGACCACAAAGTTCAACACCAGTCTGGGAAACTTAGTAACTTAAGTGAGACCCAGTCTCAAAATTTAGAAAGATAGGGGGATGTAGCTCATCTCTGGGGTACAATCCTCAGTACCATCAATCAAAAAAAAATAGAATTTAAAGATGGAATGAAAAACTAGAAAATGCAAGCTGGATATATTTAAAGAAATAAAACTCTTTAAGATCCAAGAAATTAAATGATATTGTTAAGGATTAAATATTTTCTACCTCTTTTTAATTGTACAAACATATAGAGGGTACAGTGAGACCTATGTAGGAGTTCTTTTTTGGTGCCATGGGCTCCTTTATCAGTCTGGTGAAATCAATGCACCTCTTCTCAGAATAACATTTTTAAATGCATAAAATACATAATATCTCATTTCACTGAGATATAATTTAACTCGAAGATAAGAACTCCTGGGCCTAGAATAATTATCTGAAGGAGTAGAGGAGATTCAAACTATACAACATTCAAGGATTACCAATAATCATTATTTTTAAAAAATAATTTTTTAACCTAAATAATCAAAATGCCAAAGTACTTAAACAAAAACACAGGTCTTACAATTTTTTCAAAGTATAAAATTTATAAATATAACCATTATATCAAGAGTCTGGCCATGGTGGTGCGTTTCTATAATCCCAGGACTTGGGATGCTGAGGGAAAAGGTTCACCTCAAGTTCGAGGCCAGACTGGGCTATTTAGAGAGTTCAAGGCCAGCCTGAACTACATGGTGAGAACTTGTTTCAAAAAACCAAAAAAAGAAAAGAAAATGTAAATACAAATAGCAGATTTGATCCAGAAGGCTTCAAAAACTCAGGGAGATCAAAACACATTCAAAAATAACATATTCAAAATGTCATTCACTAGCCAGAAATGGCAGTGCACACCTGTAATCCCAGCACTCAAGAGGCTACGGCAGGAGGAATGCCGAGAGTTTGAAGCCAGCCTGGACTACACAGTGAGTTCAAAACCAACCTGACCTACATAGCAAGACTCTGTCTCAAAAAGCCAAAAAAAAGTTTTCAAAAAATTTTTTCTTTTGGTACTGGGGATCGAACTTGGGACCTTGCACTTTCGAGGCAGGCACCAGAAACACTGACCTAAATCCCCAGCCCTGATTTCAAAAAATTTAATTCCCTGAAATACATCACATTATCATTCTGATCAATTAGATATAGTTTTCTGGTTAACCTAGTACCTACAAAAACCCTTAGTTTCAACTATTAAGTGTCAAAGCCTATCTAAAATCTAAGTACAACTGCTACCCCTACAAAGTGAGTGTTTGAAAATTATTGCTGGAACATGTGGAATTCTTAATATATCCAGAAATTCAGTCCTCGAAGAGCATATGAATCCAAATGGAAATACTCTACAAACGTTTCAATTACCTAAGCCTGAATGTTCTAAAGGCATAAACCCCTTGCTCAGAGATTTTATGTAGATATATGATTTTTAAATTTCACTCTGAAGTAAAGTTCCTTTTAGTTATAGTAACTAATCAAAATTAATACAAAACTGTTCAAGCCTAAATCACATATAATCACAAAGACAAACCCTAAAAACAAAATAAAATCTGAATTTTCCTCAGTTCTAACAAGCAACATGAATGACAATGTAGAGAGGAGGTGAGCCAATCCCAGCACCCAGGAAGAGACTCCCCAGCCACCATTCCACCATTCCCAGGGCACAGGAGGTGAGCCACACGGGCACCAGCAGCACCACTGCCCCCCCCCGCCCCCTGTGGAAATGAGAAGACACGTAAAGAAGCCTCAAAAACAGACTTCCAGATCACCTACAGCAACCCCAAAGGGAAAGGAGATGGAACAATCTTATACTCAACCACCTGGACTCCCTGAACTGGCAACAAAA